>CM055121.1:282081949-282337587 GCA_029206835.1 Rana muscosa
AAGCGACAAGCCGTCTGCTTTATATGCCAGACTATCATACAGACCACCAAACAAGGAAAGTGGAGGTTTCCGGTCATGTGAGCTATAAAGAGCCTCGTGACCCCTCTCAACGATTCCTCTACAGCCCCGACAAACAACCAGAGCTGTGTGTAAATCCTGATGTACCCCCCCCAGGCTGAGCCTCCCCGGCATTTCATAGTACATACCACCCGGGTATAACACCCGCCAGCGGTACATTATTTTCACACGGTTTAGGATTCCGTGTTTATACACAAATGCTGACAAGAAAGAAAGTAAAAGCAACAGAATACAAAATACTGACATTAAATGGAAACAATGTTTATATTTTGTATGTTTTTAATGACTCAATGTTAAGTCTAAATTATTAGCAGAAGATTTAGTAGAACTCCGGCTTCCTATTAAAAACATATGTGCTGCAACTTTTAAATATAATGAAATCTGCATGTACAGTTTTCTCTTAGTCCCCTGCAAAGTCCCACAAATACCTGTTGATCCTGCCAGAGAAGTTTACTAAATGTGGCTTCCTGTGATGGGGTGACAACGATGCTGCACTGCTCCTGAAATCAAAGCAGAGTTGCTCCTCTTGTCCAGGATGTGCCTGCTTGCACTATGCAGAAAAGAAGAAGATGTTGGGGGGGGCGTGGCTGTCTGCATTGTCACGGCTGAGTCGCAAAACTGTAGCTTGTCAATCAGCACCCGGCCACACCTAGTTCTGCCCACTGCTTTACCAATACAAGTGACTGTACCTCCAACCCCCGCCACAGGAGACTCCACTACCCACACCCAATTCAAGGGACTGTCCTTCCAACCCCCGCTACAGGAGGACAAAAAGGCACCACCCACACCTATTACAAGGGACTGCGCCACCAACCCCCGCCACAGGAGACTCCACCACCCACACCCAATACAAGAGGCTGTCCCTCCAACCCCCGCCACAGACAAAAGGCACCACCCACACCTATTACAAGAGACTGCGCGCCACCAACCCCCGCCACAGGAGACTGCGCGCCACCAACCCCCGCCACAGGAGACTGCGCGCCACCAACCCCCGCCACAGGAGACTGCGCGCCACCAACCCCCGCCACAGGAGACTGCGCGCCACCAACCCCCGCCACAGGAGACTGCGCGCCACCAACCCCCGCCACAGGAGACTGCGCGCCACCAACCCCCGCCACAGGAGACTGCGCGCCACCAACCCCCGCCACAGGAGACTGCGCGCCACCAACCCCCGCCACAGGAGACTGCGCGCCACCAACCCCCGCCACAGGAGACTGCGCGCCACCAACCCCCGCCACAGGAGACTGCGCGCCACCAACCCCCGCCACAGGAGACTGCGCGCCACCAACCCCCGCCACAAGAGACTGCGCGCCACCAACCCCCGCCACAGGAGACTGCGCGCCACCAACCCCCGCCACAGGAGACTGTCCCTCAAAGCAACCACCACAGAAGACTGCACCATCAACAACTGTAGGGCATCATAAACACCAAAGTGAACTGTATCACCACCAACACCCACCACAGGGGACTGTGCCACCAACACTATCCCCAGATAAATTTAATAAAAAGAAGACCACCACCACAACAATGAACGCAGGTTTCTATTCACAGAAAAATCATGAATGTTTTCACATACAACTAACGCAAGTACCTGAACCTGACTTGGCATCAGCATCCTTAAAACATTTGTAGATCAGAGAGAAAAGCGCAGCTCTGGGAGCCAATCAACTGTCCTGTATGCACATGTGCATAAAAGAAACAGGCAGAGAGAGCAGAGAGATGAGCTCATCAGTCTGCTGCCGATTCCTCACTGTCCAATCACAGAGGAGACCAGGCTGTGCTTCCTTACTGCAGCAGAGCAAAACAAAGTCACTTATTTATTGAGCTGAACTCCAGGCCTACAGCTGAAACGAGGATTTGGATTAGTCACAATGGGCAGTAACTCCTCCGATCTTCTCGTTTTTAGTTCTACAGCTCCTAAGAAATAATCCTCATTTCACCAACACCCAGATTACCCGGATAGTGATAGCGCACAATTACAGAGATCAGCATACCGATAATGCCCTTTGTATACAATTATACTAGAACTAAACCATAATTATCCCCCTCCACTATACCCCGAATAGGTCATCCTCATCCCCCTCCATTATACCCCGAATAGGTCATCCTCATCCCCCTCCACTATACCCCGAACATGTCATCGTCATCCTCATCCCCCTCCACTATACCCCGAACATGTCATCCTAATCCCCCTCCAATATACCCCGAACATGTCATCCTCATCCCCCTCCACTATACCCCGAATATGTCATCCTCATCCCCCTCCACTATACCCCGAATATGTCATCCTCATCCCCCTCCAATATACCCCGAACATGTCATCGTCATCCTCATCCCCCTCCACTATACCCCGAACATGTCATCCTCATCCCCCTCCACTATACCCCGAATATGTCATCCTCATCCCCCTCCAATATACCCCGAACATGTCATCGTCATCCTCATCCCCCTCCATTATACCCCGAACATGTCATCCTCATCCCCCTCCACTATACCCCGAATATGTCATCCTCATCCCCCTCCACTATACCCCGAACATGTCATCCTCATCCCCCTCCATTATACCCCGAATATGTCATCCTCATCCAATATACCCCGAACATGTCATCCTCATCCCCCTCCATTATACCCCGAATAGGTCATCCTCATCCCCCTCCACTATACCCCGAATATGTCATCCTCATCCCCCTCCATTATACCCCGAATATGTCATCCTCATCCCCCTCCACTATACCCCGAATATGTCATCCTCATCCCCCTCCACTATACCCCGAATATGTCATCCTCATCCCCCTCCAATATACCCCGAACATGTCATCGTCATCCTCATCCCCCTCCACTATACCCCGAACATGTCATCCTCATCCCCCTCCACTATACCCCGAATATGTCATCCTCATCCCCCTCCAATATACCCCGAACATGTCATCGTCATCCTCATCCCCCTCCATTATACCCCGAACATGTCATCCTCATCCCCCTCCACTATACCCCGAATATGTCATCCTCATCCCCCTCCACTATACCCCGAACATGTCATCCTCATCCCCCTCCACTATACCCCGAATATGTCATCCTCATCCAATATACCCCGAACATGTCATCCTCATCCCCCTCCATTATACCCCGAATAGGTCATCCTCATCCCCCTCCACTATACCCCGAATATGTCATCCTCATCCCCCTCCATTATACCCCGAACATGTCATCCTCATCCCCCTCCATTATACCCCGAATAGGTCATCCTCATCCCCCTCCATTATACCCCGAATATGTCATCCTCATCCCCCTCCATTATACCCCGAATAGGTCATCCTCATCCCCCTCCACTATACCCCGAATATGTCATCCTCATCCCCCTCCACTATACCCCGAACATGTCATCCTCATCCCCCTCCATTATACCCCGAATAGGTCATCCTCATCCCCCTCCATTATACCCCGAATAGGTCATCCTCATCCCCCTCCATTATACCCCGAATAGGTCATCCTCATCCCCCTCCACTATACCCCGAATATGTCATCCTCATCCCCCTCCAATATACCCCGAACATGTCATCCTCATCCCCCTCCATTATACCCCGAATAGGTCATCCTCATCCCCCTCCACTATACCCCGAATAGGTCATCCTCATCCCCCTCCACTATACCCCGAACATGTCATCCTCATCCCCCTCCATTATACCCCGAATAGGTCATCCTCATCCCCCTCCACTATACCCCGAACATGTCATCCTCATCCCCCTCCATTATACCCCGAATAGGTCATCCTCATCCCCCTCCACTATACCCCGAATAGGTCATCCTCATCCCCCTCCACTATACCCCGAATATGTCATCCTCATCCCCCTCCACTATACCCCGAATAGGTCATCCTCATCCCCCTCCACTATACCCCGAATATGTCATCCTCATCCCCTCCATTATACCCCGAATAGGTCATCCTCATCCCCCTCCACTATACCCCGAACATGTCATCCTCATCCCCCTCCATTATACCCCGAATATGTCATCCTCATCCCCCTCCACTATACCCCGAATATGTCATCCTCATCCCCCTCCATTATACCCCGAATATGTCATCCTCATCCCCCTCCATTATACCACGAATATCTCATCCTCATCCCCCTCCATTATACCCCCGAATATGTCATCCCCAGCCACCTCCATTATACCCCGAACATGTCATCCTCATCCCCCTCCATTATACTCCGAATATGTCATCCTCATCCCCCTCCATTATACCCCGAATATGTCATCCTCATCCCCCTCCATTATACCCCGAATAGGTCATCCTCATCCCCCTCCATTATACCCCGAATAGGTCATCCTCATCCCCCTCCACTATACCCCGAATATGTCATCCTCATCCCCCTCCATTATACCCCGAATATGTCATCCTCATCCCCCTCCACTATACCCCGAATATGTCATCCTCATCCCCCTCCAATATACCCCGAACATGTCATCCTCATCCCCCTCCAATATACCCCGAACATGTCATCCTCATCCCCCTCCACTATACCCCGAACATGTCATCCTCATCCCCCTCCATTATACCCCGAATATGTCATCCTCCACTATACCCCGAATATGTCATCCTCATCCCCCTCCATTATACCCCGAACATGTCATCCTCATCCCCCTCCATTATACCCCGAATATGTCATCCTCATCCCCCTCCACTATACCCCGAATAGGTCATCCTCATCCCCCTCCACTATACCCCGAATATGTCATCCTCATCCCCCTCCATTATACCCCGAATAGGTCATCCTCATCCCCCTCCACTATACCCCGAACATGTCATCCTCATCCCCCTCCATTATACCCCGAATAGGTCATCCTCATCCCCCTCCACTATACCCCGAATATGTCATCCTCATCCCCCTCCACTATACCCCGAATATGTCATCCTCATCCCCCTCCACTATACCCCGAATAGGTCATCCTCATCCCCCTCCACTATACCCCGAATATGTCATCCTCATCCCCCTCCACTATACCCCGAATAGGTCATCCTCATCCCCCTCCACTATACCCCGAATAGGTCATCCTCATCCCCCTCCATTATACCCCGAACATGTCATCCTCATCCCCCTCCATTATACCCCGAATATGTCATCCTCATCCCCCTCCATTATACCCCGAATATGTCATCCTCATCCCCCTCCATTATACCCCGAATATGTCATCCTCATCCCCCTCCATTATACCCCGAATATGTCATCCTCATCCCCCTCCATTATACCCCGAATATGTCATCCTCATCCCCCTCCATTATACCACGAATATCTCATCCTCATCCCCCTCCATTATACCCCCGAATATGTCATCCCCAGCCACCTCCATTATACCCCGAACATGTCATCCTCATCCCCCTCCATTATACTCCGAATATGTCATCCTCATCCCCCTCCATTATACCCCGAATAGGTCATCCTCATCCCCCTCCATTATACCCCGAATAGGTCATCCTCATCCCCCTCCATTATACCCCGAATAGGTCATCCTCATCCCCCTCCACTATACCCCGAATATGTCATCCTCATCCCCCTCCATTATACCCCGAATATGTCATCCTCATCCCCCTCCACTATACCCCGAATATGTCATCCTCATCCCCCTCCAATATCCCCCTCCAATATACCCCGAACATGTCATCCTCATCCCCCTCCACTATACCCCGAACATGTCATCCTCATCCCCCTCCATTATACCCCGAATATGTCATCCTCCACTATACCCCGAATATGTCATCCTCATCCCCCTCCATTATACCCCGAATAGGTCATCCTCATCCCCCTCCACTATACCCCGAACATGTCATCCTCATCCCCCTCCATTATACCCCGAATAGGTCATCCTCATCCCCCTCCACTATACCCCGAATATGTCATCCTCATCCCCCTCCACTATACCCCGAATATGTCATCCTCATCCCCCTCCACTATACCCCGAATAGGTCATCCTCATCCCCCTCCACTATACCCCGAATATGTCATCCTCATCCCCCTCCACTATACCCCGAATAGGTCATCCTCATCCCCCTCCACTATACCCCGAATAGGTCATCCTCATCCCCCTCCATTATACCCCGAACATGTCATCCTCATCCCCCTCCATTATACCCCGAATATGTCATCCTCATCCCCCTCCATTATACCCCGAATATGTCATCCTCATCCCCCTCCATTATACCCCGAATATGTCATCCTCATCCCCCTCCATTATACCACGAATATCTCATCCTCATCCCCCTCCATTATACCCCCGAATATGTCATCCCCAGCCACCTCCATTATACCCCGAACATGTCATCCTCATCCCCCTCCATTATACTCCGAATATGTCATCCTCATCCCCCTCCATTATACCCCGAATATGTCATCCTCATCCCCCTCCATTATACCCCGAATATGTCATCCTCCACTATACCCCGAATATGTCATCCTCATCCCCCTCCATTATACCCCGAATAGGTCATCCTCATCCCCCTCCATTATACCCTGAATATGTCATCCTCATCCCCCTCCATTATACCCCGAATATGTCATCGTCATCCTCATCCCCCTCCATTATACCCCGAATATGTCATCCTCATCCCCCTCCATTATACCCCGAATATGTCATCCTCATCCCCCTCCATTATACCCCGAATATGTCATCCTCATCCCCCTCCATTATACCCCGAATATGTCATCCTCATCCCCCTCCATTATACCCCGAATATGTCATCCTCATCCCCCTCCATTATACCCCGAATATGTCATCCTCATCCCCCTCCATTATACCCCGAATATGTCATCCTCATCCCCCTCCATTATACCCCGAATATGTCATCCTCCACTATACCCCGAATATGTCATCCTCCACTATACCCCGAATATGTCATCCTCATCCCCCTCCATTTTACCCCGAATATGTCATCCTCATCCCCCTCCATTATACCCCGAATAGGTCATCCTCATCCCCCTCCATTATACCCCGAATATGTCATCCTCATCCCCCTCCACTATACCCCGAATATGTCATCCTCATCCCCCTCCATTATACCCCGAACATGTCATCCTCATCCCCCTCCATTATACCCCGAATATGTCATCCTCATCCCCCTCCATTATACCCCGAATATGTCATCCTCATCCCCCTCCATTATACCCCGAATATGTCATCCTCATCCCCCTCCATTATACCCCGAATATGTCATCCTCATCCCCCTCCATTATACCCCGAATATGTCATCCTCATCCCCCTCCACTATACCCCGAATAGGTCATCCTCATCCCCCTCCATTATACCCCGAATATGTCATCCTCATCCCCCTCCACTATACCCCGAATAGGTCATCCTCATCCCCCTCCATTATACCCCGAATATGTCATCCTCATCCCCCTCCACTATACCCCGAACAGGTCATCCTCATCCCCCTCCACTATACCCCGAACAGGTCATCCTCATCCCCCTCCACTATACCCCGAATAGGTCATCCTCATCCCCCTCCATTATACCCCGAATATGTCATCCTCATCCCCCTCCACTATACCCCGAACATGTCATCCTCATCCCCTCTCCATTATACCCCGAATAGGTCATCCTCATCCCCCTCCACTATACCCCGAATAGGTCATCCTCATCCCCCTCCATTATACCCCGAACATGTCATCCTCATCCCCCTCCATTATACCCCGAATATGTCATCCTCATCCCCCTCCATTATACCCCGAATATGTCATCCTCATCCCCCTCCATTATACCCCGAATATGTCATCCTCATCCCCCTCCACTATACCCCGAATATGTCATCCTCATCCCCCTCCACTATACCCCGAATATGTCATCCTCATCCCCTCTCCATTATACCCCGAATATGTCATCCTCATCCCCCTCCACTATACCCCGAATATGTCATCCTCATCCCCCTCCACTATACCCCGAATAGGTCATCCTCATCCCCCTCCACTATACCCCGAATATGTCATCCTCATCCCCCTCCATTATACCCCGAATATGTCATCCTCATCCCCCTCCATTATACCCCGAATAGGTCATCCTCATCCCCCTCAATTATACCCCGAACATGTCATCCTCATCCCCCTCCACTATACCCCGAACATGTCATCCTCATCCCCCTCCATTATACCCCGAATATGTCATCCTCCACTATACCCCGAATATGTCATCCTCATCCCCCTCCATTATACCCCGAATAGGTCATCCTCATCCCCCTCCATTATACCCTGAATATGTCATCCTCATCCCCCTCCATTATACCCCGAATATGTCATCGTCATCCTCATCCCCCTCCATTATACCCCGAATATGTCATCCTCATCCCCCTCCACTATACCCCGAATATGTCATCCTCATCCCCCTCCACTATACCCCGAATAGGTCATCCTCATCCCCCTCCACTATACCCCGAATATGTCATCCTCATCCCCCTCCATTATACCCCGAATAGGTCATCCTCATCCCCCTCCATTATACCCCGAATATGTCATCCTCATCCCCCTCCACTATACCCCGAATATGTCATCCTCCACTATACCCCGAATATGTCATCCTCATCCCCCTCCATTATACCCCGAATATGTCATCCTCATCCCCCTCCATTATACCCCGAATATGTCATCCTCATCCCCCTCCACTATACCCCGAATATGTCATCCTCATCCCCCTCCACTATACCCCGAATATGTCATCCTCCACTATACCCCGAATATGTCATCCTCATCCCCCTCCATTATACCCCGAATATGTCATCCTCATCCCCCTCCATTATACCCCGAATATGTCATCCTCATCCCCCTCCACTATACCCCGAATATGTCATCCTCCACTATACCCCGAATATGTCATCCTCATCCCCCTCCATTATACCCCGAATATGTCATCCTCATCCCCCTCCATTATACCCCGAATATGTCATCCTCATCCCCCTCCACTATACCCCGAATATGTCATCCTCATCCCCCTCCATTATACCCCGAATATGTCATCCTCATCCCCCTCCATTATACCCCGAATATGTCATCCTCATCCCTAGCTATTACACCATAATGGCATCATCCTCTTCCTTTACACTTTGATGAGGTCTTCCTAGGGTTGCCACCTTTTCTTCAAGTCAAACCCGAACACTTAAGGAGCTCACGGCAATTTTTTATTTTTTTCATAGTATAAACTATACATGTGATTTGCTAATAAATAACATTTCTAATCATATGAAGTTAATCACAAGAGTCCCCCTTTACATCAGAGTTCCCCTTTTACATCGAAACTCGCAGATTTCCCTTACACTGTAAGGGGGGACTCTGCAGACTCTGATGTAAGGGAGAACTCTGGGGACTCTAACATAAGGGATGCTCTGGGAACCCGGATTTAAGGGGGAACACTGAGTACTCTGATGTACGGAGAGGACTCTGATGTAAGGGGGAAACACTATGGCTTCTGGTGTAAAGGGGAACTCTGATGTAAGGGGTGCTCTGAGAACCCGGATTTACCTTAGTGTATTCACTCAGAGGCAGGAGAGAGAAGGGGGGAGATTTCAGTCACAGACAGGGATGGATGGTGAGCTCACTCACACCTTGGCAGTCGGTACCTCTCATCCAGATGCACCTATGGCTGCTGGACTTCAAATTTTCTGAGGCACAGCATCTGGGATTGGAGTGTGGACAGACACAGAGGGGTAGGGGTGTTGGGGGGGGTTTGTTAGTGTTGGATTTGGGCACTGTAAATGAGCAACAGACACTCTCAGCTCAGACAACTGCAGCCAGCAACTCTGCTGGGAAGCCATAGTCCAGTCTAAATAATGTGTCCGGGTTTCAGGCAGTCTGAAACCCGGACACATGATTTCGAACCCAAACTGTCCGGGTGAATCCTGGACAGGTGGCAACCCTAGGTCTTCCTCATCCCTGGCCATTACACCTTAATAATGTCATGCACATCCCTGGCAATGACATTTGCAATGGGGGGGGGGTAGGGGGGGTAGGGGGGAAGTCACCTCCCCTCCATGGTGGACATGGCACACAGTAGGCTTTACCCCCCAGTGTTACTTACCACATAGGAGGGCATCTGTGTTATCCCCATAGGTGTGCACACTGGGTATGCATGGGCACACCCTAAGCAAAGTAGATTCTCTCTGCTGAACGCCCCTACCGCCATGGCAGCTGAGGCTACAGAGAAAGTCTCTATTCCACACCAGTATATTTGTGGTTGATTCACAAGAAGACTTTCATTTGGGACTTCTGTCTGTCCCAAAACCCCCCCTCTTGCTTTACACAGAAAGGGACTGGGGAATCTTTGTCCTTAGTCCCTTTCTCTGCCATTTCACAAAAGCCCCTCAAATGGGGCTCCTGAGAAAATTGTAAAATATATATATAGTTTTTTTTTTTTACTTTATTATTTTTTAATATATATATATATATATATATATATATATATATATATATATATATATATATATATATATATATATATATATATATTAAAAAAATAATAAAAACACATTGTTTGTTTGTTATTGTTATATATATATATATATATATATATATATATATAACAAACAAACAATCAAACAATGTGTTTTTTTTTTTTATATATATATATATATATATATATAGTAAAATAAAATAATAAAAACAAAAAAATACTGACACCAACCTCATCTCTACTGACACCATCCACTGCTGTGCTGTGCATGAGCTTTGGGGTGCAGAACCCCAATGCAATAGGCAGCGCACACCTATGGTTCCACCCATCACCTAACATACCTGTGGAGAAGGTCGCCATCAGAACTTATTCGCAGAAGCAGAATTGTGTGCAAGCGTCTGCATGGAGTGTCATTGATTGCAGAGTGCAGGTAAGAGAGAGAAAGAGAAAAAGACGGTGAGGACAAGTATTTGCTTTTTGGCATAAGCAAATCTAAACAAATTTATACACGTCGTCATCACAATACACAACACACACAACACACACAATACACAACACACACAACACACACAATACACAACACACACAACACACACAATACATAACACACACAATACACGGGGGCACAAGACATGCATTCATTATTGTGTTATTTCCATATTATTAGAATAGCAAATTGATTATTGGGTTAACTAAAATGTATTAAAGCACACACACTGGATCAATTTGTTACATTCATGTCATGTTTAATGCACAACTGTTTTTCTTTTTTTCATCTTGCAAGGCTTACTTTTGAATTTCTTTTTTTAACCACTTCAGCTCCGATAGATTTATCCCCCTTCATGGCCAGGCCATTTTTTTTTTTTTGCAAAACGGCACTGCATTACTTTAAACTGACAATTGCGACGTCGTGCGACGCTGTACACAAATAAAACGTATGTCCTTTTTCCCCCCCCCCCACAAATAGAGCTTTCTTTTGGTGGTATTTGATCACCTTTGCGTTGTTTCAAAAAAAAATTTTGCAGTATAAAACCAAAAAAAAAAATTGTATATATTTATATAATTTTTTTTTTTTACATTCTGTTATAAAACATATCCAATAAAAAAAAAAAAAAAAAAGTAGAAAATTAAATTTCTTCATCAATTTAGGCCAATATGTCTTCTGCTACATGTTTTTAGTGGGGGAAAAAAAAAACAAAAAAAAAAAAAAAAAACAATAAGTGTATATTGATCGGTTTCTGCAAAAGTTATCGCGTCTACAAACTATGGGATAGATTTATGGAGTTGAATTTTTTTTTTTTTTTTACTAGTAATGGCGCTGATCAGCGATTTTTAGCGGGACTGCAACATTGCAGCAAACAAATCTGACACTAAGCGACACTATTTGGGGACCAGTGACACGAATACAGTGATCAGTGCTAAAAAAAAAAAAAAAATAATAATTCACTGTCACTGTACTAAGGACACCGAAAGGGAAGGGGTTATCAGGGAAGATCAAACGGTTGAATGTGTTCCCTGGGAGTGCCTGCTAACTGTGCGGGGGGCCCTTTGACTTGGGGAAGGCAGAGATCCGCGTTTCTGCTTAGCAGAAACACAAGATCTCCATCTTCCCCTCTGACAGAACGGCGATCTGTCTTGCTTACATAGGCAGATCGCCATTCTGCCTCTCTCGGCAATGATTGTCGGCGAACATCAGGTCCGCAGGACCCACTGATTGGCTCCCGCTGTGTCCAATCACAGTGGGAGCCGGTCGCACCCCAGAGGTACGTGATTTCACACAGAACGGCCGCCCTGCTGCAGTAAATGTACGTGGGGCGGTCCGGAAGCGGTTAATTATGTTCTATTTATAATATGTATTTTCCTATTCTTTTTATAATTATTCCTATTTTTTATTATTTCCTTATTATGTCACACGAGCGACTACCTCTCGCTGGCAACTCGCCAACGAGAGAATCGTTCACATGCAAGCTTTTCCTATGGAGTCGCTCAATCATGAGTCCTGAGATTTCCCCCCAGCCAGTGATTTTGATCTGCATTCCAGGCCAGCGAGGAAGCAATTCTATGAGAGGAAGTGAAAGTCTTTTCTTTGTGATTGTGAATTCGCCCCTCTGGTAGGACCCTAATAGAGCCGTCTGTGCACCAGAAAATAGATTTGAATTTGTGCACTAAAATTTCTCCTGGAACTGCTCCTGCACACCTCAGAGTTTAAGGTGTCCTCGAACCTTTTGTGCGTTCCAGCTTCTCCTACGGCATTCATTACGTCATTAAAAATAAATAAATATTTCCCCCTCCTGAATATAGAGAATGACCCCCCCCCCCCCACTGTAAGGTATAGTCCTCCCTCTTGTATATAGCAAATTGTCCCCTTACTAGACAGTATAATCTCCCTGTCTGTAAATAGAGAATGATCCCCTTACTGTACAGTATAGTCCCCCTCCTGTATATAGAGAATGATCCCCTTACTGTACAGTATAGTCCCCTCCTGTATATAGAGAATGATCCCCTTACTGTACAGTATAGTCCCCTCCTGTATATAGAGAATGATCCCCTTACTGTACAGTATAGTCCCCTCCTGTATATAGAGAATGATCCCCTTACTGTACAGTATAGTCCCCTCCTGTATATAGAGAATGATCCCCTTACTGTACAGTATAGTTCCCTCCTGTATATAGAGAATGATCCCCTTACTGTACAGTATAGTCCCCTCCTGTATATAGAGAATGATCCCCCCTCCTGTATATAGAGAATGATCCCCTTACTGTACAGTATAGTCCCCTCCTGTATATAGAGAATGATCCCCTTACTGAACAGTATAGTCCCCCCTCCTGTATATAGAGAATGATCCCCTTACTGTACAGTATAGTCCCCTCCTGTATATAGAGAATGATCCCCTTACTGAACAGTATAGTCCCCCCTCCTGTATATAGAGAATGATCCCCTTACTGTACAGTATAGTCCCCTCCTGTATATAGAGAATGATCCCCTCTCCTGTATATAGAGAATGATCCCCTTACTGTACAGTATAGTCCCCTCCTGTATATAGAGAATGATCCCCCCTCCTGTATATAGAGAATGATCCCCTTACTGTACAGTATAGTCCCCTCCTGTATATAGAGAATGATCCTCTTACTGTACAGTATAGTCCCCTCCTGTATATAGAGAATGATCCCCTTACTATACAGTATAGTCCCCCTCCTGTATATAGAGAATGATCCCCTTACTGTACAGTATAGTCCCCTCCTGTATATAGAGAATGATCCCCTTACTGTACAGTATAGTCCCCCCTCCTGTATATAGAGAATGATCCCCCCTCCTGTATATAGAGAATGATCCCCTTACTGTACGGTATAGTCCCCCCCCTGTATATAGAGAATGATCCCCTTACTGTACGGTATAGTCACCCCTCCTGTATATAGAGAATGATCCCCTTACTGTACAGTATAGTCCCCCCTCCTGTATATAGAGAATGCTCCCCTTACTGTACAGTATAGTCACCCCTCCTGTATATAGAGAATGCTCCCCTTACTGTACGGTATAGTCACCCCTCCTGTATATAGAGAATGATCCCCTTACTGTACAGTATAGTCCCCCCTTCTGTATATAGAGAATGATCCCCTTACTGTACGGTATAGTCCCCCCCTGTATATAGAGAATGATCCCCTTTCTGTACGGTATAGTCCCCCCTCCTGTATATAGAGAATGATCCCCTTACTGTATAGTATAGTTCCCCCCTCCTGTACGGTATAGTCCCCCCTCCTGTATATAGAGAATGATCCCCTTACTGTACAGTATAGTCCCCCCTCCTGTATATAATGATCCCCTTACTGTACAGTATAGTCCCCCCGGCCTGTATATAGAGAATGATCCCCTTACTGTACGGTGTAGTCCCCCCTCCTGTATATAGAGAATGATCCCCTTACTGTACGGTATAGTCCCCCCTGTATATAGAGAATGATCCCCTTACTGTACAGTATAGTCCCCCTCCTGTATATAGAGAATGCTCCCCTTACTGTACAGTATAATCCCCCCGGCCTGTATATAGAGAATGATCCCCTTACTGTACAGTATAGTCCCCTCCTGTATATAGAGAATGATCCCCTTACTGTACAGTATAATCCCCCCTCCTGTATATAGAGAATGATCCCCTTACTGTACAGTATAATCCCCCCGGCCTGTATATAGAGAATGATCCCCTTACTGTACAGTATAATCCCCCCGGCCTGTATATAGAGAATGATCCCCTTACTGTACAGTATAGTCCCCTCCTGTATATAGAGAATGATCCCCTTACTGTACAGTATAATCCCCCCTCCTGTATATAGAGAATGATCCCCTTACTGTACAGTATAATCCCCCCGGCCTGTATATAGAGAATGATCCCCTTACTGTACGGTATAGTCCCCCCCTGTATATAGAGAATGATCCCCTTTCTGTACGGTATAGTCCCCCCTCCTGTATATAGAGAATGATCCCCTTACTGTATAGTATAGTTCCCCCCTCCTGTACGGTATAGTCCCCCCTCCTGTATATAGAGAATGATCCCCTTACTGTACAGTATAGTCCCCCCTCCTGTATATAATGATCCCCTTACTGTACAGTATAGTCCCCCCGGCCTGTATATAGAGAATGATCCCCTTACTGTACGGTGTAGTCCCCCCTCCTGTATATAGAGAATGATCCCCTTACTGTACGGTATAGTCCCCCCCTGTATATAGAGAATGATCCCCTTACTGTACAGTATAGTCCCCCCTCCTGTATATAGAGAATGATCCCCTTACTGTACAGTATAATCCCCCCCTCCTGTATATAGAGAATGATCCCCTTTCTGTACAGTATAGTCCCCTCCTGTATATAGAGAATGATCCCCTTACTGTACAGTATAATCCCCCTCCTGTATATAGAGAATGATCCCCTTGCTGTACAGTATAGTCCCCCTCCTGTATATAGAGAATGATCCCCTTACTGTACAGTATAGTCCCCCCTCCTGTATATAGAGAATGATCCCCTTGCTGTACAGTATAGTCCCCCCTCCTGTATATAGAGAATGATCCCCTTACTGTATAGTATAGTTCCCCCCTCCTGTACGGTATAGTCCCCCTCCTGTAAATAGAGAATGATCCCCTTACTGTACAGTATAGTCCCCCTCCTGTATATAGAGAATGATCCCCTTGCTGTATAGTATAGTTCCCCCCTCCTGTACGGTATAGTCCCCCACCTGTATATAGAGAATGATCCCCTTACTGTACAGTATAGTCCTCCCTCCTGTATATAGAGAATGATCCCCTTACTATACAGTATAGTCCCCCCTCCTGTATAAAGAGAATGATCCCCCCTCCTGTAAATAGAGAATGATCCCCTTACTGTACAGTATAGTCCCCCTCCTGTATATAATGATCCCCTTACTGTACAGAATAATCCCCCTCCTGTATATAGACAATGATCCCCTAACTGTACAGTATAGTCTCCCCCCCTGTATATAGAGAATGATCCCCTTACTGTACAGTATAGTCCCCCCTCCTGTATATAGAGAATGATCCCCTTACTGTACGGTATAGTCCCCCCTCCTGTATATAGAGAATGATCCCCTTACTGTATAGTATAGTTCCCCCCTCCTGTACGGTATAGTCCCCCCTCCTGTATATAGAGAATGATGCCCTTACTATACAGTATAGTCCCCCCTTATGTAAATAGAGAATGATCCCCTTACTGTACAGTATAGTCCCCCCTCCTGTATATAGAGAATGATCCCCTTACTGTATGGTATAGTCCCCCCTCCTGTATATAGAGAATGATCCCCTTACTGTACAGTATAGTCCCCCCTCCTGTATATAGAGAATGATCCCCTTACTGTATAGTATAGTTCCCCCCTCCTGTACGGTATAGTCCCCCCTCCTGTATATAGAGAATGATGCCCTTACTATACAGTATAGTCCCCCCTCCTGTATATAGAGAATAATCCCCCCTCCTGTACAGTATAGTCCCCCCTTATGTAAATAGAGAATGATCCCCTTACTGTACAGTATAGTCCCCCCTCCTGTATATAGAGAATGCTCCCCTTACTGTACAGTATAGTCCCCCTCCTGTATATAGAGAATGCTCCCCTTACTGTACAGTATAGTCCCCCCTCCTGTATATAGAGAATGCTCCCCTTACTGTACAGTATAGTCCCCCCGGCCTGTATATAGAGAATGCTCCCCTTACTGTACAGTATAGTCCCCCCGGCCTGTATATAGAGAATGATCCCCTTACTGTACAGTATAGTCCCCCCGGCCTGTATATAGAGAATGATCCCCTTACTGTACAGTATAGTCCCCCTCCTGTATATAGAGAATGCTCCCCTTACTGTACAGTATAGTCCCCCTCCTGTATATAGAGAATGATCCCCTTACTGTACAGTATAATCCCCCTCCTGTATATAGAGAATGATCCCCTTACTGTACAGTATAATCCCCCTCCTGTATATAGAGAATGATCCCCTTACTGTACGGTATAGTCCCCCCGGCCTGTATATAGAGAATGATCCCCTTACTGTACGGTATAGTCCCCCCGGCCTGTATATAGAGAATGATCCCCTTACTGTACAGTATAGTCCCCCTCCTGTATATAGAGAATGATCCCCTTACTGTACAGTATAGTCCCCCTCCTGTATATAGAGAATGCTCCCCTTACTGTACAGTATAGTCACCCCTCCTGTATATAGAGAATGATCCCCTTACTGTACAGTATAGTCCCCCTCCTGTATATAGAGAATGATCCCCTTACTGTACAGTATAGTCCCCCCTCCTGTATATAGAGAATGATCCCCTTACTGTACAGTATAGTCCCCCCTCCTGTATATAGAGAATGATCCCCTTACTGTACAGTATAGTCACCCCTCCTGTATATAGAGAATGATCCCCTTACTGTACAGTATAGTCACCCCTCCTGTATATAGAGAATGATCCCCTTACTGTACAGTATAGTCCCCCTCCTGTATATAGAGAATGATCCCCTTACTGTACAGTATAGTCCCCCCTCCTGTATATAGAGAATGATCCCCTTACTGTACAGTATAGTCCCCCTCCTGTATATAGAGAATGATCCCCTTACTGTACAGTATAGTCCCCCTCCTGTATATAGAGAATGATCCCCTTACTGTACAGTATAGTCCCCCCTCCTGTATATAGAGAATGATCCCCTTACTGTACAGTATAGTCACCCCTCCTGTATATAGAGAATGATCCCCTTACTGTACAGTATAGTCACCCCTCCTGTATATAGAGAATGATCCCCTTACTGTACAGTATAGTCCCCCTCCTGTATATAGAGAATGATCCCCTTACTGTACAGTATAGTCCCCCCTCCTGTATATAGAGAATGATCCCCTTACTGTACAGTATAGTCCCCCCGGCCTGTATATAGAGAATGATCCCCTTACTGTACAGTATAGTCCCCCTCCTGTATATAGAGAATGCTCCCCTTACTGTACAGTATAGTCCCCCCGGCCTGTATATAGAGAATGATCCCCTTACTGTACAGTATAATCCCCCTCCTGTATATAGAGAATGATCCCCTTACTGTACAGTATAGTCCCCACGGCCTGTATATAGAGAATGCTCCCCTTACTGTACAGTATAGTCCCCCCGGCCTGTATATAGAGAATGATCCCCTTACTGTACAGTATAGTCCCCCCGGCCTGTATAGATCTTTCACACCGCCTGTCTCTCTCCCACACTCACCGCAGGATATTTGGGTCTTTTCAGTTGTCTGTGCGGCAGGAGAGGAAGCTCTGGGAATGTATTCTGCAGCTTATCTCTCCTCTGCAGGACCGGCCGGAGCTCCCATCATCTTGTGCAATACTTCTAGATATGGGTCATGTGACTACAAGGGGGACACGGCTGTTGTCACCGACCTATAATGACTGTCTGATGTGCGAGGGATAGCCCCGTTAGGTGGCGTTCCGCCCAATCAGAGGCGACTATTGAATAGCCCGGTTGATGATACATATTTGGGGGCACAGGACTGTCTCTCAGGTAGGCGCCAGCACCTGTCATTATACAAACTACAGAAAATATTACAGAAAGCTGCAGAAATGATTTTTTTGGGGAGAACTTCCAGCAGTTCAACAGGAAATTAGAGATGATCTCACCTCTCTTCCTGTTCTGGTGACAACTGTAAAAGTTTCATTTCTGAGACCCCAGGACCAGAGAGGGTGAATCTCCCCAGCGGTGACACAGACTGCAATACAAACCTGACAGGGGGTCTAATCCCTCACCCTTCTAAGTACAAGTTCAAAAAAAAAAAAAAATATTGCAAGCTCCACTTTTAACACTTAATATTTTCAGCCTTAATTCATTTTTTTTTTTAATTGACACATTGTACTGTAGAATTGCAACATTAATCTTCATTTCCATCTCTGTTATTAATCATGGGGATTAACAAGTACAACATACAGTGACGTAACTAGAACCTTCAGGGCCCCAGTGCAAGAAACCATGAAGGGCCCCCCTGACCCTCAGCTGGGGGCCCTTACCTCCAAGCCTCGTGGCGGAACACCAGGGCCCAGGCGCAAGTGCGATCTTTGTGACCCTGGTAGTCCCTCCACTGGTGTGAGCTTTTTTTTTTTTTAAAGTTAGAAACCCCATTGGG
This sequence comes from Rana muscosa, assembly GCA_029206835.1. Taxonomy (NCBI): domain Eukaryota; kingdom Metazoa; phylum Chordata; class Amphibia; order Anura; family Ranidae; genus Rana; species Rana muscosa. Next base: position 282,101,087 of record CM055121.1, read on the forward strand.
AGGGGGGCGTTCTTGAAATATCAGGGGTCTAAAACGGATAGAGAAACAGAGATTGAGGACACAGATGCCTAAAAAAAACTAAAAAATACATAAATCAAAAAAAAAATAAAAAATAAAAAATAAAAATAAAAAAAAAGTTAGACGGAGCAGAGAGTTGAAATTACACTGTGCCGGGCTCAGTGAGGAGAGCTCTGAGAGCTGATGACACGCCCCCCTTTTACACAGCACACAGAAACAGAGCGCAGGCTGTCAATCAGCTGGAGGTCCCTCCCCTGTCACCATTTATCTCTTGGTGTCAGGAAAAACATATCAGAAGTGATTCATGCAGATAGCAGAGGAAGGAGGCAGCAGACAGAAATGAAACAGTGCTCTGGATTGAGAGAAGTACACACTATAGATGGATATGCTTTGTTCAGATTTCATGTCTGAGGTTTACAAACACTTTAAACCCTTTCCGACCAGCCGCCATCATAATACTGTGGCAGGTCGGCTCGTTTCCACAAATCACTGGCCCTTTAAGAGCTATAGCAGGGGCGCACGCGCGCGCCCCCCCCCCCCCCCCCCGCACGGAGATTATTCCAGAGAGAGCCATAAACGGGGATCTGTCAATGTAAACAGACAGATCCCCATTCTGTCAGGGAAGTAGAGAGAGATCTGATGTTCCTAGTGATCGGGAACAGCGATCTCTCTCCTCCTCCAGTCAGTCCCCCCCCCCCCCACAGTTAGAAACCCCCCACTAGGGAATACTTAACCCCTTGATCGCCCCCTAGTGTTAACCCCTTCCCTGCCAGTGACATTTATACAGTAGTTAGTGGCTATTTTTATAGCACTGATCGCTGTATAAATGTCAATGGTCCCAAAAGGAAGTGTCCGATCTGTCCGCCGCAAAGTGGCAGTCCTGAATTTTTTTTTTTTTTTAAATAATAATTAGTAAAAATGCCATAAATCTATCCCCTATTTTGTAAAGGCTATAACTTTTGCGCAAACCATTGCCAATCAATATACGCTTATTGCGTTTTTTTTTACCAAAAATATGTAGAAGAATACGTATCGGCCTAAACTGAAGAAGAAATTTGTTAAAAATGTTTATTTAATTTTTGGATATTATAGCAATAGCAAAGTAAAAAATAGTTATTTTTTTTCAAAATTGACGGTTTTTTGTTTATAGCGCAAAAAAATAAAAAACCGCAGAGGTGATCAAATACCACCAAAAGAAAGCTCTATTTGTGGAAAAAAAATAAAAAATAGATGTTAATTTTGTTTGGGTACAACGTCGCACGCCTGCGCAATTGTCAGTTAAAGGGACGCAGTGCCGCATCGCAAAAAAATTGGCCTGGTCAAGAAAGAGGGGTAAATCCTTGTGGTCCTTAGGTGGTTAAGGCTCGACATGTTGGGTTATCTATTTGCTCCATACAATTTCTTTTGATTTGAATTGGTAATATATTGTGTTTGCGTGCAATAAACTTAAGGCCACTTTCACACTGAGGCGCTTTCAATTCATTTCAATGGAGAGGGGCGTTTTTTCAGCCCCAGTGTGAAAGCATTCATTGATTTTAATGGAAATAAGTTTTCAGGCGCTTTTTTTAGCGTGAAAACGGCTGAAAAGCGCCTCAGTGTGAAAGTGGTCCAACTGTAATGTATTTATTTACTGAACATTTGCGATTGATAAACTGCTTGCGCCAATATTGCGCGACATTAAAAAATTAGAACTAACACCATTTTATTTTCCAGGGTCTCGGCTTCCAAATACACATTATGTTAGGGTGGGTTTAATTAATCTTCAGCAGGTCTAAAATAATTATTTTAACGTGTCCAAAAAAAAAAAAAAAAAATGCACAAAAAACAGTGCTGGCAGTGAAAGGGTTGAGGGACAATATTTCAGCATGCATTGTGCATTGTCCAAAATAATTGGGCAACCTGAGGAATTCCCATTCAAAACAAACAAACCGGAAACCCTGGGATATCAATGGCAGGCCTCCAATGTTGTAGTGGAGTCACTGGACTGATTACAAAACAAACATCCCACATGTGGATCCTGAAATGTTGGAATGTGGAGGAACAGCGTGAGGTCATCATACACCCTCCAAGTACAACTTCCAACCTCCTCCCGAATAACGTCCTATTACTGTATATAGGAGGATTGTGCTTTACAGGGAACGCAAAACAGCTTGTCGCAATTTCAAGATCTGTGTCCAATATACACCAAGATAGCAGAATCAAGGATCAGTACGGATATATTTATTACAGGTACTTATATAGCGCCGTCAATTCAGGTGCCTATCCAGGGGGGGGGGGGGCAACAGGGCAATTGCCCCCCCCCCCCGAGACCATCTGTCACACTCACTTGTTTGCTCTGTTTTTTGTGCCTGATCTCCCGGATTTAGGGACCCGGTACTGGCCGGCCGTAAGACCCCCGGACCCCAATCTTGGCACACATGTAGCCCCATGTCTCCTCTATAAGTGTGCAAAGTGTGGTGTCTGGGGGACCACCGATTTTTTAAATCCGGGCACCCCTTCCATAGACTCCAATGTTAAACGGTCATTTCTCCGGTGACTTTGCGGACCCGGTACCGGCCGGTCGTAGGTCCCCTGGACCCCAAACTTGGCACAGATGTAGCCCCATGTCTCCTCTACAAGTTTGGTGTCTGGGAGATCTACGGCCGGGGAGGACAGATTTTTCAAAGCCGGGCACTCATTCCATAGACTCCCATGTTAAACCTCAGTCTAGGCATGGACACAGTGAGGCATGGGCACAGTGAGGCATGGGCACAGTGAGGCATGGGCACAGTGAGGCATGGGCACAGTGAGGCATGCAGATGGACACCCTAGGCTTATACTTGAGTCATTACGTTTTCCCAGTTTTTTGGGGTAAAATTAGGTGCCTCGGCTTATATTTCGGGTCGGCTTATACTCGAGTATATACAGTACTTGTTCTGCGGCTGCCGCTGCCTCTCTGAGTCTCTCTCTCAGTTTCTCACATCAGTCGATCAGCGGCGCAGAGAGAGAGACTTGTCTAATGTAGTTAAGCGGCGCACTGACACGATACCAGGAGCGGAGGAGGAGGTGGGTGGAGCCTCTTCCCTGCACTCGTTGCTAACGCCTGGGCCGCTTGGCGTCTAGCAACGAGTGACGTCAGTGAGTCACGTCGGGCCGCTCTGCGGGCAGGTGCGATAGCGTGCGGCTCCACAGACGGGTAAGAAAGCGGTCGGCTCCGCTTGCGGCGTGGTTTGTGGGCGGGCGGCGCGGTTCGTGGGCGGGCGGAGCGGTTCGTGGGCGGGCGGAGCGGTTCGTGGTCAGACTGTGCTGCTCAGTGTGCTGGTAGCGCAGGTGAGAGTGAGAGAGCAGGCTCAGTGTGGCAGCTGGCCAATCAGCTAGCCGGGAGCGGGGGAGCAGAGAGATGAGATCATCTCTCACCGCCCGTGCCTGCCTTGCATTCCTGCAGTGACTTCCGCCCTCACTGTGCAGGCAGCAGAGAGATTACATTATCTCTCTGCTACCTGACTCTGGGAGTCTGGGACACAGCAAGAGACAACCAAAACTACACCTTAGCAGGCAAGTTAGTGACAATCAGCAAGGTGTGGCAGGTGACGTGGCAAGTGACAATCCGCAAGGTGTGTCAGGTGACGTGGCAAATGACAATCCGCAAGGTGTGGCAGGTGACGTGACAATCCGCAAGGTGTGGCTAGTGACACGCTCAGGGCTCCCACTAATTGCAGGCGACGGTGGCAAGTGACACACTTGGGGCTCCCACTGATTCTGTATAGAACTATTTCATTTTATATTACAATGTAATAGAAAAAATGCGCTTCAATCATCCTGACACCATAACAACCATGGTGCCGGGATGATTGAAGCGCCGACACCAGCCATTTCCCCGATAAATTTCCCACAAAAAAACAAAAACAAAAACAAAAACAAAAACAAAAACACAAATTTTTTGGCAGTGCCCCTCCTGAGAAAAGACTCTGGATCCGCCCCTGTGTCAATTTACGCAGCACTTCACATACATATTATACAATCACATCAGGCCCTGCCCTCGAGGAGCTGACAATCTAAGGTCCCCATCTCTCATTCATACAGTGGTGGCCCATTCATTAAGGGCACATGGGCGCCGCCCCCCCCCCCCCCCCATGCATCCGGCCCCTTGCAGGACCCCGGATGCATGGATTCCAATGGGGGGGAGGGGGGTTTGAAGCACCTGATTAGAGCCAGAGGCTTTAATAGGCTTCAAAATAGGGTGGGTTCGGGGAGCAGAGCAATGCGAACCAAGCCCACCCAGGTGTGTTGCAATAGCAAATGAATATTCGCTATTGTAACATCGATCCTCCTCCCGGCCAATCAGGAAGCGGTCCTTGAGATCCGTCACCCGATTAGCTGAAAAGGACAGGCAATCCTATTTGACGCCTATGAGGAGGGGAGGATACGCAACGATGGAAGCAAGGAGGAGGAGAGGACACAGGACCCGATGTAGGTGCAGCTCCTCGCTTCCGCTGTGCGTCTCCTCCCCTCCTCCTAGGCATCCAATAGGATTGCCTGCCCTTTCAGCCAATCGGGTGAAGGGTCTCAAGACCCACTTCCTGATTGGCCAGGGAGGAGGACCAGCGTTTCAGCGGGCTCTGTGATACTCTGATTTGGGGGGGGGGGGGGGTCTGTTATTAAAGGGAACTCTGTGGTGATGAGAAGACTTTAATGTGATGAGAGGATCTCATATATAGGATGGACTCAGATATAACCGAGGACCTCTAATGTAAAAGGGGGTGGGGGCCTTGGCCTAAAGGGGCCGCTGGCATCAAGGGGGGCCCCAGCGTGGACCCTGGCCACAAAGGGGGGCCGCGTGGACCCTGGCCACAAAGGGGGGCCGCGTGGACCCTGGCAGTCATGCTGAGGCTTTGGCTTGATGCTGTCCGAGTTGCTGACGCAGAACAAGTATAGAGATCAGGAATCCTGACAATGGCGGCCTCAGGCTTCCCTTGTGAAAGAAATATGGAGTCTACTGTTGCTGAAAATGTCAGCTGCCTGGCAGTCATTCTGATCCTATGGATTCATTACGGACTGAGTCACTTGCAACTGATGTACAACAAGTACACCTATCAGGAATTCGGATTTCAGTCTCACTCCACTCGCTGCATGTTTAGTTCAGTTACCCCTCTGACTGTACTGGGTACAATGGGAAGGATATATCTCACTTTCCTAGTTCAGGATTCAACTTTGGAATCTTCTGATTGGCCATAACGAGTTGCCTGGTCCAGCAGAAGTCCCGGCTTTGCAGTCTGTATGTGGCTGGAATGTCAGGACTGCAGAGGAAGTCGTGTCTATACTGTGTCACCCCCACATAGGGATGTGGTTACATGACTGTCACGCTATAAGCTCTGCCAACGTACAGAGTCATCAGCAAGCTATTTGAAGATCCATGGGGTGCTGGTGATCTATGTATTCCAATCACCTCCATTGTACCCCAATACCCCCTCTGCCCCTCCATTGTACCCCAATACCCCCTCTATTGTACCCCAATACCCCCTCTGCCCCTCCATTGTACCCCAATACCCCCCTCTGCCCCTCCATTGTACCCCCAATACCCCCCTCTGCTCCTCCATTAGATCACAATCACCCCTCTGTCCTAATACATTCCAAATTCTTATTTAATATTCTCAAACCCACCTTCATCCAATATGCCCTTTGTTCATGTACTGTACCCTGATCCGTTTTGTGTCCCTCTATTATACCCCAAAACCCCCCCCTTACCAAAACACCCCAACCCTCATTCCCACTACTGTCCCAATACCTCTTCTGTTCCTTCATTATACCCCAATCTCCACTCTGTCCCTCTACTGTACCCCAATCCATCCTCTGTCCCTCTACTATACCCCAATCCCCCCTCTGTCCCTCTACTATACCCCAATCCCCCTCCATTATACCCCAATCCCCCCTCCATTATACCCCAACCCCCCCCTCTGTCCCTCCATTATACCCCAATCCCCCCTCTACTATACCCCAACCCCCCCTCCATTATACCCCAACCCCCCCCTCTGTCCCTCCATTATACCCCAATCCATCCTCTGTCCCTCCATTATACCCCAATCCATCCTCTGTCCCTCCATTATACCCCAATCCCCCCTCCATTATACCCCAATCCCCATTCTGTCACTTAAATGAATACAGCCAGTTAGTTCTGACCTGCAGTTATCAGTGTGCAGACTGGAGGAATCTCGGTATGAAGGTGAGGATGGGGCCTTCCATTTACACTGCAGTTAAAGCAGAAAACAAACTCCTCCGCTGTCCATTGCTGGCATTCCATAGAGAAATCCCCACAAATACCACAACCATCCCGACCATCCCGGCGCCAACATCACAGAACATATTACACAAGAGACACACGTCTGTACAACGAGCCTGGAATATTGCCGAGCAATCTGCACTAATAAAATGCCCAGAATTTCATATTGTTCTGTATGTATGAACTCTTCACAGAATAAGAACAGATACCAAGCATTACACCCGACATACAGGACAAGAGAAGTAGTACTGTGCAGAGTCCATACATACAGAATAAGAACAGATACCGAGAATTACACCCGGCATACAGGACAAGAGAAGTAGTACTGTGTAGAGTCCATACATACAGAATAAGAACAGATACCGAGAATTACACCCGGCATACAGGACAAGAGAAGTAGTACTGTGCAGAGTCCATACATACAGAATAAGAACAAATACCGAGAATTACACCCGACATACAGGACAGGAGAAGTAGTACTGTGCAGAGTCCATACATACAGAATAAGAAGAGATACCGAGAATTACACCCGACATACAGGACAAGAGAAGTAGTACTGTGCAGAGTCCATACATACAGAATAAGAACAGATACCGAGAATTACACCCGACATACAGGACAAGAGAAGTAGTACTGTGCAGAGTCCATACATACAGAATAAGAACAAATACCGAGAATTACACCCGACATACAGGACAAGAGAAGTGGTACTGTGCAGAGTCCATACATACAGAATAAGAACAGATACCGAGAATTACACCCGACATACAGGACAAGAGAAGTAGTACTGTGCAGAGTCCATACATACAGAATAAGAACAGATACTGAGAATTACACCCGACATACAGGACAAGAGAAGTAGTACTGTGCAGAGTCCATACATACAGAATAAGAACAGATACCGAGAATTACACCCGGCATACAGGACAAGAGAAGTAGTACTGTGCAGAGTCCATACATACAGAATAAGAACAGATACTGAGAATTACACCCAACATACAGGACAAGAGAAGTGGTACTGTGCAGAGTCCATACATACAGAATAAGAACAGATACCGAGAATTACACCCGGCATACAGGACAAGAGAAGTAGTACTGTGCAGAGTCCATACATACAGAATAAGAACAGATACCGAGAATTACACCCGACATACAGGACAAGAGAAGTAGTACTGTGCAGAGTCCATACATACAGAATAAGAACAGATACCGAGAATTACACCCGGCATACAGGACAAGAGAAGTAGTACTGTGCAGAGTCCATACATACAGAATAAGAACAGATACCGAGAATTACACCCGACATACAGGACAAGAGAAGTGGTACTGTGCAGAGTCCATACATACAGAATAAGAACAGATACTGAGAATTACACCCGGCATACAGGACAAGAGAAGTAGCACTGTGCAGAGTCCATACATACAGAATAAGAACAGATACCGAGAATTACACCCGGCATACAGGACAAGAGAAGTAGTACTGTGCAGAGTCCATACATACAGAATAAGAACAGATACCGAGAATTACACCCGACATACAGGACAAGAGAAGTAGTACTGTGCAGAGTCCATACATACAGAATAAGAACAGATACCGAGAATTACACCCGACATACAGGACAAGAGAAGTGGTACTGTGCAGAGTCCATACATACAGAATAAGAACAGATACCGAGAATTACACCCGGCATACAGGACAAGAGAAGTAGTACTGTGCAGAGTCCATACATACAGAATAAGAACAGATACCGAGAATTACACCCGGCATACAGGACAAGAGAAGTAGTACTGTGCAGAGTCCATACATACAGAATAAGAACAGATACCGAGAATTACACCCGACATACAGGACAGGAGAAGTAGTACTGTGCAGAGTCCATACATACAGAATAAGAACAGATACCGAGAATTACACCCGACATACAGGACAAGAGAAGTGGTACTGTGCAGAGTCCATACATACAGAATAAGAACAGATACCGAGAATTACACCCGGCATACAGGACAAGAGAAGTAGTACTGTGCAGAGTCCATACATACAGAATAAGAACAGATACCGAGAATTACACCCGGCATACAGGACAAGAGAAGTGGTACTGTGCAGAGTCCATACATACAGAATAAGAACAGATACCGAGAATTACACCCGGCATACAGGACAAGAGAAGTAGTACTGTGCAGAGTCCATACATACAGAATAAGAACAGATACCGAGAATTACACCCGACATACAGGACAGGAGAAGTAGTACTGTGCAGAGTCCATACATACAGAATAAGAACAGATACCGAGAATTACACCCGACATACAGGACAAGAGAAGTGGTACTGTGCAGAGTCCATACATACAGAATAAGAACAGATACCGAGAATTACACCCGGCATACAGGACAAGAGAAGTAGTACTGTGCAGAGTCCATACATACAGAATAAGAACAGATACCGAGAATTACACCCGACATACAGGACAGGAGAAGTAGTACTGTGCAGAGTCCATACATACAGAATAAGAACAGATACCGAGAATTACACCCGACATACAGGACAAGAGAAGTGGTACTGTGCAGAGTCCATACATACAGAATAAGAACAGATACCGAGAATTACACCCGGCATACAGGACAAGAGAAGTAGTACTGTGCAGAGTCCATACATACAGAATAAGAACAGATACCGAGAATTACACCCGGCATACAGGACAAGAGAAGTGGTACTGTGCAGAGTCCATACATACAGAATAAGAACAGATACCGAGAATTACACCCGACATACAGGACAAGAGAAGTAGTACTGTGCAGAGTCCATGTTTGCAGTCTCTGATTATCTCTTGTAGTGTGTCTGCAGTCTCTATCTCTAGCACTCACCTCAGCTTTCATTCATCTGATAAAACTATATATATATATATATATATATATATATATATATATATATATGGTTGCGCCACTCATTTCTTCTTCTCAGGATATCTGGAGCCACAAGTTCATACAAAATGTACACAAAAGACAGAAGAGCTGACAATCCGTTCAGTGAAAGGCGGAGATTGTAAACCTACAGAGCTGTCCAATCAGTCCAGCAGGTATAATAAACGGGTTATAAATCATATCTGGACCGGCGCAGTGAAGTCTTCTTAGAACAGAAGGTGTTCACACGTCTCATTCCATCACATATCCCAAAAAATAAAAATTCCCCTTTTTGGGACAGTGGGCGGAGCCATGCAAATCACGCCAGATACACATCCAGAACCGCCGGGGTGTAGTGCAAATTTACCCCATTATAGAGCCAAAGTGCAGGCGGCTGTTTCAGGCTTTTTGGCCATCATCAGTGCATTGCATGGAAACCATTGGCTTCTATGGAGTGGGGCTTGGGACTCAACGAGCGGGGCTGCGGATAAGGTACCACCGGTCCTCCTGTAGGGGGCCCGGACAGCAGGGAGAATCTAATGTGGGCAGGACAGAAAGGGGGGGGGGGGGGGGGAGAGTCAATTACAGAAACCATTCCCTGTGTGGCCCTGTGCCTCAGTTGAAATCCAGTTCCTCCCCCTCTCATCAACTCTTAGCTGCTGCAGTGGGAGAGACACAGGAAATCATTTCTGTAATTGTTGCCCCCCCCCCTCCTCACTATACCAATCCACCTCCCTTTCATGCCCACATCTGGTGCCCCCCCTCAGCACTGCCAGCTTACCCCTCCCACCAGCTGACGTGGGTACACAGGGAGATGTTCAGGATGGAGAGCAGGGGAAGGGCTGGTAAATGTTTTTTTTACCCTTTTCTTCAGCGAATGAACACAGCGAGTGATCAGTACCAATCACTCACTGGGTTCATTCATAACGGAAGCCTAGTAAACTGTTTTTAACTGCGTGCTGAGGCTGCAAAGAAAGGAATTGAAAGTTTATTTTTCTGTCGCAAAAGGTGAGATGTCAGGGGTCTGTTTAAGAAGAGTGAGTGGCAGTGGAGGCAATACTGGACACAGCTCAGCTGAGCGGGACATAAGTCCGAATCCGGGGCTGTCCCGCAGAATCCGGGACTGTTGGGAGGTATGGTTTAGACCCCTAATATTTCACCCAATCAGTTCCAGCTAATGGCCACATTGTGGTATTTTTCCTATTCACTTTTTTTTTTTTAAATGAATAACATTCGATATTCAGGAAATATAGCCTGAGAACATGTAATTTTGCTCCATTCGCACATCATTTACACGCCCTTTATTAGGATGAACGCCCATGCAAATCATTTGCAAGTACACCTCTATGAGTTCTAATTGTTTCCAGCAGCCAAATACACACCCTCCACCCTTCCGCCCAGTACAACTTCCCAAAGAGTAAGGCGGCGGATACTGGCATGGTGCATACACTAATCAGTTTGTATTGTTAGTACATTGCTGTTAGCAATGGAAAGAGTTACCTGTGTGTGGTCTGGGGACTGTGCACCGGCAATTAAGGGGTTAACTGTATGTGGTCATCCACAAAAAGCGTCAGCTCCTATGTACAACTTTCCACACCATCCAATCAGAGACCAGATCACACAAAAGTATTATCTTAGAATTACATTTAAAAAAAAAGAAAAAGAAAAGAAAAGAAAAAGAAAAGAAAAAGAACTGGTAAAGTGAAGATGGGGGATGGAGAGTTTCCGGCTCAGCAGGTCTTTAGAAGAAATCTGCCCCGAGGCCAACATGGCGGCTGCGACTTCTGTACCTGAAGTGTTAATTGCTCGGCTCCCAGGCTGACTCTTATTACCAAATACCAACCATTGCTAAGGCTGGCTAACTTCTGAAAATGCGTGTTGCCTGGCTATTGATCTCACCCCTCTGGAATCAATACAATGCAATGAATGGCAGATCATCACCTGAGAAGAGGGAAGAGGATTTTGATTCAGAATCATCAATACAAAACCTCCAGATCAGGAATCTGCTGCAAGAAATTCATCAAGTGATTTTCTCTCTTTTCTCTCGAGAATTACAGGATTCTGAGAAGAGGCACTGAGGGAATTTATTACCACTTTTATCAGCATCAGAACCCGTGTGATTATTATGTCTTCAGGTTTAAAGGGACGAGGTGGCAACCCTTCCCCCATGTACACCCCATGTCTGAGAGCGGCCCGCGTGCACCCCCCCCCATATACACCCCATGTCTGAGAGCGGCCCGCGTGCACCCCCCCATATACACCCCATGTCTGAGAGCGGCCCACATGCACCCCCCCATATACACCCCATGTCTGAGAGCGGCCCACATGCACCCCCCCCCATATACACCCCATGTCTGAGAGCGGCCCGCGTGCACCCCCCCCATATACACCCCATGTCTGAGAGCGGCCCACATGCACCCCCCATATACACACCATGTCTGAGAGCGGCCCACATGCACCCCCCATATACACACCATGTCTGAGAGCGGCCCACATGCACCCCCCATATACACCCCATATCCAAGAAGCTGATATATATACCCCATATACACCCCATGTCTGAGAGCGGCCCACACGCACCCCCCACATGCACCCCCCATATACACACCATGTCTGAGAGCGGCCCGCATGCACCCCCCCCATATACACCCCATGTCTAAGAGCGGCCCACATGCACCCCCCCCATATACACCCCATGTCTAAGAGCGGCCCACATGCACCCCCCCATATACACCCCATGTCTGAGAGCGGCCCACATGCACCCCACATATACACCCCATGTCCAAGAAGCTGATATATATACCCCATATACACCCCATGTCTGAGAGCGGCCCACACGCACCCCCCCCCCCCATATACACCCCATGTCTGAGAGCGGCCCACATGCACCCCCCATATACACACCATGTCTGAGAGCGGCCCACATGCACCCCCCATATACACACCATGTCTGAGAGCGGCCCACATGCACCCCCCATATACACCCCATATCCAAGAAGCTGATATATATACCCCATATACACCCCATGTCTGAGAGCGGCCCACACGCACCCCCCCCCCCATATACACCCCATGTCTGAGAGCGGCCCACATGCACCCCCCATATACACACCATGTCTGAGAGCGGCCCGCATGCACCCCCCCCCCCATATACACCCCATGTCTAAGAGCGGCCCACATGCACCCCCCCCATATACACCCCATGTCTGAGAGCGGCCCACATGCACCCCCCATATACACACCATGTCCAAGAAGCTGATATATATACCCCATATACACCCCATGTCTGAGAGCGGCCCACACGCACCCCCCCCCATATACACCCCATGTCTGAGAGCGGCCCACACGCACCCCCCCATATACACCCCATGTCTGAGAGCGGCCCACATGCACCCCCCCATATACACACCATGTCTGAGAGCGGCCCACATATACACACCATGTCCAAGAAGCTGATATATATACCCCATATACACCCCATGTCTGAGAGCGGCCCCACACGCACCCCCCCCCATATACACCCCATGTCTGAGAGCGGCCCACATGCACCCACCCCCCCATATACACCCCATGTCTGAGAGCGGCCCACATGCACCCCCCATATACACCCCATATCCAAGAAGCTGATATATATACCCCATATACACCCCATGTCTGAGAGCGGCCCACACCCCCCCATATACACCCCATATCCAAGAAGCTGATATATATACCCCATATACACCCCATGTCTGAGAGCGGCCCACACGCACCCCCCCCATATACACCCCATGTCTGAGAGCGGCCCACATGCAGCCACCCCCCCATATACACCCCATGTCTGAGAGCGGCCCACATGCACCCCCCATATACACACCATGTCTGAGAGCGGCCCACATGCACCCCCCATATACACCCCATATCCAAGAAGCTGATATATATACCCCATATACACCCCATGTCTGAGAGCGGCCCACACGCACCCCCCCCCCCCATATACACCCCATGTCTGAGAGCGGCCCACATGCACCCCCCATATACACCCCATATCCAAGAAGCTGATATATATACCCCATATACACCCCATGTCTGAGAGCGGCCCACACGCACCCCCCCCCCCATATACACCCCATGTCTGAGAGCGGCCCACATGCACCCCCCATATACACACCATGTCTGAGAGCGGCCCGCATGCACCCCCCATGTCTAAGAGCGGCCCACATGCACCCCCCCCATATACACCCCATGTCTGAGAGCGGCCCACATGCACCCCCCATATACACACCATGTCCAAGAAGCTGATATATATACCCCATATACACCCCATGTCTGAGAGCGGCCCACACGCACCCCCCCATATACACCCCATGTCTGAGAGCGGCCCACATGCTCCCCCCATATACACACCATGTCTGAGAGCGGCCCACATGCACCCCCCATATACACACCATATCCAAGAAGCTGATATATATACCCCATATACACCCCATGTCTGAGAGCGGCCCACACGCACCCCCCCCATATACACCCCATGTCTGAGAGCGGCCCACACGCACCCCCCCCCCATATACACCCCATGTCTGAGAGCGGCCCACATGCACCCCCCATATACACACCATGTCCAAGAAGCTGATATATATACCCCATATACACCCCATGTCTGAGAGCGGCCCACACGCACCCCCCCATAAACACCCCATGTCTGAGAGCGGCCCACATGCACCCCCCATATACACACCATGTCTGAGAGCGGCCCACATGCACCCCCCATATACACACCATGTCTGAGAGCGGCCCACATGCACCCCCCATATACACCCCATATCCAAGAAGCTGATATATATACCCCATATACACCCCATGTCTGAGAGCGGCCCACACGCACCCCCCCCCCATATACACCCCATGTCTGAGAGCGGCCCACATGCACCCCCCATATACACCCCATATCCAAGAAGCTGATATATATACCCCATATACACCCCATGTCTGAGAGCGGCCCACACGCACCCCCCCATATACACCCCATGTCTGAGAGCGGCCCACATGCACCCCCCATATACACACCATGTCTGAGAGCGGCCTGCATGCACCCCCCATGTCTAAGAGCGGCCCACATGCACCCCCCCATATACACCCCATGTCTGAGAGCGGCCCACATGCACCCCCCATATACACACCATGTCCAAGAAGCTGATATATATACCCCATATACACCCCATGTCTGAGAGCGGCCCACACGCACCCCCCCATATACACCCCATGTCTGAGAGCGGCCCACATGCTCCCCCCATATACACACCATGTCTGAGAGCGGCCCACATGCACCCCCCATATACACACCATATCCAAGAAGCTGATATATATACCCCATATACACCCCATGTCTGAGAGCGGCCCACACGCACCCCCCCCATATACACCCCATGTCTGAGAGCGGCCCACACGCACCCCCCCCCCATATACACCCCATGTCTGAGAGCGGCCCACATGCACCCCCCATATACACACCATGTCTAAGAGCGGCCCACATGCACCCCCCCATATACACCCCATGTCTGAGAGCGGCCCACATGCACCCCCCATATACACACCATGTCCAAGAAGCTGATATATATACCCCATATACACCCCATGTCTGAGAGCGGCCCACACGCACCCCCCCATAAACACCCCATGTCTGAGAGCGGCCCACATGCACCCCCCATATACACACCATGTCTGAGAGCGGCCCACATGCACCCCCCATATACACACCATGTCTGAGAGCGGCCCGCATGCACCCCCCATATACACCCCATGTCCAAGAAGCTGATATATATACCCCATATACACCCCATGTCTGAGAGCGGCCCACACGCACCCCCCCCCCCATATACACCCCATGTCTGAGAGCGGCCCACATGCACCCACCCCCCCATATACACCCCATGTCTGAGAGCGGCCCGCATGCACCCCCCATATACACACCATGTCCAAGAAGCTGATATATATACCCCATATACACCCCATGTCTGAGAGCGGCCCACACGCACCCCCCCATAAACACCCCATGTCTGAGAGCGGCCCACATGCACCCCCCATATACACACCATGTCTGAGAGCGGCCCACATGCACCCCCCATATACACACCATGTCTGAGAGCGGCCCGCATGCACCCCCCATATACACCCCATGTCCAAGAAGCTGATATATATACCCCATATACACCCCATGTCTGAGAGCGGCCCACACGCACCCCCCCCCCCATATACACCCCATGTCTGAGAGCGGCCCACATGCACCCACCCCCCCATATACACCCCATGTCTGAGAGCGGCCCGCATGCACCCCCCCCCATATACACCCCATGTCTAAGAGCGGCCCACATGCACCCCCCCCATATACACCCCATGTCTGAGAGCGGCCCACATGCACCCCCCATATACACACCATGTCTGAGAGCGGCCCGCATGCACCCCCCATATACACCCCATGTCCAAGAAGCTGATATATATACCCCATATACACCCCATGTCTGAGAGCGGCCCACACGCACCCCCCCCCATACCCCCATATACACCCCATGTCTGAGAGCGGCCCACACGCACCCCCCCATATACACCCCATGTCTGAGAGCGGCCCACACGCACCACCCCCATATACACCCCATGTCTGAGAGCGGCCCACATGCACCCCCCATATACACACCATGTCTGAGAGCGGCCCGCATGCACCCCATGTCCAAGAAGCTGATATATATACCCCATATACACCCATGTCTGAGAGCGGCCCACACGCACCCCCCCCATATACACCCATGTCTGAGAGCGGCCCACATGCACCCACCCCCCCATATACACCCCATGTCTGAGAGCGGCCCACATGCACCCCCCCCATATACACCCCATGTCTGAGAGCGGCCCACACGCACCCCCCCCCCATATACACCCCATGTTTGAGAGCGGCCCACACGCACCCCCCCATATACACCCCATGTTTGAGAGCGGCCCACACGCACCCCCCCATATACACCCCATGTTTGAGAGCGGGCCCACACGCACCCCCCCCCATATACACCCCATGTCTGAGAGCGGCCCACACGCACCCCCCCCATATACACCCCATGTCTGAGAGCGGCCCACACACACCCCCCCATATACACCCCATGTCTGAGAGCGGCCCACACGCACCCCCCCATATACACCCCATGTCTGAGAGCGGCCCACATGCACCCCCCCCCATATACACCCCATGTCTGAGAGCGGCCCGCATGCACCCCCCATATAACACCCCATGTCCAAGAAGCTGATATATATACCCCATATACACCCCATGTCTGAGAGCGGCCCACACGCACCCGCCCCCCCCATGTCTGAGAGCGGCCCACACGCACCCCCCCCCATATCTGAGAGCGGCCCACATGCACCCCATGTCTGAGAGCGGCCCACACGCACCCCCCCCATATCTGAGAGCAGCCCGCATGCACCCCCCCATATCTGAGAGCGGCCCACATGCACCCCATGTCTGAGAGCGGCCCACACGCACCCCCCCGTATATACACCCCATGTCTGAGAGCGGCCCACACGCACCCCCCCCCCCCATGTCAGAGCGGCCCACACGCACCCCCCCCCCCCATGTCTGAGAGCGGCCCACACGCACCCCCCCCCCATATCTGAGAGCGGCCCACATGCACCCCATGTCTGAGAGCGGCCCACACGCACCCCCAATATACACCCCATGTCTGAGAGCGGCCCACATGCACCCCCTCCCATATACACCCCATGTCTGAGAGCGGCACACATGCACCCCCCCATATACACCCCATGTCTGAGAACAGCCCAAAAGCACCCCCCCACATACACCCCATGTCTGAGAGCGGCCCACATGCATCCCCCCCATATACACCCCATGTCTGAGAGCGGCCCGCATGCACCCCCCCATATACACCCCATGTCCAAGAACCTGAGAAATTATATATATATATATATATATATATATATAGATATATATATATATATCCCATATACACCCCATGTCTGAGAGCAGCCCACATGCATCCCCCCCCCATATACACCCCATGTTTGAAAGCAGCCCACATGCACCCCCACATATACACCCCATGTCCAAGAACCTGATATATATACCCCATGTCTGAGAGTGGCCCGCATGAACCCCCCCCCATATACACCCCATGTCTGAGAGCGGCCCGCATGCACCCCCCATATACATCCCATGTCTGAGAGCGGCCCAAGTGCACCCCCCCATATACACCCCATGTCTGAGAGCAGCCCACGTGCACCCCCCCATATACACCCCATGTCTGAGAGCGGCCCACGTGCACCCCCCATATACACCCCATGTCTGAGAGCAGCCCACGTGCACCCCCCCATATACACCCCATGTCTGAGAGCAGCCCACGTACACCCCCCCATGTCTGAGAGCGGCCCACGTGCACCCCCCCCATATACACCCCATGTCTGAGAGCGGCCCACGTGCACCCCCCCCCATATACACCCCATGTCTGAGAGCAGCCCACGTGCACCCCCCCCCCCATATACACCCCATGTCTAAGAGCGGCCCACGTGCACCCCCCCATATACACCCCATGTCTGAGAGCGGCCCCACGTGCACCCCCCCCCCATATACACCCCATGTCTAAGAGCGGCCCACGTGCACCCCCCCATATACACCCCATGTCTGAGAGCGGCCCACGTGCACCTCCCCCCCCATATACACCCCATGCACACGGCAGTATCTGCATCGAGTACATTGCTCTATCACAGCACTGCGGATGTGCAGTATATATACACATTATACACCCCCCTCCCCCCCCCATCAGAGAAAAGTTTGTAGAATTTCATGTCTCTGCGGAAGTTCTTCCCCCCTCCTGGGTCTCTGCCAGCACAACGGGGCGTTCTGGGTAACCGCCAACACCCCATTTAATAAAAGGGGTTAATTCACCCTGACAGTACCCCTCCCTCCTGTCCTGTAATCAATGTCAGCTGGAGGGGCCCCTGCAGGGCCTGGCCGGAAAGCGTTGGGGGGGGCCCCGGAGCCAGGCAGAGAAGAGTTTACAGCTCACCCCACCACCCTGTAAACCCTGCAGGGGGTGACCCCAATCTGGGCGTGGCTGGAAGAGACAGAGATACTCACGTTGTGCGGAGTCCTGATTGCCGCCTCGCCCTCCAGCCGACGTCTGAAACCTCCGACCCCCCGGATCTGAGCGGAGAGGACGCTGTGTCCCGACACACCGATATAGAACAGTATATACTGGTGTATGTGTATATATATATATATATAATATATATGTGTATATAGAGAGCCGAGCGGGGAGGGGAGAGGAGTTCCTGGCAGCAGAGAGGCGGCTGATCTACAAACACCCCCTCCCTGACTGCAGCCTGACAGGGGGCGGAGCCACACAGAGAGCCACGCCTCAATTAAAGGGAAAGCAACCCCTCCAGTCTGTCCTCTATATATCTGCAATGTCCTGACTGCTCACCCTTTAAATCTGAGGATAACAGTAACCAGTGTGACAGTGCGGGGTGATCCATTGTATAGAGTGCGGGGTGATCCATTGTATAGAGTGCGGGGTGATACATTGTATAGAGTGCGGGGTGATACATTGTATAGAGTGCGGGGTGATCCATTGTATAGAGTGCGGGGTGATCCATTGTATAGAGTGCGGGGTGATCCATTGTATAGAGTGCGGGGTGATACATTGTATAGAGTGCGGGGTGATACATTGTATAGAGTGCGGGGTGATACATTGTATAGAGTGCGGGGTAATACATTGTATAGAGTGCGGGGTGATACATTGTAGAGAGTGCGGGGTGATCCATTGTATAGAGTGCGGGGTGATACATTGTATAGAGTGCGGGGTGATACATTGTATAGAGTGCGGGGTGATCCATTGTATAGAGTGCGGGGTGATACATTGTATAGTGCGGGGTGATACATTGTATAGTGCGGGGTGATCCATTGTATAGAGTGCGGGGTGATACATTGTATAGAGTGCGGGGTAATACATTGTATAGAGTGCGGGGTGATACATTGTATAGAGTGCGGGGTAATACATTGTAGAGAGTGCGGGGTGATACATTGTATAGAGTGCGGGGTGATACATTGTATAGAGTGCGGGGTAATACATTGTATAGAGTGCGGGGTGATACATTGTAGAGAGTGCGGGGTGATCCATTGTATAGAGTGCGGGGTGATCCATTGTATAGAGTGCGGGGTGATACATTGTATAGAGTGCGGGGTGATACATTGTATAGAGTGCGGGGTGATCCATTGTATAGAGTGCGGGGTGATACATTGTATAGTGCGGGGTGATACATTGTATAGTGCGGGGTGATCCATTGTATAGAGTGTGGGGTGATACATTGTAGAGTGCGGGGTGATACATTGTAGAGTGCGGGGTGATCCATTGTATAGAGTGTGGGGTGATACATTGTATAGTGCGGGGTGATACATTGTATAGTGCGGGGTGATCCATTGTATAGAGTGTGGGGTGATACATTGTAGAGTGCGGGGTGATACATTGTAGAGTGCGGGGTGATACATTGTAGAGTGCGGGGTGATACATTGTATAGAGTGCGGGGTGATACATTGTAGAGTGCGGGGTGATACATTGTAGAGTGCGGGGTGATACATTGTAGAGTGTGGGGTGATACATTGTATAGTGCGGGGTGATCCATTGTATAGAGTGCAGGGTGATCCATTGTATAGTGCGGGGTGATACATTGTAGAGTGCGGGGTGATACATTGTAGAGTGCGGGGTGATACATTGTAGAGTGCGGGGTGATACATTGTAGAGTGCGGGGTGATACATTGTAGAGTGCAGGGTGATCCATTGTATAGAGTGCGGGGTGATCCATTGTATAGTGCGGGGTGATCCATTGTATAGAGTGCGGGGTGATCCATTGTATAGAGTGCGGGGTGATCCATTGTAGAGTGCGGGGTGATACATTGTATAGAGTGCGGGGTGATCCATTGTATAGAGTGCGGGGTGATACATTGTATAGTGCGGGGTGATACATTGTAGAGTGCGGGGTGATACATTGTAGAGTGCGGGGTGATCCATTGTAGAGTGCGGGGTGATCCATTGTAGAGTGCGGGGTGATCCATTGTATAGTGCGGGGTGATCCATTGTAGAGTGCGGGGTGATACATTGTAGAGTGCGGGGTGATACATTGTATAGAGTGCGGGGTGATACATTGTAGAGTGCGGGGTGATACATTGTAGAGTGCGGGGTGATACATTGTAGAGTGCGGGGTGATCCATTGTAGAGAGTGCAGGGTGATCCATTGTAGAGTGCGGGGTGATCCATTGTATAGAGTGCGGGGTGATCCATTGTATAGAGTGCGGGGTGATACATTGTAGAGTGCGGGGTGATACATTGTAGAGTGCGGGGTGATACATTGTAGAGTGCGGGGTGATACATTGTAGAGTGCGGGGTGATACATTGTAGAGTGCGGGGTGATACATTGTAGAGTGCGGGGTGATACATTGTAGAGTGCGGGGTGATCCATTGTAGAGTGCGGGGTGATCCATTGTATAGTGCGGGGTGATCCATTGTATAGTGCGGGGTGATCCATTGTATAGAGTGCGGGGTGATACATTGTATAGTGCGGGGTGATCCATTGTATAGAGTGCGGGGTGATCCATTGTAGAGTGCGGGGTGATACATTGTATAGAGTGCGGGGTGATCCATTGTATAGAGTGCGGGGTGATCCATTGTATAGTGCGGGGTGATACATTGTAGAGTGCGGGGTGATACATTGTATAGTGCGGGGTGATACATTGTAGAGTGCAGGGTGATACATTGTATAGTGTGGGGTGATCCATTGTAGAGTGCGGGGTGATCCATTGTAGAGTGCGGGGTGATCCATTGTAGAGTGCGGGGTGATCCATTGTATAGTGCGGGGTGATCCATTGTATAGTGCGGGGTGATACATTGTAGAGTGCGGGGTGATACATTGTAGAGTGCGGGGTGATACATTGTAGAGTGCGGGGTGATCCATTGTAGAGAGTGCAGGGTGATCCATTGTAGAGTGCGGGGTGATACATTGTATAGAGTGCGGGGTGATACATTGTAGAGTGCGGGGTGATACATTGTAGAGTGCGGGGTGATACATTGTAGAGTGCGGGGTGATACATTGTAGAGTGCGGGGGGTGATCCATTGTATAGTGCGGGGTGATACATTGTAGAGTGCAGGGTGATACATTGTATAGTGCGGGGTGATCCATTGTAGAGAGTGCGGGGTGATCCATTGTATAGTGCGGGGTGATACATTGTAGAGTGCGGGGTGATACATTGTAGAGTGCGGGGTGATACATTGTAGAGTGCGGGGTGATACATTGTAGAGTGCGGGGTGATACATTGTAAAGTGTGAGAGTGCGGGGTGATACATTGTAGAGTGTGAGAGTGCGGGGTGATACATTGTAGAGTGTGGGGTGATCCATTGTAGAGTGCAGGGTGATACATTGTATAGTGTGGGGTGATACATTGTATAGTGCGGGGTGATCCATTGTATAGTGTGGGGTGATCCATTGTATAGTGCGGGGTGATCCATTGTAGAGTGCGGGGTGATACATTGTAGAGTGCGGGGTGATACATTGTAGAGTGTGAGAGTGCGGGGTGATACATTGTAGAGTGCGGGGTGATCCATTGTATAGAGTGCGGGGTGATCCATTGTATAGTGCGGGGTGATCCATTGTATAGAGTGCGGGGTGATCCATTGTATAGAGTGCGGGGTGATACATTGTAGAGTGCGGGGTGATACATTGTGTAGAGTGCGGGGTGATACATTGTAGAGTGCGGGGTGATACATTGTATAGAGTGCGGGGTGATACATTGTAGAGTGCGGGGTGATACATTGTAGAGTGCGGGGTGATACATTGTAGAGTGCGGGGTGATACATTGTATAGTGCGGGGTGATACATTGTATAGTGCGGGGTGATCCATTGTAGAGAGTGCGGGGTGATCCATTGTATAGTGCGGGGTGATCCATTGTATAGTGCGGGGTGATACATTGTAGAGTGCGGGGTGATACATTGTAGAGTGCGGGGTGATACATTGTAGAGTGCGGGGTGATACATTGTAGAGTGCGGGGTGATCCATTGTATAGAGTGCGGGGTGATCCATTGTATAGTGCGGGGTGATCCATTGTATAGAGTGCGGGGTGATACATTGTATAGAGTGCGGGGTGATACATTGTAGAGTGCGGGGTGATACATTGTAGAGTGCGGGGTGATACATTGTAGAGTGCGGGGTGATACATTGTAGAGTGCGGGGTGATCCATTGTAGAGAGTGCGGGGTGATACATTGTAGAGTGCGGGGTGATCCATTGTAGAGTGCGGGGTGATCCATTGTATAGTGCGGGGTGATACATTGTATAGTGCGGGGTGATCCATTGTAGAGTGCGGGGTGATCCATTGTAGAGTGCGGGGTGATCCATTGTAGAGTGCGGGGTGATACATTGTAGAGTGCGGGGTGATACATTGTAGAGTGCGGGGTGATACATTGTAGAGTGCGGGGTGATACATTGTAGAGTGCGGGGTGATACATTGTAAAGTGCGGGGTGATCCATTGTATAGTGTGGGGTGATCCATTGTATAGTGCGGGGTGATCCATTGTATAGTGTGGGGTGATCCATTGTATAGTGCGGGGTGATACATTGTATAGTGCGGGGTGATCCATTGTAGAGTGCGGGGTGATACATTGTAGAGTGCAGGGTGATACATTGTAGAGTGCGGGGTGATACATTGTAGAGTGCGGGGTGATACATTGTATAGAGTGCGGGGTGATACATTGTAGAGTGCGGGGTGATACATTGTATAGTGCGGGGTGATACATTGTAGAGTGCGGGGTGATACATTGTATAGTGCGGGGTGATCCATTGTAGAGTGCGGGGTGATACATTGTATAGTGCGGGGTGATCCATTGTAGAGTGCGGGGTGATCCATTGTAGAGTGCGGGGTGATACATTGTATAGAGTGTGGGGTGATACATTGTAGAGTGCGGGGTGATACATTGTATAGAGTGCGGGGTGATACATTGTAGAGTGCAGGGTGATACATTGTATAGTGCGGGGTGATCCATTGTATAGAGTGCGGGGTGATACATTGTATAGAGTGCGGGGTGATCCATTGTAGAGTGCGGGGTGATACATTGTATAGAGTGCGGGGTGATACATTGTATAGTGCGGGGTGATACATTGTATAGTGCGGGGTGATACATTGTATAGAGTGCGGGGTGATACATTGTATAGAGTGCGGGGTGATACATTGTAGAGTGCGGGGTGATACATTGTATAGTGCGGGGTGATCCATTGTATAGAGTGCGGGGTGATACATTGTATAGAGTGCGGGGTGATCCATTGTAGAGTGCGGGGTGATACATTGTATAGTGCGGGGTGATACATTGTAGAGTGCGGGGTGATACATTGTATAGTGCGGGGTGATCCATTGTAGAGTGCGGGGTGATCCATTGTAGAGTGCGGGGTGATACATTGTATAGAGTGTGGGGTGATACATTGTAGAGTGCGGGGTGATACATTGTATAGAGTGCGGGGTGATACATTGTAGAGTGCAGGGTGATACATTGTATAGTGCGGGGTGATACATTGTATAGTGCGGGGTGATCCATTGTAGAGAGTGCGGGGTGATCCATTGTAGAGAGTGCGGGGTGATCCATTGTAGAGTGCGGGGTGATACATTGTAGAGTGCGGGGTGATACATTGTAGAGTGCGGGGTGATACATTGTAGAGTGCGGGGTGATACATTGTAGAGTGTGAGAGTGCGGGGTGATACATTGTAGAGTGTGAGAGTGCGGGGTGATACATTGTAGAGTGCAGGGTGATCCATTGTAGAGAGTGCGGGGTGATCCATTGTAGAGTGCGGGGTGATACATTGTAGAGTGCGGGGTGATACATTGTAGAGTGCGGGGTGATACATTGTATAGAGTGCGGGGTGATACATTGTAGAGTGCAGGGTGATACATTGTATAGTGCGGGGTGATACATTGTATAGTGCGGGGTGATCCATTGTAGAGAGTGCGGGGTGATCCATTGTATAGTGCGGGGTGATACATTGTAGAGTGCGGGGTGATACATTGTAGAGTGCGGGGTGATACATTGTAGAGTGCGGGGTGATACATTGTAGAGTGCGGGGTGATACATTGTAGAGTGCGGGGTGATACATTGTAGAGTGTGAGAGTGCGGGGTGATACATTGTAGAGTGTGAGAGTGCGGGGTGATACATTGTAGAGTGCAGGGTGATCCATTGTAGAGAGTGCGGGGTGATCCATTGTAGAGTGCGGGGTGATACATTGTAGAGTGCGGGGTGATACATTGTAGAGTGCGGGGTGATACATTGTATAGTGTGGGGTGATCCATTGTATAGTGCGGGGTGATACATTGTATAGAGTGCGGGGTGATCCATTGTATAGTGCGGGGTGATACATTGTAGAGTGCGGGGTGATCCATTGTAGAGTGTGAGAGTGCGGGGTGATACATTGTATAGAGTGCGGGGTGATACATTGTATAGTGCGGGGTGATACATTGTATAGAGTGTGGGGTGATACATTGTATAGAGTGCGGGGTGATACATTGTAGAGTGCGGGGTGATACATTGTAGAGTGCGGGGTGATACATTGTAGAGTGCGGGGTGATCCATTGTATAGAGTGAGAGTGCGGGGTGATCCATTGTAGAGTGCGGGGTGATCCATTGTATAGTGCGGGGTGATCCATTGTATAGTGCGGGGTGATACATTGTAGAGTGCGGGGTGATACATTGTAGAGTGCGGGGTGATACATTGTAGAGTGCGGGGTGATACATTGTATAGTGCGGGGTGATACATTGTATAGTGTGGGGTGATCCATTGTATAGTGCGGGGTGATACATTGTATAGTGTGGGGTGATCCATTGTAGAGTGTGGGGTGATACATTGTATAGAGTGCGGGGTGATCCATTGTATAGTGCGGGGTGATACATTGTATAGTGCGGGGTGATCCATTGTAGAGTGCAGGGTGATCCATTGTACAGAGTGTGGGGTGATACATTGTAGAGTGCGGGGTGATACATTGTAGAGTGCGGGGTGATCCATTGTAGAGAGTGCGGGGTGATCCATTGTAGAGTGCAGGGTGATACATTGTATAGTGTGGGGTGATCCATTGTATAGTGCGGGGTGATACATTGTATAGTGCGGGGTGATACATTGTAGAGAGTGCGGGGTGATACATTGTAGAGAGTGCGGGGTGATCCATTGTATAGTGCGGGGTGATACATTGTATAGTGTGGGGTGATCCATTGTATAGTGCGGGGTGATACATTGTAGAGTGTGAGAGTGCGGGGTGATACATTGTATAGAGTGCGGGGTGATCCATTGTATAGAGTGCGGGGTGATACATTGTATAGTGCGGGGTGATACATTGTAGAGTGCGGGGTGATACATTGTATAGTGCGGGGTGATCCATTGTAGAGTGCGGGGTGATCCATTGTAGAGTGCGGGGTGATCCATTGTAGAGTGCGGGGTGATACATTGTATAGTGCGGGGTGATACATTGTAGAGTGCGGGGTGATACATTGTAGAGTGCGGGGTGATCCATTGTAGAGAGTGCAGGGTGATCCATTGTAGAGTGCGGGGTGATACATTGTATAGAGTGCGGGGTGATACATTGTAGAGTGCGGGGTGATACATTGTAGAGTGCGGGGTGATACATTGTAGAGTGCGGGGTGATACATTGTAGAGTGCGGGGTGATACATTGTAGAGTGCGGGGTGATACATTGTAAAGTGTGAGAGTGCGGGGTGATACATTGTAGAGTGTGGGGTGATCCATTGTAGAGTGCGGGGTGATCCATTGTATAGTGTGGGGTGATCCATTGTATAGTGCGGGGGTGATACATTGTATAGTGTGGGGTGATCCATTGTATAGTGCGGGGTGATCCATTGTATAGTGTGGGGTGATCCATTGTATAGTGCGGGGTGATCCATTGTATAGTGCGGGGTGATACATTGTATAGTGCGGGGTGATCCATTGTAGAGTGCGGGGTGATACATTGTAGAGTGCGGGGTGATCCATTGTAGAGTGCGGGGTGATCCATTGTAGAGTGCGGGGTGATCCATTGTAGAGTGCGGGGTGATACATTGTATAGTGCGGGGTGATCCATTGTATAGAGTGCGGGGTGATACATTGTATAGTGCGGGGTGATCCATTGTATAGAGTGCGGGGTGATCCATTGTAGAGTGCGGGGTGATACATTGTATAGAGTGCGGGGTGATACATTGTATAGTGCGGGGTGATACATTGTAGAGTGCGGGGTGATACATTGTATAGTGCGGGGTGATACATTGTATAGTGTGGGGTGATCCATTGTATAGTGCGGGGTGATACATTGTATAGTGTGGGGTGATCCATTGTAGAGTGTGGGGTGATACATTGTATAGTGCGGGGTGATACATTGTATAGAGTGCGGGGTGATCCATTGTATAGAGTGCGGGGTGATACATTGTATAGTGCGGGGTGATACATTGTATAGTGCGGGGTGATACATTGTAGAGTGCGGGGTGATACATTGTAGAGTGCGGGGTGATACATTGTATAGTGCGGGGTGATCCATTGTAGAGTGCGGGGTGATCCATTGTAGAGTGCGGGGTGATCCATTGTAGAGTGCGGGGTGATACATTGTATAGAGTGCGGGGTGATACATTGTAGAGTGCGGGGTGATACATTGTAGAGTGTGAGAGTGATCCATTGTAGAGTGCGGGGTGATACATTGTATAGAGTGCGGGGTGATACATTGTATAGTGCGGGGTGATACATTGTATAGTGCGGGGTGATACATTGTATAGTGTGGGGTGATCCATTGTAGAGTGCGGGGTGATCCATTGTATAGTGCGGGGTGATCCATTGTATAGTGCGGGGTGATCCATTGTATAGAGTGCGGGGTGATACATTGTAGAGTGCGGGGTGATACATTGTAGAGTGCGGGGTGATACATTGTAGAGTGTGAGAGTGATCCATTGTAGAGTGCGGGGTGATACATTGTATAGAGTGCGGGGTGATACATTGTAGAGTGCGGGGTGATACATTGTATAGTGCGGGGTGATACATTGTATAGTGTGGGGTGATCCATTGTATAGTGCGGGGTGATACATTGTATAGTGCGGGGTGATCCATTGTATAGTGCGGGGTGATCCATTGTATAGAGTGCGGGGTGATACATTGTAGAGTGCGGGGTGATACATTGTATAGTGCGGGGTGATACATTGTAGAGTGCGGGGTGATCCATTGTATAGAGTGCGGGGTGATCCATTGTATAGAGTGCGGGGTGATACATTGTAGAGTGCGGGGTGATACATTGTAGAGTGCGGGGTGATACATTGTAGAGTGCGGGGTGATCCATTGTAGAGTGCGGGGTGATCCATTGTATAGTGCGGGGTGATCCATTGTATAGAGTGCGGGGTGATACATTGTAGAGTGCGGGGTGATACATTGTATAGTGCGGGGTGATACATTGTAGAGTGCGGGGTGATACATTGTAGAGTGCGGGGTGATACATTGTATAGTGCGGGGTGATCCATTGTATAGAGTGCGGGGTGATACATTGTATAGAGTGCGGAGTGATACATTGTAGAGTGCGGGGTGATACATTGTATAGTGCGGGGTGATACATTGTATAGTGCGGGGTGATACATTGTAGAGTGCGGGGTGATACATTGTAGAGTGCGGGGTGATCCATTGTAGAGAGTGCAGGGTGATCCATTGTAGAGTGCGGGGTGATACATTGTATAGAGTGCGGGGTGATACATTGTAGAGTGCAGGGTGATACATTGTATAGTGCGGGGTGATACATTGTATAGTGCGGGGTGATACATTGTAGAGAGTGCGGGGTGATCCATTGTATAGTGCGGGGTGATCCATTGTAGAGTGCGGGGTGATACATTGTAGAGTGCGGGGTGATACATTGTAGAGTGCGGGGTGATACATTGTAGAGTGTGAGAGTGATCCATTGTAGAGAGTGCGGGGTGATCCATTGTAGAGTGCGGGGTGATCCATTGTAGAGTGCGGGGTGATCCATTGTATA
This sequence comes from Rana muscosa, assembly GCA_029206835.1. Classification (NCBI taxonomy): domain Eukaryota; kingdom Metazoa; phylum Chordata; class Amphibia; order Anura; family Ranidae; genus Rana; species Rana muscosa. Next base: position 282,129,313 of record CM055121.1, read on the forward strand.
GTGCGGGGTGATCCATTGTAGAGTGCGGGGTGATACATTGTATAGTGCGGGGTGATACATTGTAGAGTGCGGGGTGATACATTGTAGAGTGCGGGGTGATCCATTGTATAGTGCGGGGTGATACATTGTATAGTGCGGGGTGATCCATTGTAGAGTGCGGGGTGATCCATTGTAGAGTGCGGGGTGATCCATTGTAGAGTGCGGGGTGATACATTGTATAGAGTGCGGGGTGATCCATTGTAGAGTGCGGGGTGATACATTGTAGAGTGCGGGGTGATACATTGTAGAGTGCGGGGTGATACATTGTAGAGAGTGCAGGGTGATCCATTGTAGAGTGCGGGGTGATACATTGTATAGAGTGCGGGGTGATACATTGTAGAGTGCGGGGTGATACATTGTAGAGTGCGGGGTGATACATTGTATAGAGTGTGGGGTGATACATTGTATAGAGTGCGGGGTGATACATTGTAGAGTGCGGGGTGATACATTGTATAGAGTGTGGGGTGATACATTGTATAGAGTGCGGGGTGATACATTGTAGAGTGCGGGGTGATACATTGTATAGTGCGGGGTGATCCATTGTAGAGTGCGGGGTGATCCATTGTATAGAGTGCGGGGTGATCCATTGTATAGTGCGGGGTGATCCATTGTATAGAGTGCGGGGTGATACATTGTATAGAGTGCGGGGTGATCCATTGTAGAGTGCGGGGTGATACATTGTAGAGAGTGCGGGGTGATACATTGTAGAGAGTGCGGGGTGATACATTGTATAGAGTGCGGGGTGATCCATTGTAGAGTGCGGGGTGATACATTGTATAGAGTGCGGGGTGATACATTGTATAGTGCGGGGTGATACATTGTATAGAGTGCGGGGTAATACATTGTATAGAGTGCGGGGTGATACATTGTATAGAGTGCGGGGTGATACATTGTAGAGAGTGCGGGGTGATACATTGTAGAGAGTGCGGGGTGATACATTGTATAGAGTGCGGGGTGATACATTGTAGAGTGCGGGGTGATACATTGTAGAGTGCGGGGTGATACATTGTAGAGTGCGGGGTGATACATTGTATAGAGTGCGGGGTGATACATTGTAGAGTGCGGGGTGATACATTGTATAGAGTGCGGGGTGATACATTGTAGAGTGCGGGGTGATACATTGTATAGAGTGCGGGGTAATACATTGTATAGAGTGCGGGGTGATACATTGTAGAGAGTGCGGGGTGATCCATTGTATAGAGTGCGGGGTGATACATTGTATAGAGTGCGGGGTGATACATTGTATAGAGTGCGGGGTGATCCATTGTATAGAGTGCGGGGTGATACATTGTATAGAGTGCGGGGTGATCCATTGTATAGTGCGGGGTGATACATTGTAGAGTGCGGGGTGATCCATTGTATAGTGCGGGGTGATCCATTGTATAGAGTGCGGGGTGATACATTGTAGAGTGCGGGGTGATACATTGTAGAGTGCGGGGTGATCCATTGTAGAGTGCGGGGTGATACATTGTATAGAGTGCGGGGTGATCCATTGTATAGAGTGCGGGGTGATCCATTGTAGAGAGTGCGGGGTGATCCATTGTAGAGTGCGGGGTGATCCATTGTATAGAGTGCGGGGTGATACATTGTATAGAGTGCGGGGTGATCCATTGTATAGAGTGCGGGGTGATACATTGTAGAGTGCGGGGTGATACATTGTAGAGTGCGGGGTGATACATTGTATAGAGTGCGGGGTGATCCATTGTATAGAGTGCGGGGTGATCCATTGTAGAGAGTGCGGGGTGATCCATTGTAGAGTGCGGGGTGATCCATTGTATAGAGTGCGGGGTGATACATTGTAGAGTGCGGGGTGATACATTGTATAGAGTGCGGGGTGATCCATTGTATAGAGTGCGGGGTGATCCATTGTATAGAGTGCGGGGTGATACATTGTATAGAGTGCGGGGTGATACATTGTATAGAGTGCGGGGTGATACATTGTATAGAGTGCGGGGTAATACATTGTATAGAGTGCGGGGTGATCCATTGTAGAGTGCGGGGTGATCCATTGTATAGAGTGCGGGGTGATCCATTGTATAGAGTGCGGGGTGATCCATTGTATAGAGTGCGGGGTGATACATTGTATAGAGTGCGGGGTGATACATTGTATAGAGTGCGGGGTGATACATTGTAGAGTGCGGGGTGATACATTGTATAGAGTGCGGGGTGATACATTGTATAGAGTGCGGGGTGATACATTGTATAGTGCGGGGTGATACATTGTAGAGTGCGGGGTGATCCATTGTATAGAGTGCGGGGTGATCCATTGTAGAGTGCGGGGTGATACATTGTAGAGTGCGGGGTGATACATTGTAGAGTGCGGGGTGATACATTGTATAGTGCGGGGTGATCCATTGTATAGAGTGCGGGGTGATCCATTGTATAGAGTGCGGGGTGATCCATTGTAGAGAGTGCGGGGTGATACATTGTATAGTGCGGGGTGATCCATTGTATAGAGTGCGGGGTGATACATTGTATAGTGCGGGGTGATCCATTGTATAGTGCGGGGTGATACATTGTAGAGTGCGGGGTGATACATTGTATAGTGCGGGGTGATCCATTGTATAGAGTGCGGGGTGATCCATTGTATAGAGTGCGGGGTGATCCATTGTAGAGAGTGCGGGGTGATACATTGTAGAGTGCGGGGTGATCCATTGTATAGAGTGCGGGGTGATACATTGTATAGTGCGGGGTGATCCATTGTATAGTGCGGGGTGATACATTGTAGAGTGCGGGGTGATCCATTGTATAGAGTGCGGGGTGATCCATTGTATAGAGTGTGGGGTGATACATTGTATAGTGCGGGGTGATACATTGTATAGTGCGGGGTGATACATTGTAGAGTGCGGGGTGATACATTGTAGAGTGCGGGGTGATCCATTGTATAGAGTGTGGGGTGATACATTGTATAGTGCGGGGTGATCCATTGTATAGAGTGCAGGGTGATCCATTGTATAGTGCGGGGTGATACATTGTAGAGTGCGGGGTGATACATTGTAGAGTGCGGGGTGATACATTGTATAGAGTGCGGGGTGATACATTGTAGAGTGCGGGGTGATCCATTGTAGAGTGCGGGGTGATACATTGTAGAGTGCGGGGTGATCCATTGTAGAGTGCGGGGTGATCCATTGTAGAGTGCGGGGTGATCCATTGTATAGTGCGGGGTGATCCATTGTATAGAGTGTGGGGTGATACATTGTATAGTGCGGGGTGATCCATTGTATAGAGTGCAGGGTGATCCATTGTATAGTGCGGGGTGATACATTGTAGAGTGCGGGGTGATACATTGTAGAGTGCGGGGTGATACATTGTAGAGTGCGGGGTGATACATTGTAGAGTGCGGGGTGATACATTGTAGAGTGCGGGGTGATACATTGTAGAGTGCGGGGTGATACATTGTAGAGTGCGGGGTGATACATTGTAGAGTGCGGGGTGATCCATTGTAGAGTGCGGGGTGATCCATTGTATAGTGCGGGGTGATCCATTGTATAGAGTGTGGGGTGATACATTGTATAGTGCGGGGTGATCCATTGTATAGAGTGCAGGGTGATCCATTGTATAGTGCGGGGTGATACATTGTAGAGTGCGGGGTGATACATTGTAGAGTGCGGGGTGATACATTGTAGAGTGCGGGGTGATACATTGTAGAGTGCGGGGTGATACATTGTAGAGTGCGGGGTGATACATTGTAGAGTGCGGGGTGATACATTGTAGAGTGCGGGGTGATACATTGTAGAGTGCGGGGTGATCCATTGTAGAGTGCGGGGTGATCCATTGTATAGTGCGGGGTGATCCATTGTATAGTGCGGGGTGATACATTGTAGAGTGTGGGGTGATACATTGTAGAGTGTGGGGTGATACATTGTAGAGTGCGGGGTGATACATTGTAGAGTGCGGGGTGATCCATTGTAGAGTGCGGGGTGATCCATTGTATAGAGTGCGGGGTGATCCATTGTATAGTGCGGGGTGATCCATTGTATAGAGTGCGGGGTGATCCATTGTATAGAGTGCGGGGTGATCCATTGTAGAGTGCGGGGTGATACATTGTATAGAGTGCGGGGTGATACATTGTAGAGTGCGGGGTGATACATTGTAGAGTGCGGGGTGATACATTGTATAGAGTGCGGGGTGATACATTGTATAGAGTGCGGGGTGATACATTGTAGAGTGCGGGGTGATACATTGTATAGAGTGCGGGGTGATACATTGTAGAGTGCGGGGTGATACATTGTATAGAGTGCGGGGTGATACATTGTATAGAGTGCGGGGTGATACATTGTAGAGTGCGGGGTGATACATTGTATAGAGTGCGGGGTGATACATTGTAGAGTGCGGGGTGATCCATTGTATAGTGCGGGGTGATCCATTGTATAGTGCGGGGTGATCCATTGTATAGAGTGCGGGGTGATCCATTGTATAGAGTGCGGGGTGATACATTGTAGAGTGCGGGGTGATACATTGTAGAGTGCGGGGTGATACATTGTATAGAGTGTGGGGTGATACATTGTATAGAGTGCGGGGTGATACATTGTAGAGTGCGGGGTGATCCATTGTAGAGTGCGGGGTGATCCATTGTAGAGTGCGGGGTGATACATTGTATAGTGCGGGGTGATACATTGTAGAGTGCGGGGTGATACATTGTATAGTGCGGGGTGATACATTGTAGAGTGCAGGGTGATACATTGTAGAGTGCAGGGTGATACATTGTAGAGAGTGCGGGGTGATACATTGTAGAGTGCGGGGCGATACATTGTATAGAGTGCGGGGTGATCCATTGTAGAGTGCGGGGTGATACATTGTATAGAGTGCGGGGTGATACATTGTATAGAGTGTGGGGTGATACATTGTAGAGTGCGGGGTGATACATTGTATAGTGCGGGGTGATACATTGTAGAGTGCGGGGTGATACATTGTATAGTGCGGGGTGATACATTGTAGAGTGCAGGGTGATACATTGTAGAGTGCAGGGTGATACATTGTAGAGTGCGGGGTGATACATTGTAGAGTGCGGGGCGATCCATTGTAGAGTGCGGGGTGATACATTGTATAGAGTGCGGGGTGATACATTGTATAGAGTGCGGGGTGATACATTGTAGAGTGCGGGGTGATCCATTGTAGAGTGCGGGGTGATACATTGTATAGTGCGGGGTGATACATTGTAGAGTGCGGGGTGATACATTGTATAGTGCGGGGTGATACATTGTAGAGTGCGGGGTGATACATTGTAGAGTGCAGGGTGATACATTGTAGAGTGCAGGGTGATACATTGTAGAGTGCGGGGTGATACATTGTATAGTGCGGGGTGATACATTGTAGAGTGCGGGGCGATACATTGTATAGAGTGCGGGGTGATCCATTGTAGAGTGCGGGGTGATACATTGTATAGAGTGCGGGGTGATACATTGTATAGAGTGTGGGGTGATACATTGTATAGAGTGCGGGGTGATACATTGTAGAGTGCGGGGTGATACATTGTAGAGTGCGGGGTGATACATTGTATAGTGCGGGGTGATACATTGTATAGTGCGGGGTGATACATTGTAGAGTGCGGGGTGATACATTGTAGAGTGCGGGGTGATACATTGTAGAGTGCGGGGCGATCCATTGTAGAGTGCGGGGTGATACATTGTATAGAGTGCGGGGTGATACATTGTATAGAGTGCGGGGTGATACATTGTAGAGTGCGGGGTGATCCATTGTAGAGTGCGGGGTGATACATTGTATAGTGCGGGGTGATACATTGTAGAGTGCGGGGTGATACATTGTATAGTGCGGGGTGATACATTGTAGAGTGCGGGGTGATACATTGTAGAGTGCAGGGTGATACATTGTAGAGTGCAGGGTGATACATTGTAGAGTGCGGGGTGATACATTGTATAGTGCGGGGTGATACATTGTAGAGTGCGGGGCGATACATTGTATAGAGTGCGGGGTGATCCATTGTAGAGTGCGGGGTGATACATTGTATAGAGTGCGGGGTGATACATTGTATAGAGTGTGGGGTGATACATTGTATAGAGTGCGGGGTGATACATTGTAGAGTGCGGGGTGATACATTGTAGAGTGCGGGGTGATACATTGTATAGTGCGGGGTGATACATTGTATAGTGCGGGGTGATACATTGTAGAGTGCGGGGTGATACATTGTAGAGTGCGGGGTGATACATTGTATAGAGTGCAGGGTGATCCATTGTATAGTGCGGGGTGATACATTGTATAGAGTGCGGGGTGATACATTGTAGAGTGCGGGGTGATACATTGTATAGTGCGGGGCGATACATTGTATAGTGCGGGGTGATACATTGTATAGAGTGCGGGGTGATACATTGTATAGAGTGCAGGGTGATACATTGTAGAGTGCGGGGTGATCCATTGTAGAGTGCGGGGTGATCCATTGTATAGAGTGCGGGGTGATACATTGTAGAGTGCGGGGTGATACATTGTATAGAGTGCGGGGTGATACATTGTAGAGTGCGGGGTGATACATTGTATAGAGTGCGGGGTGATACATTGTATAGTGCGGGGTGATCCATTGTAGAGTGCGGGGTGATACATTGTATAGAGTGTGGGGTGATACATTGTATAGAGTGCGGGGTGATACATTGTAGAGTGCGGGGTGATCCATTGTATAGTGTGGGGTGATCCATTGTATAGTGCGGGGTGATCCATTGTATAGAGTGCGGGGTGATACATTGTATAGAGTGCGGGGTGATCCATTGTATAGTGCGGGGTGATACATTGTATAGAGTGCGGGGTGATACATTGTAGAGTGCGGGGTGATACATTGTAGAGTGCGGGGTGATACATTGTATAGTGCGGGGTGATACATTGTATAGTGCGGGGTGATACATTGTATAGAGTGCGGGGTGATACATTGTATAGTGCGGGGTGATACATTGTATAGTGCGGGGTGATCCATTGTAGAGTGCGGGGTGATACATTGTATAGAGTGCGGGGTGATACATTGTATAGAGTGCGGGGTGATCCATTGTAGAGTGCGGGGTGATACATTGTATAGAGTGCGGGGTGATACATTGTAGAGTGCGGGGTGATACATTGTATAGTGCGGGGTGATACATTGTATAGTGCGGGGTGATACATTGTATAGTGCGGGGTGATACATTGTATAGAGTGCGGGGTGATACATTGTATAGTGCGGGGTGATACATTGTATAGTGCGGGGTGATCCATTGTATAGAGTGCGGGGTGATACATTGTATAGTGCGGGGTGATACATTGTATAGTGCGGGGTGATACATTGTAGAGTGCGGGGTGATACATTGTATAGAGTGCGGGGTGATACATTGTATAGTGCGGGGTGATACATTGTATAGTGCGGGGTGATCCATTGTAGAGTGCGGGGTGATACATTGTAGAGTGCGGGGTGATACATTGTATAGTGCGGGGTGATACATTGTATAGTGCGGGGTGATACATTGTATAGTGCGGGGTGATCCATTGTAGAGTGCGGGGTGATCCATTGTAGAGAGTGCGGGGTGATACATTGTAGAGTGCGGGGTGATACATTGTATAGTGCGGGGTGATCCATTGTAGAGTGCGGGGTGATCCATTGTAGAGTGCGGGGTGATACATTGTAGAGTGCGGGGTGATCCATTGTAGAGTGCGGGGTGATACATTGTAGAGTGCGGGGTGATCCATTGTAGAGTGCGGGGTGATCCATTGTAGAGTGCGGGGTGATACATTGTATAGAGTGCGGGGTGATCCATTGTAGAGTGCGGGGTGATACATTGTATAGAGTGCGGGGTGATACATTGTATAGAGTGCGGGGTGATACATTGTATAGTGCGGGGTGATACATTGTATAGTGCGGGGTGATACATTGTAGAGTGCGGGGTGATACATTGTAGAGTGCGGGGTGATACATTGTATAGAGTGCGGGGTGATCCATTGTAGAGTGCGGGGTGATACATTGTATAGAGTGCGGGGTGATACATTGTAGGGTGCGGGGTGATACATTGTAGGGTGCGGGGTGATACATTGTAGAGTGCGGGGTGATACATTGTATAGAGTGCGGGGTGATACATTGTATAGAGTGCAGGGTGATCCATTGTAGAGTGCGGGGCGATCCATTGTAGAGTGCGGGGCGATCCATTGTAGAGTGCGGGGCGATCCATTGTAGAGTGCGGGGTGATCCATTGTATAGTGCGGGGTGATACATTGTATAGTGCGGGGTGATACATTGTATAGAGTGCGGGGTGATCCATTGTAGAGTGCGGGGTGATACATTGTATAGAGTGCGGGGTGATACATTGTATAGAGTGCGGGGTGATACATTGTAGAGTGCGGGGTGATACATTGTAGAGTGCGGGGTGATACATTGTAGAGTGCGGGGTGATACATTGTAGAGTGCGGGGTGATCCATTGTAGAGTGCGGGGTGATACATTGTATAGAGTGCGGGGCGATACATTGTATAGAGTGCGGGGTGATACATTGTAGAGTGCGGGGTGATACATTGTAGAGTGCGGGGTGATACATTGTAGGGTGCGGGGTGATACATTGTAGAGTGCGGGGTGATACATTGTATAGAGTGCGGGGTGATACATTGTATAGAGTGCGGGGTGATCCATTGTATAGAGTGCAGGGTGATACATTGTAGAGTGCGGGGTGATACATTGTAGAGTGTGAGAGTGCGGGGTGATACAATGTATCACCCCGCACTCTCATTCTATACAATGGATCACCCCGCACTCTGTACAATGGATCACCCCGCACTCTGTACAATGGATCACCCCGCACTCTACAATGGATCACCCCGCACTCTCTACAATGGATCACCCTGCACTCTCTACAATGGATCACCCCGCACTCTGTACAATGGATCACCCCGCACTCTACAATGGATCACCCCGCACTCTCTACAATGGATCACCCTGCACTCTCTACAATGGATCACCCCGCACTCTCACTCTATACAATGGATCACCCTGCACTCTACAATGGATCACCCCGCACTCTCACTCTCTACAATGTATCACCCCGCACTCTGTACAATGGATCACCCCGCACTCTGTACAATGGATCACCCCGCACTCTACAATGGATCACCCCGCACTCTACAATGGATCACCCCGCACTCTGTACAATGGATCACCCCGCACTCTACAATGGATCACCCCGCACTCTCTACAATGGATCACCCCGCACTCTACAATGTATCACCCCGCACTATACAATGTATCACCCCGCACTCTCACACTCTACAATGGATCACCCCGCACTCTCACACTCTACAATGGATCACCCCGCACTCTCTACAATGGATCACCCCGCACTCTCTACAATGGATCACCCCGCACTCTCACACTCTACAATGGATCACCCCGCACTCTCTACAATGGATCACCCCGCACTCTCACACTCTACAATGTATCACCCCGCACTCTACAATGGATCACCCCGCACTCTCACACTCTACAATGTATCACCCCACACTCTACAATGTATCACCCCGCACTCTCACACTCTACAATGGATCACCCCGCACTCTCACACTCTACAATGGATCACCCCGCACTCTCACACTCTACAATGTATCACCCCGCACTCTCACACTCTACAATGGATCACCCCGCACTCTCACACTCTACAATGGATCACCCCGCACTCTCACACTCTACAATGGATCACCCCGCACTCTCTACAATGGATCACCCCGCACTCTCTACAATGGATCACCCCGCACTCTCTACAATGGATCACCCCGCACTCTCTACAATGGATCACCCCGCACTCTCACACTCTACAATGTATCACCCCGCACTCTACAATGGATCACCCCGCACTCTCACACTCTACAATGTATCACCCCGCACTCTACAATGGATCACCCCGCACTCTCACACTCTACAATGTATCACCCCGCACTCTCACACTCTACAATGGATCACCCCGCACTCTCACACTCTACAATGGATCACCCCGCACTCTACAATGGATCACCCCGCACTCTCACACTCTACAATGTATCACCCCGCACTCTACAATGGATCACCCCGCACTCTCACACTCTACAATGTATCACCCCACACTCTACAATGGATCACCCCGCACTCTCACACTCTACAATGTATCACCCCGCACTCTCACACTCTACAATGGATCACCCCGCACTCTCACACTCTACAATGGATCACCCCGCACTCTCACTCTATACAATGTATCGGAGTGTGTCATGTATTGCACAATGTTATATAAATACAGAGAGATGACATCATCACCCTCATTACATATTTGGAACAAAGGGGGCGTGGCTACATGTTAACCCTGAAAATCCTGAATGAATAGATTGGATTTCCTGTCCGATGTATAGAGACAATAGATAGAGAGATAGAGACAATAGATAGAGAGATATATTATATAGATAGAGATATATAGATAGAGACAATAGATAGAGACATATTATAGAGACAATAGATAGAGACATATTATAGAGACAATAGATAGAGAGATATATTATATAGATAGAGATATATAGATAGAGACAATAGATAGAGACATATTATAGAGACAATAGATAGAGAGATATATTATATAGATAGAGATATATAGATAGAGATATATAGATAGAGACAATAGATAGAGACATATTATAGAGACAATAGATAGAGACATATTATAGAGACAATAGATAGAGACATATTATAGAGACAATAGATAGAGACATATTATAGAGACAATAGATATCGAGATATTTTATATAGATATTCGGAGAAGACAGACAGAGCTACGGACTCCCATCGCTCGCCTACACCGCATCCAATAAAGAATCCCAGATTTTGCTAAGATAATAGAAGTGTGTAAAGGGTTAAATCCAGCATTTTCAGTTTTCTGTCCTCACACCCAGGCCACGCCCCTTATTGTCCCTGGATGTCCATTAACCACTTGCTTTACCACCAGACCAATTTCCAGCTTTCAGCGCTGTTATACTTTGAATGACAATTCCACAGTCATACTGCGCTGTACCCAAAGGACATTTTTAGATTAATTACCACCAAAAGAAAGTTCTATTTGTGTGGAAATAAATCACCTCTGGGGGGGTTTTTATTTTTTGCTAAACAAACAAACAAAGACCGGAAATTTTGAAGGAAAAAAAAAAACACTTTCCATAGTTTGTTATAAAATTTAGCAAACAGGTCATTTTTCTCCTTCACTGATGAGGTGGCACTCATAGGCAGCACTGATGTTGAGGCACTGATGGGCACTCATAGGTGGCACTGATGAGGCGACAGTTGTGGGCACTGAAGAGCACTGATGGGCACTGGTAGGTGACACTGATGGGCAGCACTGATAGGTGGCACTGATGAGGCGGCACTGGTGGGCACTGAAAAGCACTGATAGGTGGCACTGATGGGCACTGATTGGCAGCACTGATGGGCACTGATAGGTGGCACTGATGAGGCGACAGTTGTGGGCACTGAAGAGCACTGATAGGCACTGGTAGGTGACACTGATGGGCACTGATTGGCAGCACTGATGGGCACTGATAGGTGGCACAGATGAGGCGGCACTGGGGGCACTAGGGTTGCCACATAGGAATTTTTTTTTCAGGCATAGAGCAAGGTGCTACTGACACCTTCTGACACCTGTTGTGTGTTTTATTTTTATTTTATTTATTTTCACTTTTTTAAATTGCCGAACTGATTTTACATTACGGGGCCTTATTACAGCTGTGAGCCGAGTGCTTGGCTCGAAGTTGCACTGTGACCCCCATTGATTCCCCATTGGGGATAAAAGGGAGACATCAGAGAACAGAGGGTACCTAGTAGTTGGTGTTACTAAACACAGGACCATGCATTCACTATACAGTGGAACCTCGGTGTACGAGCACAATCCGTTCCAGGAGAATGCTTGTAATCCAAAGCACCCACATATCAAAGTGAATTTCCCCATAGAAGTCAATGGAAACTAAAATCATTTGTTCCGCATTGACTTCAATGGCATGCAATACCGCATGTGTCCAGAGGTAGGTGGGGGGTGCCGGAGAGCCTCGGAAATGATCGGAAAGGCCCAAGGACAGCTCGGCTGGACCTCGGAAATGCTCGGGAACGGAGTATTTCCGAGATCTTCTAAGCATTTCAGAACGGCTCCGATCGGCTCCGGCGCCCCCCCCACCTCAGGCCAAACGTGGTACTGCACACTGCTGTGGCTTGAATCCTGCTCATTTTGCAAGACAATACTCGCAAACCGAGTCAGGTTTTTTAAAAATACAGTACTTGTATTGCGAAACGCTCTCTAACCGCGTTACTCGCAATCCGAGGTTTCACTGTATCTTGACTTCTATCAGTTCCCAGCTGGTTAAAGCTTGTAGGAGTTTTCATTCTCTACTGATTGTCCTATGAGGCTGCAGGACCCCTGACCCTGTGAAGTGCACAGGTTCTGAGGCTGATTTAATGCAGATAAGGTACCAAGTGAGTTTAATTACCACCTTAATCAGCCCACAGAACCTCTGTAATTAATGTGTGTCCTGGATTAAAGGGATGATGTGGCAACCCTAGAGGGCACTGAAGAGCATCGATAGGCACTGGTAGGTGAAACTGATTGACAGCACTGATGGGCACTGATAGGTGGCAATGGTGTGCATTGATAGGTGGCACTGGTAGGTGGCACTGGTGGGCACTGCTTAGCAGTACTGATATGCACTGGTAGGTGGCACTGGTGGGCACTGCTTAGCAGTACTGATATGCACTGGTAGGTGAAACTGATAGGCGGCACTGATTGGCAGCACTGATGGGCACTGATAGGTGGCAATGGTGTGCATTGATAGGTGGTACTGGTAGGTGGCACTGGTGGGCACTGCTTAGCAGTACTGATATGCACTGGTAGGTGAAACTGATAGGCGGCACTGATTGGCAGCACTGATGGGCACTGATAGGTGGCAATGGTGTGCATTGATAGATGGCACTGGTGGGCACTGCTTAGCAGTACTGATATGCACTGGTAGGTGGCACTGGTGGGCACTGCTTAGCAGCAGTGGGTGTCCGTGTGGGGGACGGATGTCCCGTTTACACAAGCCAGCAATCTGCTAGCCAATGACCGGCTTCTGTTTAGATCATGTGATCAGCCGTCATTGGCTGACAGCTGATCATGTGGTAAAGGGCCGGGATCGGCCCCTTGCTCCGATCTGTGAGTCTCATTGACTCGCTGATCACAGTGCGCACCGCCCACACCCCGCAGGGGGCGCACAGGCAGAACATGCACAGGAGGACATACACGGATGCATACTAGCACATGATGTTAAACTTACTTTGAGCCTGGGCTCACACTATTGCAAACACAGACATCGCATGTGATTCGCACCTCTTTGCTGTGCCGATCACATGCGGCGATGTCTGTGCGATGCAAATTCAGCCATACAGTTGAACTCACATTGGATTCGCACGAAAAAGGTGCAGGAACCTTTTTTTTTTTCCTCCCGCACTGGAATCGGATCGCATGAGTGTTCACATCCGATGCGATCCAATTCCTGTCTGAATTCACAGATCTACGAACGGATCTGGAGGTGTCATTAACTTTGAATCGACACCCGCAGTGGTCCGCAGGGGGGCAGTGTGAACCGCCTGCGAGGGAGATGCGATGCGGGAACTGGCGCTGGAATCGCGCTAAAAACGAAGCTCTTCCAGCGCCGAGATGTCAGAGCTGCAGGCACTTCCATCTTTACCCGTCTTGCTTCCGGGTTCGCAGACTCCGGCTCTGTGATTGGCCGGAGCCGTGATGACTTCACTTCCGTGCATGCGCACCGGAGCCGCCGTTTACAGCACAGGGCTCTGAAGGAACTGCACTGGTGTGAACAATGGAACCCATGTAACTTACTTTCAATGCATTTTTGATACAGAAAAAAAAGCACTGCACTGCATGTGGTGTGAACGGGCCCTTAGACCACGGGCAGGCATGTGCATTTCTCACCACTTCCCTACCGGGCACTTTTACCCCTTTCCTGCCCAGGCCAATTTCAGCGCTCTCGCATCTTGAATGACAATTGCGCGGTAATGCAACACTGTACCTAAATGAAATGTGGTATTGCATGGCATTTGAAGTCAATGTGGAACAAATTATTTTCATTTCCATTGACTTCTATGGGGAAACTCGTTTTGATATGTGAGTGCTTTGGATTACGAGCATTCTCCTGGAACAGATTATATTCGTAATCTGAGGTTCCACTGTATTTTATCACCGCTGGGGTTTTCTATGTTTTGCTAAATAAATGAATAAAGACTGAAAATTGTGAAATAAATGACTTTTTTCATAGTTTGTTATAAAAGTTTGCAAACAGATAATTTTTCTCCTTTACTGAGGAGCACTGATAGATGGCACTGATGAGGCAGTACTGATGGGCACTGATGGGTGGCACTGATGAGGCAGTACTGGTGGGCACTGATAGGTGGCACTGATGAGGCAGTACTGGTGGGCACTGATAGGTGGCACTGATGAGGCAGCACTGATGGGCACTGATCGGTGGCACTGATGAGGCAGTACTGGTGGGCACTGATAGGTGGCACTGATGAGGCAGCACTGATAGGTGGCACTGATGAGGCAGTACTGGTGGGCACTGATAGGTGGCACTGATGAGGCAGCACTGATGGGCACTGATAGGTGGCACTGATGAGGCAGTACTGGTGGGCACTGATTGGCAGCACTGATGGGCAGCACAGGTGGGCACTGTTGGGACTGCACTGATAATAAGTGCCCTGATTATCAGTGTAGGTGTCCCTTTAATGAGGAAAGAAGTGCCAATAACCGGCTTCTGTTTACATCCGTGATGAACTGTGATTGGACACAGCTGATCACGTGGTAAAGAGACGCTGATTGGCTCTTTACCTCAATCTATGATCACAGAGCACGCCGCCCGTCATATGACGCCCTCCCAGAACTAGCTGGACTCGCTGTAGCCATCATTCAGCAATAGCGCAGTCAGCAAGTGGTTAAATGCAGGAAAAAATGCACTATGAATGTATTTGAAGGATCCTACTTTACACCATTGCAGGGCTTTCATGTGCATTAAAAAATAAATAAAGTACAGCACGCTGGCAGGGTGGCATCTCCTTTCAGCCAATCATTAAACGGATCTCAGGACCCGCTTCCTCATTGGCCGGGAGGAGATCATGTGTGACAATAGCAAATATTCATTCGCTATTGTCACACAACTAGGTGGGCTCCACTTCTCTTGTCCTGTATGTCGGGTGTAATTCTCAGTATCTGTTCTTATACTGTATGTATGGACTCTGCACAGTACTACTTCTCTTGTCCTGTATGTCGGGTGTAATTCTTAGTATCTATTCTTATTCTGTATGTATGGACTCTGCACAGTACCACTTCTCTTGTCCTGTATGCCGGGTGTAATTCTCGGTATCTGATCTTATTCTGTATGTATGGACTCTGCACAGTACTACTTCTCTTGTCCTGTATGTCGGGTGTAATTCTCGGTATCTGTTCTTATTCTGTATGTATGGACTCTGCACAGTACCACTTCTCTTGTCCTGTATGTCGGGTGTAATTCTCGGTATCTGTTCTTATTCTGTATGTATGGACTCTGCACAGTACCACTTCTCCTGTCCTGTATGTCGGGTGTAATTCTCAGTATCTGTTCTTATTCTGTATGTATGGACTCTGCACAGTACTACTTCTCCTGTCCTGTATGTCGGGTGTAATTCTCGGTATCTGTTCTTATTCTGTATGTATGGACTCTGCACAGTACCACTTCTCCTGTCCTGTATGTCGGGTGTAATTCTCAGTATCTGTTCTTATTCTGTATGTATGGACTCTGCACAATACCACTTCTTTTGTCCTGTATGCCGGGTGTAATTCTCAGTATCTGTTCTTATTCTGTATGTATGGACTCTGCACAGTACCACTTCTCTTGTCCTGTATGTCGGGTGTAATTCTTGGTATCTGTTCTTATTCTGTATGTATGGACTCTGCACAGTACTACTTCTCCTGTCCTGTATGTCGGGTGTAATTCTCGGTATCTGTTCTTATTCTGTATGTATGGACTCTGCACAGTACCACTTCTCCTGTCCTGTATGTCGGGTGTAATTCTCAGTATCTGTTCTTATTCTGTATGTATGGACTCTGCACAGTACCACTTCTCCTTTCTCTGGGTGTGGATCTCGGTGGTGTGATGACTCCTCCTATAGTTGGCATTCTCTGTGGTTTCAGGCGATGTTATATTGTATCATATGAATGTCAGTATGTTGGAGAATAACTTCTCACAGATCTCATCATCCATCATTTTGCGGTTCCTGTGATCCTGTCACGGCTGATTCTCAGTGTCACATATTTCCTGTCCTGGGGGAGGTAACACACTTGTACAGCAGTATAGGAGACACAAGCAGTGGATATGAACATTGGTGGAGACGTCGGTGATAGTGATGGGGATCGATGATAGGGATCGGTATCAGGATCAGGATTAGGGATGAGCTCGGTGTTCGAGTCGAACATACGTTCGACTCGAACATCGGCTGTTCGACCGTTCGCCGAACAACGAACGATTTGGGCCGTTCGCGCCTAATTCGCGGCCCACAATGCACTACGCCATCGCAGTGTCATCCAGGCGCTGTGATTGGCCAAGCATGCACTGTGACCCCGCATGCTTGGCCAATCACAGCGCCGGCAGCGAGGAGAGCAATGATTGGCCACAGGCAGGATGCCTGTGGCCAATTATTGCTGAGGGTGTTTAGTACACGCCCCACACTATAAAAGGCCGCCAGCACGGCGGCCTAGTGTAGTGTGTTCCGGAGCAGGGAAAGAGAAGCATAGGCAGGGACAGTGACATTTTTTTTTCTTGCTTAACCTGGATTCCTTTAGTTTAAGGAAAGAGAAGGATAGGTAGGGAGAGTGTCAGTGTGTTTTACTGTGCTAATCCTTGTTTGTAGGGACAGGGAAGGACAGTGAGGGAAATTCTCCTTGTGCTATAGTGTGCTAAAGCATTGATCATCAACCATCTTTGAAATCCTTGTTTTTTGGACAGTCAGGGAAATTGTCGTTGTGCTATTCTGTGCAAAAGCAATCATCCTCAACCATATTTAGAAATCCTTAAGTAAAGGGACAGAGTAGGACACCTGAAGGTAGCCCTTATTGCTTTTTTCCCATCTCCCTGCAGGCCATCTATTAGAATGTCTGGAAGGCAAACAAGGAGAGGCAGACAGTCAGGAGGCAATAAAAGAGGGCAAGCAGGCTCTGTGTCTGGGGGCAACAGTGCTGGTCGTGGACGCGGTGCATTGTCATCAGCACGTGGCCATGGGACACGCTTGTCCTTCTTTTCGGCAGCTGGACATGTTGAGCCACATCATGCCGAAGACTTGGTAGAGTGGATGACCAAGCCCTCCTCCTCCTCCTCATCCTCTCTCACCCAGGCTCAGGGTACTGGCAAAGCAGCTGCCAAAGCGTCCTCTTCCCTGGTATCAATGTCAGACTCATCATCAGTCACTCCTTCCCTAGACCCACCATGTCCTCCTCCTGAGGAGTCCCCCGAACTGTTTCAGCACAGTGTTGGGTACATGCTCCAGGAGGATGCCCAGCGTTTCGAAGGGTCTGATGATGAAACCCAGCTACAGGAAGGCAGTAGGGTGAGAGCAGACAGAGGGGATGCTCAAGAAGGACACCAATCTGGCAGTCATGTTCCAGCAGCTGCAGCATACTGCCAGATTGGCTCCAGTGATGAGGAGGGAGGTGATGATGAGGTCACTGACTCCACGTGGGTGCCTAATAGGAGAGAGGAGGAGGAGGAGGATGAGGAGGAGGCACATCTCCAACGAGGCAGGATGCCCTTTGGTGGCCAGCGTAAGGGCAGTACACCGACGGAATCACACCGCAGAGCTCCGCCTGTGCAGGGCGCTGCCTCTGCCCGTCATTCAAAAAGTTCTTTGGTGTGGGCCTTTTTTGAGGCTAGTGCATCAGATCGCACAGCTGCTGTTTGCAACATATGTCTCAAGCGTATATCGCGTGGCCAAAACATCAGCCGCTTGGGTACCACATGCCTGACCAGACATATGTTGACCTGCCATGCAGCTCGTTGGCAAGCCTACCTCAAAGACCCACACCAAAGAACAAAGTGGACCTCTCCTTGCACCGCATCAGCTGGGATCTCCAACCCCACTATAACTTCAGTCCTCTCTGAAACATGCACTGAGAGGAATGAAGGTGTAGAATTAGGTGTGTCACAGCCAAGTACTTGCGGCCACTCTGCTAGCAGTACACCGACGTCCGATTCTAGCAGGCAAATTTCCCTGCCCCAGCTGCTGGACCGTCGAAAGAAGTTCACTCCCAGCCATCCACATGCCCAGCGGTTGAATGCTAGCTTGGCTAAATTGCTAGCGCTTCAACTGCTGCCTTTTCAGTTGGTAGACTCGGCCCCCTTCCGTGAGTTTGTGCAATGTGCGGTTCCTCAGTGGCAGGTTCCCAAACGCCACTTTTTCTCACGGAAGGCTATTCCGGCTCTCTACAGGCATGTGGAAGGCAATGTCTTGGCCTCGCTGGACAGGGCGGTCAGCGGTAAGGTGCATATTACCGCTGACTCATGGTCCAGCAGGCATGGACAGGGATGTTACCTTTCTTTCACGGCCCATTGGGTCACTCTTTTGGCAGCTGGGAAGGATGCAGGACAAGGTGCAGTAGTGTTGGAGGTTGTTCCACCGCCACGCCTCCAAAATGCTACTACTGGTTGTGACACACCTCTCTCCTCCACCCCCTCCTCTTCTTCTTCCTCCATGGCCTCTTCCTGTGCTTTGTCCTCTGAACCAGCGGTGCTCCGTAGCCGTTCAAGGGGCTACGCAAGTACGCAGGCAAAAAGATGCCATGCCGTGCTTGCGCTGGTGTGTTTGGGGGACAGAAGCCACACTGGGGCAGAGGTCCCGTCTGCTCTGCAGGGCCAGGCCGAGAGGTGGTTGACGCCACGCCAGCTTAAGCCAGGAATGGTGGTTTGCGACAATGGCACCAACCTCCTCTCCGCCCTCCGACAGGGACAACTGACCCATGTGCCCTGTGTGGCTCACATCCTTAACCTGGTGGTGCAGCGGTTCTTGGGCAGGTACCCGGGCTTACAGGTTGTCCTGAGGCAGGCCAGGAAAGTCTGTGTGCATTTCCGCAGATCTTATAATGCCAGTGCTCGCCTGGCTGAGCTGCAAAAGGAGTTGAACCTGCCCAAGAACCGCCTTATATGTGACATGCCCACCAGGTGGAACTCAACGTTGGCCATGCTGCAGCGGCTGCACACGCAGCAGAGGGCCATCAATGAGTACCTGTGCGACTACGGCACCAGGACAGGGTCAGGGGAGCTTGGGTTTTTTCTCCACGCCAGTGGGGCATGATCAGGGATGCATGCACTGTCCTGGCACCATTTGAGGAGGCCACGAGGATGGTGAGCAGTGACAGTGCATGCATCAGTGACACTGTACCTCTTGTCCACCTGTTGGAGCACACGCTGCGTGGAATAATGGACAGGGCACTTGAGGCAGAACAGAGGCAGGAAGAGGAGGACTTCCTTGCCTCTCAAGGCCCCCTTTACCCAGACAGTGTTCTTCTGTCCCACCCATCGCACAGGAAGAGGAGGAGGAGGAGGAGGAGGATTGTGTCAGCATGGAGGTGGAGGCTGGCACTCAGCATCATCAGCAGCAGTCTTTTAGGGATGATTTACAGTCCCAAGAAACCAGTGGACTTGTACGTGGCTGGGAGGAGGTGGCTGCGGATCATGTCGTCCTTAGTGACCCAGAGGACTCCGGAGCGAATGCCTCAGCAAACCTACGCTGCATGGCCTCCCTGATCCTGCAAAGTCTGCGGAAGGATCCTCGTATTCTTCGGATCAAGGAGAGGGACCATTACTGGCTGGCCACTCTCCTTGATCCACGGTACAAGGGTAAGGTTGCGGACCTTATGTTACCTTCGCAGAGGGAGCAGAGGATGAGACAACTCCGGGAGGCCTTGCAGAAAGGTCTGTGCAACGCGTTCCCAGAGACTGGGAGGTTACAAACTCCTGGTCCTGGACAACGAGTTGCTGAGGCTTCGGCCAGTCAAAGAAGGAGCGGTGGGGAAGGTGGCCGTCTGACCGATGCGTTCAGACAATTCTTTAGTCCGCAGCCCCAAAGTATGATCGGTTCCAGCAACCATCGCCAGCGTCTGATAAACATGGTGCAGGAATATCTAGGGGCAAGGTCAGACTTGGACACCTTCCCCACCGAAAATCCTCTGGCTTACTGGGTCTTGAGGATGGATCACTGGCCAGAGCTTGCACAGTATGCAATTGAGCTACTGGCCTGTCCTGCATCCAGCGTTCTTTCGGAACGCACATTCAGTGCTGCTGGAGGATTTGTCACGGATCACAGGGTGCGCCTGTCCACCGACTCGGTTGATCGACTGACTTTCATCAAGATGAACCAGTCTTGGATCACCACCAGCTACCACACACCTGATGCTGATATAACAGACTAATTGATTTTAACATGTCACATCCCTTCAAGACTGATGCTGATGCTGAGTGCCTGTGCTGTTATGTTGACTGGCTATCCTCCTCCTCCGAGTCCTCAATGATACGATTGATGATGATAGCTTGGAAGATCATTTTTGTTTATGGGTGCCGCCACCAGTGGCTAAGGCCCAATTTTTCAGCCCCTGTTTAACAGGGGTGTGTAATTACAATTTTTGAAGCAATACTTTGCAACAGGGCTCATTGCTGTGCTCCAAGTACAGTATCTGTGAGGGGTTGGAGTGTTGTGCCACCAGTGCCTAAGGCCCAATTTTTCAGCCCCTGTTTAACAGGGGCGTGTCATTACAATTTTTGAAGCAATAGTTTGCAACAGGGCTCATTGCTGTGCTCCAAGTACAGTATCTGTGAGGGGTTGCAGTGTTGTGCCACCAGTGCCTAAGGCCCAATTTTTCAGCCCCTGTTCAACAGGGGCATGTAATTACAATTCTTGATCTAATAATTCACAGCAGGGCCCATTGCTGCACCCACCAAGAGTAACTCTGAGGGCTTACAGTGTTGTGGCAACACCACCACCACCACCACCACCACGAAAGGCCCAATTTTTCAGCGCCTGTTCAACAGGGGCATGCAATTACAATTCTTGATCTAATAATTCACAGCAGGGCCCATTGCTGCACCCACCAAGAGTAACTGTCAGGGCTTACAGTGTTGTGGCACCAGCACCACCATCAAAGGCCCAATTTTTACTACCACTGTTCAACAATTATATGTAATTACAATTCCTGATATAATAGTTGACAGCAGGGCGTTCCAGCACCAACCAAGAGTAACTGAGTGCTTACAGTGTTGTGCCAACACCAACAACTAAGGGGCCTATTTCTGCTGAGTATATACGGCAGGTCCCTACTTTCAAACATCCAACTTACAAACGACTCCTACTTGCAAACGCAAGAAGACAACAGGAAGTGAGAGGAAATCTACCCCTTGGAAGGAAAATTCTCTCCTGTAAGAATTAATATGGGAGAAAGGTGTCTCCTCTGTACTGATGCTTTATCACCAATCCTTGTTTCAAGAAAAACACCACATTTCAAAAACAGTTGTCATTGGGACGGAAAGTGAGGTGAAATGTTCTGAACAGGGGCACAGACAGCAAAACAAATGTTACAGGGGTGATAACCCTTACCTATGTTTTCCAAAAAGTTTAAAAATAGATTTTTGGTCTGGAGCTACACTTCAACAATGTACCTGTTCAAAATTACAAACAGATTCTACATAAGAACAAACCTACAGTCCCTGTCTTGTATGCACCGCCTGTATACGGCTGTTCAGAGTATATAGGGCCTTTTTTATTTTATGTGCGGGGTTCCCATTAATATTCATACAAGACCCAAAGGGGCTGGTAATGGGCTGGGGTAGGGGGGGGGGGTCATGGGGTAGCTATGCCATTTTTCTTAAAGATTTTCATCCATATTACCGGGACCAGACATTACATTAAAGCCGCAAGCAGTTTTAAATGGCTTTTTTTTCCTTTAGAAGTGTCATTTTGTGCAGGGACAGTTCTAAACACGGGAAACACGTGGCACTTCACAGGCATACTTTAGACACCCCCCAGGTACGATATTTAAAGGAATATTTGACTTTTTTTTTTCACTTTATGCATCATTAAAATGACTGCTCCCGAAAAACGACCGTTTTTAAAACTTCTTTTTGCATTGATACATGTCCCCTGGTGCAGAACCCGGGTTCCCAAACCCTTTTTAGGACAATAACATGCATAATAGTCGTTATAATTAGCACTTTAGAATTCGAACGTTCGCATCCATTGTATTTAATAGGGTTCTAATGTTCGTACGAACTTTCGGTCCGTTCGCGGGTTCTGGTGCGAACCGAACCCGGGGGTGTTCGGCTCATCACTAATCAGGATTTTCACTTCTCTTTGACTACTAGGATTGTCTTTGCATATAGCAGCAGTTTTATTGCTCTCAGTTTTTTTTTTTTTTTTGCTGCTCTGATCTGACTTCCTTTTAGAGGGTGTCTACGTTCGTTCTCCATGGTCCCACTGTATGTTAGAACATAGAGCAACAGGGGGTGGCTATTTCCAGAAAGGACTATGGGATATGTAGTGTGCATAGAGCAGTGCAGTCATGTGCACTGCTTGTTCCACACAAAATCCCACATAACGCGTTTCGTCATAGATGACGTGCCCTGGGAGATGGGATATCATCGCGCAAAAACAGAAGTTGGACATTTTAGGAGTTCCATGCGGGACTTTGATGTTTTTATACAGCGCTGGCGGTGATTTTATCTGTGTAAGTGCACTACTAGTTCCTTCTTTAACCACTTAAGGACCGGAAGATTTGCCCCCTTCATGACCAGGCAATTTTTTGCGATAAAGCGACGCAGTGCCGTAACTGACAATTGCGCGGTCGTGCGACGCTGTACCCAAACAAAATGGATGTCCTTATCTACTTGTGAGAAATTTATTTTGGTGGTATTTGATCACCTCTGCGGTTTTTACTTTTTGCGCTATAAACAAAAAAATACGACAAGTTGAAAAAAAAACTATATTTTTTACTTTTTGCTATAATAAATATATCCTTTTTTTTTAGGATGACGAATTTCGTCATCAGTTTAGGCCAATATGTATTCTTCTACATATTGTTGGTAAAAATTGCATAAATATATCCCCTATTTTGTAAACGCTATAACTTTGGCACAAACCAAATCATACGCTTATTGCGATTATAATAAAAAAAAAAAATTAGTATAAAAAAAAAAGTGTAGCGCACAGACCCCTTTCTTCCTGCGAGGAGCCAAAGTTAATGCAGGTAAAGAGAGAGGCACACCGCACTTACAGCCCGTACCCTCCTGTGCGAGGAAGTTGAGCGGTGTTGTTTTTGGGTCTTCCGCGGTCAGAACATGAAAACCTCCAGTGCCTGACTTTCCAGTAAAGTGAATGTCCACACCAGCTGAAACTCCAACTCTGTGTTATTGCTAAGAGAAAAATAAACTCTGTCTCTGATAGGAAAAAGGTTGGAGTAAGAAACAGAACAGCGCAAGGTGTGGAGGAGGTCCAGGCACAAACGTTTGAGCAAACATCTATGATTCTCAAGTAAGTTTAACTAGGCGCACAGTCTCTGCCACAGACCTGATGAAACTGATCCCCTTCTTTAGCTATGGCACCTTTTTAGGAGAAGACATTCCTCCGGAGAGTTACCGGGACCCTACCGTCACCATGACACTGCACTGGGTCTTCGGAGAGTTCCTTTCCCGGCCTCCTCATCCTATATACGGGTCCCCTCGCAAGGCGGCACCCTGAGAGTCCTCGATCCTAGGTGGACCCCAGCTGAAGGTGCTGGGCCCCAGGCCTCCACTTCGGTTCCTGGGCTTACATACCCAGGGCAGACAGGAACAGCATGGTAGTACCTCACCCTGGGCTAAAGGTGCCCAGGATGGAACAGGAACACTCCCTGGGAGTAGGACTCCCGACGACTGAACCAATGACAACCCGCCCCTGGGCTAAAGGTGCCCAGGGCGGACAGGAACAAGACCCTGGGGTAGGACCCCACTGACTCAGCCACGAACAGGCAGCGTCTGCCCCTTTTATATCCTCTCCCGGCATGCCCAGCAGGTAGAACACACCCACCGTATGGCTGCTGAGAGGGGACACACAAGGCACAGCACTGTATCAGCGGTTCAACCCTAGCCCACTATGGCAGCACCACCTGAAGGCCACAGGGAACTACACAACGATACTCTCCCTGTGGATAAAATGGTTGTAAAAACCCTGACAAATTAAGGGAAGTGTTTGAGAGGTAGAATGCTCAAACACCCTAAATTCAGCACCCCGCTACACTAGTAATGGTAGTGATCAGCGTTTTTTATCAGGACTGCGACATTTTGCCAGACAGATCGGACACTTTTGACACATTTTTTTGGGACCAGTGACATTTATACAGCAATCAGTGCTAAAAATAGCCACTGATTACTGTATAAATGTCACTGGCAGGGAAGGGGTTAACACTAGGGGGCGATCAAGGGATTAAGTGTTCCCTAGGGAGGTGTTTATAACTATGGAGGGAGGGGACTGACTGGAGGAGTAGAGAGAGATCGCTGTTCCTGATCACTGGGAACAGCAGATCTCTCTCCTCTCCCTGAAAGAACGGGGATCTGTTTGTTTACATTGACAGATCCCCGTTCTGGCTCTCTGAGAAACGATCGCCGGAGGACATCACGGGCGCCGGCCACGCGCATCGGCTCCGGCGCCCCTAGAGCCCTTAAAGCGGCTGCCATACAGCTACGGCGATTCACGCAGGGGAGCCAACCTGCCGCCTTATAACGGCGACTGCCTAAGGGCAAAAAAAATCTTCATGCCTAAATACAATTTTGCAACTTTGACATGTGTTAGTAAAACCGTACATATCATCACAACTACTTTGTACATCCAACGTGTGGGATGTTTTGTTACATTGGTGGCAAGCAGTGGGATGCTTCCTGCAGTCTGGGACATACAAACCTCCCACCTGGATCCAAGGTCCGGATAGCAGGAGAGGAGAGGTACAGATACCAGCCGCCAGGGAAGGAGGTTGCGAGAGATGCAGATACAGCACAGAGGACCAGTATCAGAGCAGGTCCTGCTGGGATGGTATGCATCTATCTGCTGCAAACTCTGGAAGGAAGCGCTAGCCCATGAGCAGCGACACCAGGGAAAAATTCTCCCCTCCATCCAGGAAAGGTACTGGTCGCTGTATGGATTGCGGGTACTGTTATTGAGAGAAAAACCGCACAAGGAGCAGACAGCAGAGTTAAGCAGGCTGGTCTGGGCAGAGATGCGGCTGGATGAGAGCTACAGAGCCCTCCGGTGGCACGTATCCCAAGCATGTCTCTGACTAGAAGAGTTTTCAGAGATAGTCTAAAAGCTAACAGAGTAGGAGATAGTCAGACAGATTGGGGTAGGAAGTTCCATAGGATAGGAGAGGCTCGGGAAAAGTCCTGAAGGCAAGCATTTATGGTTGAACTGGATGGACTTGTGTCTTTTTTCAACCTGACTAACTATGTAACTATGTCCCTGGATAGCGGATGACAGCCCAACAGAAGGCTTTGGCTACGGCGGCCTGGGACTGTTATACGTGAAGCTGACAGGGGACTATAACTTTGGGAGTGATTTGGAGTGGCGGTTGAACGAAATCATGGATTTCAGAGAAGGGCTGCTGAACGTCTCGGAAGGGCACTGGAAGATTTGGAGTTTCTGGCCGTTCAGGAATGGGAGCTGAAGATCGCCTACAGACGGCTGCTAGACTCTGCTCAGCACCAGGGCTGGCCTCCCTTTGCTTGGGACCAGAGGCGGTGCGTCCATAGTGGGCGCAGGAGCGCCGCCCCCGCTCTCTCCTGCGCCCGTCACTCACGTCAACAATACATAGGTTCATGCATGAATGTATGTATTGTTGCCGGCGCCGCTGCCGCCCACTATTCAGATGGCCGGCCCCCTGGTGAGCGCCGGCCATCTGAATAACAGATGCTGGTTGGTTTTTGGAAGTGCCTATCAGAGCCAGCAACTCTGATAGGCTTCCCGATTACAGCCTGAGGGATCTAATCGGCTTCCGAATAGTTAACCAGGGGACGCACATGGTGTGCGTTCCTTGGTAAACACTGACACGCGTCTCAGCCAATCAGGTTCACCGGGTCTGGTTACCGGTAACCTGATTGGCTGAAGTGACATTGAGGGCGGGAGAAGACATCGAGGGAGCGTGGAGAGGAGGGTGCTGACCCAAGGAAGGTAAGTGTCGTGCTGGGGACAAACTGGCGGTATTTGGGGGGAAACTGGCTGCATTAGAGGGGGGAAACTGGCTGCATTTGGGGGGGAACTGGCTGTATTTGGGGGGAAACTGGCTGTATTTGAGGGGACAAACTGGCTGCATTAGAGGGGGCAAACTGGCTGCATTTGAGGGGGCAAACTGGCTGCATTTAGGGGGAAACTGGCTGTATTTGGGGGGAAACTGGCTGTATTTGGGGACAAGCTGGCTGCATTTGGGGGGAAACTGGCTGTATTTGGGGGGAAACTGGCTGTATTTGGGGACAAACTGGCTGTATTTGGGGACAAGCTGGCTGCATTTGGGGGGAAACTGGCTGCATTCGGGGGGAAACTGGCTGCATTCGGGGGGAAACTGGCTGCATTTGGGGGGAAACTGGCTGCATTAGAGGGGGAAACTGGCTGCATTTGGGGGGAAACTGGCTGCATTAGAGGGGGGAAACTGGCTGCATTAGAGGGGGCAAACTGGTTGCATTTGAGGGGGCAAACTGGTGGCGTTTGATGGGCACAGTGGCTGCGTTTAATGGGCACAGTGGTGGCAATTGATGTTGTTTTTTTTTTCTTTTCTCAGTTTGTTTGCGCCCCCTCCCCCCCCCCCCAAAAAAAAATTCTGAGCACCAGCCGCCACTGCTTGGGACTATCAGGAAGTACCAGCCGACAGCCGTGAAATCCTGGCTGACGAGTGGGCAAGGTGGCAGAGTAACAGTGTGCTTTGCCAACCTGCCCCCGCAGCTATGGACGCGGAGGTCTTATGGCGGATGCAGCAAGTGCTGACTGACCTTGGCGGACCTGACTCCCACATAGAGGAGTTTGGCTCCAATGGTTGAGAGGCAGGTTCTTTCATTCTATTACTAGTTTAGGACCCACTAATCGGGGTACTTTGTCGCAGTTTATATGACCATACAGTGTGACCAAACCCCCGTATTTTTGTATATGTTCACGTGTTTTTAACTAGCCTTGCAGGATAAATGTCATTCTTGAATGTGTGCGCTGTAATCTGTTTTGTACTGTCTTTGGTCTTATAGCAGCACCATCTTGAATGTAAAGCATTTTAGGGTGTGCCCCCCCCCAAGTACAGTGGAACCTCGGATTGCGAGTAACGCGGTTAATGAGCGTTTCACAAGATGAGCACTGTATTTTTAAAAATCGTAACTCGGTTTGCGAGGGGTGTCTCGCAAAGCGAGCAGGATTCAGGCCAAAGCGGTGTGCAGTTCCGCGTTTGGCCTGAGGTGGGGGGGGGGCGCCGAAGCCGAGCCGAACATCGCCGATCGAAAATGCACGGAAAGGCCCGAGGACAGCTCTGCTGACCTTAGCAAATCTCGGGAACAAAGTCTTGCCGAGGTCAGCTGAGGTGTCCTCGGGCCTTTTCCGAGGCTCTCCGGAACCCCCCCCCCCCCCACCTGCCTCTGGCCTGCATGCGGTATTGCATGCCATTGAAGTGAATGCGGAACAAATTATTTTCGTTTCCATTGACTTCTATGGGGAAACTCGCTTTGATATGAGAGTACTTTGGATTCCGAGCATTCTCCTGGAACGGATTATGCAATCCAAGGTTCCACTGTATGTTTCTGCATAGGATAATAATGAAGGTAACATGTACCGGGTAGGCAGGAGCATTACGCAGACCAAGCCTCGGAGGGCTGTTCTCAGGCCGGCACACATTTAGGCATTACATCTCCAGGTCAGGGCGGTGTTGTACAGAACCGGTTTCTCAGCTTTTTACACAAAAATAGCAGCTTGGCCGACATTCCCCCCGTGTGGGGGGTGGGGGGTTCCTGTGTGCCGGGACCCCACCCTGTAAATATATGTGTGGAATTTGAGTTTTCAGGAATCCCGATACTAATTCCTTACAGCTACTGTCCACACAACGCTATCATTCTCCAGGTGGGGTGGAAGGCAGCAGAAAGTATCAGATTCAAAAAGAAAAACCCTCCAATAGAAGCCACAGAGGAGTCCGAAGATCCAGAAAATAAGATTGATGTGCTTACCATATGAATCTATTCATTAGAGTCCATGGAGGGCAGAAGAATTCAGAAACAGTTGGGTTATACTGCCAACTTCAGAAGGATGGGACACTGGCAAACAGAAAAGCTGGAAGCCAGCCCCCGTATAACTCCTCTACCCAGCATGCCTCCGTTTTGTGACTTGTGTCCCTCAATGGACTCATGGAAAAATGTTTGGAGGAACTTGACTGGCCTGCACAGAGTCCTGACCTCAAACCCATAGAACACCTTTGTGATGAATTAGAGTGGAGACTGAGAGCCAGGTCTTCTCGTCCAACATCAGTGCCTGACCTCACAAATGCACTTCTGGAAGAATGGTCAAACATTCCCATAGACACATAGCTGCAAACAGGGCCACAATCAGGAATTTTGGGGCCCCTTACACAGCTTAAGGCATAGGCCTCCTGGAGCAGAGGAGAACCGGGCGGGGGGGGGGGGTGCTGCCGCCGCAAATTGAGAAGCGGAGGGGGGGGCTGCCGCAAATTGAGAAGCGGAGGGGGGGCTGCCGCTAATTGAGAAGCGGGGGGGAAATTGTTAAGGTCGGGGGGGCTTTGGGTACTGGCGAACAAAAAAAAAGGGGGGGTTGCCACCCGGGGCACCTCTGGGCCCCTTACAAATTATTATTTTTTTAAATATTAGTTTTATTTATTTTTTTAAAAAGGGGGGTTGCCAACCGGGGCCCTGGGGACTTCCGGACCTCTAGTGACCTCTGGGCCCCTTACAAAAAAAATAAAAAATAATAATTTTATAAAAAAAAATGAAAACATTTATAAAAAAAATACAAATAAAAAGAGGGGGTTGCCCTCCGGGGCATTAGGGACCTCTGGGCCTCTGGGCCCCTTACAAAAAAAAAGGGGGGTTGCCATCCAGGGCCCTGGGGACCTCCGGGCCCCTTACAAAAAAATAAAAAATAAAAAGAATAAAATTATAAAAAAACATTAAAACATTTAAAAAAAAAGGGGGGTTTATAAAAAAAAATTATAAAAAAAATGAAAACATTTATAAAAAAAAAAAAAAAAGAGGGGGTTGCCCTCCGGGCCTCTAGGGGCCTCTGGCTCCCTTACAAAAAAAAAGGGGGGGGGTTGCCATCCAGGGCCCTGGGGACCTCCGGGCCCCTTACAAAAAAAATTTAAAACATTTTTTTTTTATAAATTTATTTTAAGGAGGGTTGTCATCTGGGCCCCTGGGAACCCTTACAGGTGTACTTCCTGTACCCCCCTGATGGCGGCCCTTAGCTGCAAAGGGTGGGCCAACTCAATATTGAACCCTACGGACTAAGACTGGGATGCCATTAAAGTTCATGTAAAGGCAGGTGTCCCAATACTTTTGGTTGTATAGTGTCTGTCACCTGTAGCAGCGGGACTGTCCTCTGTGTGTTTTTGGTAAGACGTTTCACCGTGTGGCACAACATGTCCTTACACATCTGAGCAGCTGTTGCCGATGAGGGTTTCTGGCCACCATGACACTACCTGCCTGCAGTTTGCATGTCCTCCTGTGTGGGTTTCCTCCGGGTTCTCCGGTTTTCTCCCGCACTCTGAAGACATGCTGGGAGGTTAATTGGCTCCTGTCTAAATTGGCCCAGTATGTGTATGAATGTGAGTTGTGGATCTTAGATTGTACAGTCACATCAGTCCCTGCCCTCAAGGAGCTTACAATGTATACCGGCCACTTTATTAGGTACACCTTGCTAGTACCGGGTTGGACCCCCTTTGGCCTTCATTCTTGGTGGAATAGATACAACAAGGTGTTGGAAACGTTCCTCAGAGATTTTGCCCCATAGTGACATTATAACATCACACAGTTGCTGCAGATTTGTCAGCTGCACATCCATGATGCAAATCTCCCGTTCCACCACATGCCAAAGGTGCTCTATTGGATGAGATGTGGTGAGGTGTGGAGGCCATTGGAGGACAGGGACCTCATTGTCCAGTGGTGAGATGATTGGAGCTTTGTGACATGGGGCATTATCCTGCTGGAAGGAGCCATCAGAAGATGGGGACACTGTAGTCATAAAGGGATGGACATGGTCAGCAACAATACTCAGGTAGGTCGTGGTGTATAAACGAGGCTCAATTGGAACTAAGGGGCCCAAAGTGTGCCAAGAAAATCTCCCCCCCACCATTACACCACCAGCCTGAACCGGAGATACAAGGCAGGACGGATCCGTGACGCCAAATTCTGACCCCACCATCTGAATGTCGTACCTGAAATCCAGACTCATCAGACCCGGCAACGTTTTTCCAATCTTCTATTGCCCAATGTTGGTGATCCTGTGCCAATTGTAGCCTCAGATTCCTGTTCTTAGCTGACAGGAGTGGCACCCGGTGTGGTCTTCTGCTGCTGTAGCCCATCTGCTTCAAGGTTGGATGTGTTGTGCGTGCAGAGAGGGTATTCTGCATACCTTGGGTGTAACGAGTGGTTATTTGAGTTACTGTTGCCTTTCTATCCTCTGGAACCAGTCTGCCCATTCTCCTCTGACATCAACAAGGCATTTTCCTCCACACAACTGCCGCTCACTGGATATTTTCTCTTTTCCCCACCATTCTCTGTAAACCTGAGAGATGGTTGTACATGAAAATCCCAGTAGATCAGCAGTTGTTGGTGTCAGACGGGCTGGTCTGAGTATTTCAACAACCATTCCACGTTCAAAGTCACCTAAATCCCCTTTCTTCCCCATTCTGATGCTCGGTTTGAACTTCAGCAAGTCGTCTTCACCACATCTAGATCCCTAAATGCATGGAGTTGTTGCCATGTGATTGGCTGATTAGCAATTTCTGTTACCAAGCAATTGAACAGATGTACCTAATAGTAGCCGGTGAGAGTACATGTCAAGTAGGGTGACCACATTTCCAAACTACCATTCAGGGACACCCCCCCCTTCCTTCCCAAAAATCAGCTTGTTCTGTAATGAATCACAGCACAGTGATTGGACACAAGAGGCGGGATTTATGATTTCTCCAATCACAAGCAGGGGGAGGGGATTGTGCTCCTCCAGGCATTCCCGGCCAGGACAAGTACTGTCAGTGAGTAAAGCAGTGATGTGGCGGCCTTTTTTGGGGGCATCAGATTGGCCCGGGGGGGAGGGGGGGTGTCAGTTTCATTCTGGGACACTGTATTGTCCTGGAATGAAGGTGCCCGGGACAGACCTGCAAAATGCGGGACTGTCCCGGGCAATCCGGGACACGTGGTCACCCTAATGTAAAGTGCAGTGTAAGATCTCAGTGCTATAGAAGTACATCAAATAAATAAATAACAAGCTGTCCTTGCACATGGCTCCCATCGCCGATATTCACAGACCATACAGATGATCCACCTTTCCTTAAAATAGAACTATAGGCAAAACTTTTCTTTTCATTTTGGATAGAGCAAGGGAGGGTTATAACCCGTCAGAATTTTTTATTTTTTTTGCCATTTGTGTCCTATTGTGGAGATTTCCCTTCACTTCCTGTCCCAGAGCCAAACAGGAAGTGAGAGGAAATCTCTGCAAATTGAGGGAATTCTTTGGGGACCCCCCCCCCAGGTCACCAGAACTAGTGTCCCCATTAGAATATCTCTCCTTTTCTGGGGACAACCCAAAATGTTCTTTTACTTTCAATGATAATGGTAAACAGGACAGACAGAGGGTGAATCTCCCCAACGGGGACACAGACCGTAATATAAACTGATAGGGGTTCCTCATATAGAGATCAGCAATGGCTGCGCACTTTTTCCTTTAACCACTTCATTACCCGCCCATAGTAATATGATGTCCACAGATGGGATCTCCCATCCTGGGTGGATGTCATATGACGTCCTGTGCTTTGTGGGGGGATATCTGAATGATGAGTGCAGCTTAGGGTGACCACGTGTCCCGGATTGCCCGGGACAGTCCCGCATTTTGCAGGTCTGTCCCGGGCACATTAATTCCAGGACAATACAGTGTCCCGGAATGAAACTGACACAGCCACCCCCCCCCCCCCGGGGCCAATCTGATGCCCCCAAAAAAGGCCGCCACATCACCGCTTTACTCACTGACAGTACTTGTCCTGTCCGGGAATGCCTGGAGGAGCACAATCCCCGCCCCCTGCTTGTGATTGGAGAAATCATTAATCCCGCCTCTTGTGTCCAATCACTGTGCTGTGATTCGTTACAGAACAAGCTGATTTTTGGGAAGGGAGGGGGGGTGTCCCTGAATGGTTGTTTGGAAATGTGGTTACCCTAGTGCAGCTAGAGGCATCGTTCAGATATCCTTCTCTTCTGCCGGTGATTCTGCGAACCATAAGAACGATCATAGCGGCGGTTCCACCCCTTGATCGTTCTTATAGGCGGCGGGAGGCGACACCCCCCTCCTCCCGCCGCCATCCGGTGCTTCTCCGGGCTCTCCTGTGCCATCGGGGGCCCGGAGAATGAATCGTCCGGCGCCGGAGGTGAACCATAGAGATGACTGGTGACCAGATGGTCACCAGTCATCTCTATGACCGTCGGAGGCCCGGCTGCGATGTGATGACGTCACGCCCGGGTCCTCAGAAGTAAACAAAGCCGCCATTGCGGCTAGTAAGCATGAGATTGGTAATTTATTTTTCCCGATCTCATGCTTTCCAGCCTGGAGGAGAGATGTGGGGGGAGGGGAGGTCTTATTGACCCCGTATCTCTCCATAAAGAGGACCTGTCACTCACCATTCCTATTACAAGGGATGTTTACATTCCTTGTAATAGGAATAAAA
Organism: Rana muscosa; assembly: GCA_029206835.1. NCBI lineage: Eukaryota > Metazoa > Chordata > Amphibia > Anura > Ranidae > Rana > Rana muscosa. The sequence continues at coordinate 282,162,302 of CM055121.1, forward strand.
GTAATTAAAAAAATGTAAATAAAAAATTGTATTATTTTTTTTTGATTTTACTTAAACGCCCCTGTCCCCTGTAGCTCGCGATCAGAAGCAAATGCACACGTAAGTCCCGCCCACATATGTAAACGCCATTCAAACCACATATGTGAGGTAAGTCCGCGTGCGTTAGAGCGCGTGCAACAATTCTAGCACTAGACCTCCTCTGTAACTCTAACCTGGTAACCTGTAAAAATGTTCAAAGTGTCGCCTATGGAGATTTTTAAGTACCAAAGTTTGGCGCCATTCCATGAGTGGGCGCAATTTTAAAGCGTGACATGTTAGGTATCTTTTTACTCGGCGTAACATCATCTTTCATATTTTACAAAGAAATTGGGCTAACTTTACTGTTTTGTTGTTTTTTTAATTCATGAAACCATTTTTTTTCCAAAAAAAAGGTGTTTGAAAAAATATTGCGCAAATAACATGCAAGATAAAAAGTTGCAATGACCGTCATTTTATTCCCTAGGGTGTCTGCTAAAAAAACATGTAGCGGGGGTCCCAATTTAGGGGGCTGCTATATTAAATTTAGGGGTGATTCGAGTGGTAGTTGGCTCGGATCTTCCAATTTGCTGGACTCTGCCTTGCTGCTGTTTTCACCTGGTGTGCAGTTCCCCTTAGAAGTATGGGTGGCGCTGTCACTTGTACTCGGGGTTGAACCACAGGTGATGGAGTGGCGATTGGGTGTCCTCTCTCGACAGCTGTGCAGTGAGCGTGGTCTACCCGCTGTGCATGCCGGGCGAGGGTATAAAAGGGGCAGACGCCATTGGTCAGGGTGGACTTACTACCCCGGGGACCTGTACCCGGGGGAACCTCCGAGTTCTGGAGTCCAAGTTCCAGTGCATGGCCCTCCAGGTCATGGGGCCACGTGCGCCTCAGTCCCAGGCACCTTTAGTCCTGGGACTGCAACTTCAGCCCTGGGCCCAGCACCTTTAGCTGGAGCCCACTTCGGGGAGGAGGAATCCCAGGGTGACGCCTTGCGAGGGGACCCGTTTCTAGAAGAGGAGGCTGGGGGAGGACCGTTCCGAAGGACTGGTGAGAGATCACAGTGAAGGAAGGGGCCCAGTAACTCTCTGGAGGGATGTCATCCATCCGAAAACAGGGATCTAACAACGGGACCAGTAGGAGGTTCGGGACAGTATAGATTCTGTGGCAGAGGATCTCCTGAATGCATCCATTAGGGAATCTGATGGACTGTTCGAGCTACACGCCGGCTTCTAGTGCCCTTGGGTGACTATCCGGGTGAGCTGTACCCACTCGGGATCGAGTGGCGAAGAAGCCAGGAGTGTCTGAATTGATCTGCTTTTCTAACACCTTTTCTCTCTTCTCAACTTTGTGGATGTTCATGCATAAGGAAAAATAAACTCTACGTTGGAGTTGCTACTGGTGTGGACCTTGGAGTTACTTGGGGGTTTAGAGACTCGTCCTTTACATTCTAGGGGACGAGACCCAACTTTAGGGAGAACCTCGCTGCAAGACCCGTAAGTTACAAGTGTGCCTAACCTCTGCAAACCAGAGGGTACGGGCATGGTGGCATCGGGCGCCTTTTCCTCTTGTCTTTGGCTCACTCACAGGAGTAAAAAGGGCCGTGTGCTACAAACATATATCATTTTTGGGGGTTCTGAGTAATTTTCTAGCAAAAGAATGATGATTTGTACATGTAGGAGAGAAGTGCCAGAATAGGCCCGGTATTGAGGTGGTATAAAAGCCCCTGGATTGAAGTGGTTAAGCAGAGGTCCCCCAAATACAGCAATATAAAGACCCCTTTCCTACACTGAAAGTAAATTCATCTTCCATTCATACCGCCCTTGGGGGTAAGAGGTGAAATCTGCCAAATCTTTACAATGAACGTGTGCATTTGTTCAGCTCTATGGTATCTTCTGTAGCGGGGTGTTCAATTTAAGGGGAGTGTCTGAGTGGTAATTAGGCTCGGACACATTAAATTGATAGGATTCATGGACCATTTTTGTTCTATGGGGTTAATGCTGGTGATGTGTTCCCTGTTGCCGGTGGGTAGCGCCGCCATTCTGGGCCAGGGTTGAACCGCGAGCGTAGTGCTGTGCCTTTTGTGTCCCCTCTCGGCAGCCGTACAGTAGGGCAGGGAACCTGCTGTGCATGCCGGGAGAGGATATAAAAGGGGCAGACATCTTCTGAGAGGGGTCTTTGTCCGTCCATGCCTAGGCACCTTCAGCCTGGGTGTGTGGGAGTGTGGTTTGTCCTCTCCGGGTGCCCTAGGCCCGGAGGCCTTGTTCCGGTTCCACCTCAGGCACCTTTAGCCTGGGGTGAGGTACTACCTCACCGCTCCTGTTTGCCTGGGCATGGAGGCCCAGGAGTTGCTGTGATGGCCTGGAGCCCAGCAGCCTTCGGCTGGGGTCCCCAAGGGATCGAGGAGTCCAGGGTGCGAGGGGACCCGCACCCTAAGAGAAGGGAGGACCTTTTCCGAAGGACCGGTGCTGTGGACACGGTGAAGGAAGGGGTCTGTTGACTCTCTGGGGGGGAGGTCTTCTCCCTGAAAGGGACTATGTCCTAGGAATGAAATCTATATTCACCTGGTCAGTGGCAGTGACCCACCGCATGGTCTGTGGCAGAGACCATGCGCCAAAACTGTTCGAGAATCTGAACAGTCCTAAGAGTTTGAGCTACGTTTGTGCCTGGACCTCCTCCACACCTTAAAGCTGTCCTGTGTCTTTATTCCAACCTTTCGTCTACCCAAGAGAATATGTGTTGTGCAGGTGAAAAATAAAGATTGAGTTGGACTTTCAGCTGGTGTGGACATTTACGTTCCTGGGGAAGTCAAGGACTTGCATCTACACACTGTGGAGGTGAAAATCATTCTCGGGAGGACTTTATGCTCTGGCTGCAGACAAGGCCCAAAAACAACACCGCCTAACCTCTTATCACAGGGGGGTACGGGCTTGTGGTGCGGTGTGCCCCTTTCTTCTAGGAGAAGCCGAAACAGACAAGGAGAAAGGGGTGTGTGCGCTACACTTCTAATGTCTAAATCTGTCCGGATCTTCAAAACGGAATGTAAATGAGGCCCTTCTATTAAAAGGAGGAATTATAGTGCATTACTTGCATTTAGCAGAGAGGAGAGTTGATCTGAGGATTTATGGGATCATCATCAAAGGTTAGGAAGGAATGTTCTCCCTTCGAGGACAAACAAGGCCACCTACAGGCCAGCAAGCGAGATCAGATCAGTGTGTAATCCGACCGCTATCAGAGGCCAAGACCAGATGCCCAAGTCCAAGATTTTTAATTTTTTTTTGACCTGACCAACCACTCCTGCTAATGTCAGGGAAGGAAGAGAAGAAATCCATCCATTGGAGTCCATTGAGGGACACAGCAATTAGGAGAATTGAGTTATACTGCCACTTACAGGAGGATTACATTTTAGCAAACAACAAAAAACAGCCCAGCATAACCTGACCTGATCCGAGCACGCTTCTGTCTTCTGGTAAAGCAGTACCAGGAGTATAATCATAAACAGAGCTGTGGAACCAGTGTACCTCAACAGACTCCAAGACATAGATTTTAAAGTGTTAGTTCACCTTTACAGAAAATCTGTAGCGATGACTTAAAGAGTTCCACCCAAAAATGGAACTTTCACTTTTTGGAACCCCCCCCCCCCCTCCGGTGTCACAATTGGCACCTTTCAGGGGGGAGGAGGGAGTAGATACCTGTGTAATACAGATATTTGGTCCCACTTCCGGGCATAGGTCGCCTCGGCGATCGAGGTGACCTACGCCACTTCCGGCACCTCCTCCATCCCCCCCCCCCGCTGTCTTCTCGGAAACACACAGGTCTCAAAAGACAGCAGGGACCAGTGAGGACGTGCAGCGCGACTCACGCATGCGCAAGTCTTCACTTCCTGATTCCCTTACTGAAGATGGCGGCGGCAGCAGCCGAGAGACAGATCGGTTTCGGCTGCCGACATCGTGGGTGCTCTGGACAGGTTAGTGTCCTAATATTAAAAGCCAGCAGCTACATTTTTTTTTTTTTTAGGCGGACCTCCACTTTAACACTAACCCTCCCACCCTCACCGACCAACTGTACTTACCCCCCACAATCCTGAGCTGTCAGGGCTCCTACAAGCTGCTCCACTATTCTAGGAATTTGAAATCTCCTCTCCATACTGTGCTGCCAGTACAGACTAATGCAGATTCTGATTGGTCAGCGCCGTCCAGTGAGACTGTGGTGGATTGCATACAGGAGTGGTTCTCAACCTCAGGCCTCAAGTTCCCCCAACTGACCATGTTCGGGGAACTTCCCTTAGATAGAATAGCTCTTTTCAATACCATGTCATTGATATTGATTTTAAGCAGCTGTGCAAACTAAAAGGAAAACATGGCCCGTTGAGGGTACTTGAGGACTGAGGTTGAAAACCACTGGCATACAGAACTTCTGGGCACAAAAGACATTTAGAGCCTTACAAATCTAAAATTGCATGGATTTCCCATTTTGGTTTGGGAACTGTGAACAGGTTGGAGTAGGACTCCTTATGCCGCAGACTGGGGCAATTACACACTGCACCAGAAGACCTGGCAGGGCTGTATGGAGAGCTACTAATCTGAGCGATAACACAGGCAGGGTTGAAGCAATGAAGAGGGAAAGGGGTAAAGGAGCAAACCTGTGGCGTGTTGGCCCTGGAATCTAAGATTCATCTAGGGCAGTGATGGTGAACCTTGGCATCCCAGATGTTTTGGAACTACATTTCCCATAATGCTCAACTACACTGCAGAGTGCATGAGCATCATGGGAAATGTAGTTCTAAAACATCTGGGGTGCCAAGGTTCGCCATCACTGATCTAGGGTGTTGGGGGACTTGAAGTCTAGGATTAGTGAGCGAAATGGGAATCAGACTTCTTTTCATTTCTCCCAGGCCTCAACTTCCAAAGTCAAACAGAACTCTTTTTAAACGTTGACCAGGATTGATTCAGTGCTGGGACCCTTACTTTTGATCCCAGACCCAATATCATTTATAAAGATATTAAAAAGTAACATTTCTGTCTTTGCAGATGACACCAAGCTATGCAGTGGAATAACGTCCTTACAAGATGTCTCCAATTTACAAGCCGACCTCAATGCTCTGTCTAATTGGGCGACTATGTGGCAAATGAGGTTTAATGTTGATAAATGTAAAGTTCTGCACTTGGGGGCTAAGAATATGAATGCATCATACATACTAGGGGGAGTACAACTGGGGGGATCCGTAGTGGAGAAGGATCTGGGGGTTTTGGTAGATCATAGGTTCAATAATAACATGCAATGCCAAGCTGCGGTTTCCAAAGCGAGCAAAGTCCTTTCTTGTATTAGGAGAGGTATGGACTCCAGAGAGAGAGATATCATTTTGCCCCCCTGTACAAATCATTAGTAAGACCTCATCTGGAATATGCAGTTCAGTTTTGGGCCCCAGTTCTCAAAAAGGATATCTGGGAACTGGAGAAAGTGCAGAGAAGGGCAACCAAACTGATAAGAGGCATGGAGGAGCTCAGCTATGAAGAAAGATTAGAGGAACTGAATTTATTCTCTCTTGAGAAGAGGAGAATAAGGGGGGATATGATCAACATGTACAAATACATAAGGGGTCCATATAGTGAACTTGGTGTTTTGTGTTGACTGTAAAGTGAAAAACTAAAGGACAAGGGGGCACTCTTCCTCTAGACGTAAAAAGAGATTTCACCTCAAAATAAGGAAAGGTTTCTTCACAGTAAGAGCTGTGAAAATATGGAATAGACTCCCAGCAGAGGTGGTTCTGGCCAGCTCAGTAGATTGCTTTAAGAAAGGCCTGGATTATTTCCTAAATTTACATAATATAACTGGGGAATGACATTTATAGGTAAAGTTGATCCGGGGAATATCTGATTGCCTCTCGGGGGATCAGGAAGGAATTTTTTCCCCTGCTGTAGAAAATTGGATCATGCTCTGCTGGGGTTTTTCGCCTTCCTCTGGATCAACTGTGGGTATAGAATTGGGTATATGGGATTGTACGATATTACAAGTCCATCCAGTTCAACCATAAAAAAATTATGTCTTTTTTCAACCTGACTAACTAGGTAGAGATTCTTCTTAGACAGCTCAGAAGAGGTGCTATCCCTCAGTGGACATGCAAAGCAGGTTCTGCACTCCATCATTTTAGTCAGCGTCCTCCTTATGTTCATAGACAGGGGACAACCAACAACCCGTCCAAACTGAAGTTCTAGGCAGCAGGCAAGAGCTCCAGACAATCTATAAACAAGGGATCAACTGCCATTGTGATCCCTTATCTTCTATTAGCCTTAGGCTGGTCACCTAGAGTCTGACAGCCTAAGAACACAACCAAGACAAGTTGCAGTGCATAACGCAGAGAGAACAGAGTTCTAGAAATGTCCTCCAGTTGCTTGTTAAAGGGGTACTTAAGAAAGTATTTACATTTCAGTGGAGGATGCACCTCTTTTTAATACGAGATACCGCCAGATACACAGATGGTGCTTTTTTTTTACAGGCTCCTCCTCAAATGGCTACATGACTATTAGATGCTTATGAGGGATAAACAACTTGTTTGGGTTCTTCTAGTCACCACATAGGAAGACTGTGAGCAGCGGGTACACCAAAACCGTCTTGCCAGTCTTAGGAGCCCTAAAAGAGCCTAGGCTGGGGACAAAGGGGAGGATACTTTCTACAAACTCTCCTCCCCTTTGGGGAGGTGGAGCCTATAAGGGTGGGTACAGTTTAGCATACCGTCTTGTGGGCGTGTATACATGTGTGTGGGTATACTGTGGGTACGGAAAGTATTCAGACCCCCTTAAATGATTTTAGCAAATGGCTGCAATATAACAAAGAGTAAAACATTTAAGTTAATTTTTTTCCTCATTAATGTACACAGCACCCCATATTGACAGAAAAACACAGAATTGTTGACATTTTTAACCACTTAAGCCCCGGACCATTTCGGGCCATTAGGACCAGGCCTGTTTTTGGGATTCGGCACTGCGCTGCTTTAACTGTAAATTGTGCGGACATGCAATGTTGTACCCAAATGAAATTTGCGTCCTTTTCTTCCCACAAATAGAGCTTTCTTTTAATGGTATTTGATTGCCTCTGCGATTTTTATTTTTTGCGATATAAACGGAAAAAGACCGAAAATTTTGAAAAAAAATGATATTTTCTACTTTTTGTTATAAGAAAAATCGAATAAACTCAATTTTAGTCAGACATTTAGGCCAAAATGTATTCAGCCACATGTCTTTAGTAAAAAAAATGTCAATAAACGTATATTTATTGGTTTGCGCAAAAGTTATAGCGTTTACAAACTAGGGTACATTTTCTGAAATTTACACAGCTTTAAATTTATGACTGCCTATCTCATTTCTTGAGGTGCTAAAATGGCAGGGCAGTACAAAACCCCCCCAAATGACCCCATTTTGGAAAGTAGACACCCCAAGGAAATTGCTGAGAGGCATGTTGAGCCCATTGAATATTTTTTTTTTTTGTCCCAAGTGATTGAATAATGACAAAAAAAAAAAAAAAAAAATTACAAAAAGTTGTCACTAAATGATATATTGCTCACACATGCCATGGTTATATGTGGAATTGCACCCCAAAATACATTTTGCTGCTTCTCCTGAGTACGGGGATACCACATGTGTGGGACTTTTTAGGAGCCTAGCCGCGTACGGGACCCCGAAAACCAAGCACCGCCTTCAGGATTTCTAGGCACAAATTTTTGATTTCACTCCTCACTACCTATCACAGTTTCTAAGGCCATAAAATGCCAAAATAGCACAAAACCCCCCCAAATGACCCAATTTTGGAAAGTAGACACCCCAAGCTATTTGCTGAGGAGGCATGGTGAGTATTTTACAGCTCTCATTTGTTTTTGAAAATGAAGAAAGAAATTTTTTTTTTTTTTTTTTTCAATTTTCAAAACTTTGTGACAAAAAGCGAGATCTGCAAAATACTCACAATACCTCTCAGCAAATAGCTTGGGGTGTCTACTTTCCAAAATGGGGTCATTTGGGGGGGTTTTGTGCCATCTGGGCATTCCATGGCCTCCGAAACTGTGATAGGCAGTGAGAAGTAAAATCAAAAATTTACACCCTTAGAAAGCCTGAAGGCGGTGCTTGGTTTTTGGGGTCCCGTACATGGCTAGGCTCCCAAAAAGTCCCACACATGTGGTATCCCCGTACTCAGGAGAAGCAGCAGAATGTATTTTGGGGTGTAATTCCACATATGCCCATGGCATGTTTGAGCAATATATCATTTAGTGACAACTTTGTGCAAAAAAAAAATTAAAAAAAAAAATTGTCTTTTTTCCGCAACTTGTGTCAACATATAAAATATTCCATGGACTCGACATGCCTCTCAGTATATAGCTTGGGGTGTCTACTTTCCAAAATGGGGTCATTTGGGGGGGTTTTGAACTGTTCTGGCATTTTATACACAACATTAGGAAGCTTACATCCACTCTTCTAACCACTTGAAGACAAAGCCCTTTTTGACACTTTTTGTTTACATGAAAACATATTTTTTTTTTGCAAGAAAATTATGTTGAACCCCCAAACATTATATATATTTTTAAAGCAAAGGCCCTACAGATTAAAATGGTGGGTGTTGCATTTTTTTTTTCTACACAGTATTTGCGCAGCGATTTTTCAAACACATTTTTTGGGGAAAAAATACACTTTTTTTAATTTTAATGCACTAAAACACACTATATTGCCCAAATGTTTGATGAAATAATAAAGATGATCTTAGGCCGAGTACATAGATACCAAACACGACATGCTTTAAAATTTCGCACAAACGCGCATTGGCGACAAACTACATACATTTTTAAAAGCCTTTAAAAGCCTTTACAGATTACCCCGTTAGATTTACAGAGGAGGTCTACTGCTAAAATGACTGCCCTCGATCTGACCTTCGCGGTGATACCTCACATGCATGGTGCAATTGCTGTTTACATATGACGCCAGACCGACGCTTGCGTTCGCCATTGGGCAAGAGCAGGGCAGGACAGGGGTGCTTTTTTTTTTTTTTTTTTTTTTTATTATTAATTTTGCTTTTTTATTTTATTTTTAAATTGTTCCTTACATATATTTTTTTTTTTATAATTTTTATTGTTATCTCAGGGAATGTAAATATCCCCTATGATAGCAATAGGTAGTGACAGGTACTCTTTTTTTGAAAAAACTGGGGTCTTCTAGACCCTAGATCTTTCCTCTGCCCTCAAAGCATCTGACCACACCAAGATCGGTGTGATAAAATGCTTTCCCAATTTCCCAATGGCGCTTTTTATATCCGGGGGGGGACATTCCCTCCCACTGCTTGTAAAAGCAGTCCAGAGGCTAATTAGCCGCTGTGATTGCTTTTACATGAAAGCCGGCCGCTGGCTGAAAAGAATGATACCAAGATGATACCTAAACCCGCAGGCATCAATCTGGTATAACCATTCAAAGTCCAGCAACATACCAGTACGTTGCTGGTCCTTGTTGGACATGTATTGTAATCTTTTTTTTTCATGCAGCCTGTTGGCTGAACGAAAAAAGAGATTGATCGGTGGGTATGCCCACCATTAGAATACCGCCCTTCATCCACCCACTTCTAATGATGGGCATACATGCACCATTTATATATGCCGAAGCATGGGGGCATCCTCCCGCAAAAAAGTTATGCCGCACACACATGGTCAAACGTTTCCACGGGCAAGCCTCCGTCGGAATTTCGACCGTATGTATGCGGCATTAGGAGCAAAATTGCTCCTCCGCCCTGCTGCCCCTGCTGCCCCCATGCTTCGGCATATATGCTTTTTTTTTTTTTTAACTGTGGTGGTGAAATCACCTCCTACAGCACTGGAGTCGCAGGGATCAGGCCTGTCTCTGCGAACGCTGCAGTTATGTGTGTTGTGTTTTGTAAGTGACAGTGATCGATCGATACTGCACTTGGGTGGCCTGGGCTGGACGGAGGGGCAAAACGCAGGTGCTAGCAGGTATCTGGGCTGATCCCGCTAACACTGCGTTTTTGGGAACCCTAAACCGCTGGTATAGATCTGATCAGATCAGATATTGATCTGTTCAGATACTATACCACTAAGGGGGGTGTATGCTTTACGCGTGGGTGTTAGCGTTACTGGCACTAACCTGACGCTGCCTGGGGTGTGACGCAGACCCTCTCTGACGCTAAAACCTAATTGATATCACCCACCGGGCGATCAGGGGGTTAAACCTTTATTGGGTTATATACGGCGGGTGCCCTGACACTATAAAAAGCAAACTAACTAACCAGCGTCACCCGTAACACTTATATGGTGATCACTGGTGAAAGGGTTAACTAGGGGCAATTAGGGGGTTAAAACCTTTATTAGATCATATTTGGGGGTACCTGACGCTATAAAAACCTGCGGCGAACCTAAAAAAAATGACTGGCTACCGATTGGCATCACCGACACGAAGACAGCGATCAGAAAAACGATCGCTTAGTGACAGTGGTGATAGGGGGTGAAAGGGTTACCTGGGGGGCGATCAAGGGGGTTTAACCTTTATTAGGGGGGGTTAGGGGGCTACACTGGACCTAAAACTAAACTTTAGTGACACTTTCACAGTCACAAATGTCACTGATTGCAGTGATCACTAAATAAATGGTCACTGCAATCAGTGACACTGTGACTGGGGGGTGATCTGGGGGGTGATCTGGGGGGGGGGGCGATTAGTGTTCCTATGTGTCCTGGTGTCAGTGTAGTGTTGTGCTCACTGACCTGATGTCTTCTCTTGTACGGCGCTCGGTATATGTGAGCGCCGCACAGGAGATGACATCACTTCCTCCTGCCTCCTCTGTCTGAAACAGACAGAGGAGGCATTTCCATTCGCCGGGAGCGATCGCGAGGGGGGGGCCGGAATCGAAAGGCCGCCCCCTCATCTGGGATCGCTCCCGGTGAAGTAACGACCGCTCACGGCACAGAAGGGGGGTCCGGATGGACCCCCCAACTGTACAAAGGCAGTCACGTAGATCTACGTGATTCTGCCTGTCCGTGCCATTCTGCCGACGTAAATCGGCGGTGGGCGGTCGTTAAGTGGTTAATAAATCTGCAAAAAAGAAAAACTGAAATATCACATGGTCCTAATTATACAGACCCTTTGCTGTGACACTCAAATATTTAACTCAGGTGCCGTCCATTTCTTCTGATCATCCTTGAGATGGTTCTACACCTTCATTTGAGTCCAGCTGTGTTTGATTATACTGATTGGACTTGATTAGGAAAGCCACACACCTGTCTATAGAAGACCTTACAGCTCACAGTGCATGTCAGAGCAAATGAGAATCATGAGGTCAAAGGAACTGCCTGAAGAGCTCAGAGACAGAATTGTAGCACGGCACAGATCTGGCCAAGGTTAGAAAAAAAATTCTGCTGCACTTAAGGTTCCTAAGAGCACAGTGGCCTCCATAATCCTTAAATGGAAGACGTTTGGGACGACCAGAACCCTTCCTAGAGCTGGCCGTCCGGCCAAACTGAGCTATCGGGGGAGAAGAGCATTGGTGAGAGAAGTAAAGAAGAACCCAAAGATCACTGTGGCTGAGTTCCAGAGACACACCGCCAGCAGAACCGAGAGGAGACGAGTTCGCCGCTCGTAAGGATACCAGACCCGTTATCCAACTTTTAAATGTGAGTTTTTTTATTTGTGTATGAATAAATACCCCTAGGGGTTTACAGACCCACACTATATTTCCCTTCTTTTTTATTGCTACAACTTTGTGATTGCTGCTGCGGACATCTGAGGATCGCACTGCACTGTTTGCATTAAGACGCCAATCCATTGTTCCATTGGTACGAGCGCGGTGCTCGTTTGGATTGAGGTCCACGCTCACTATCATTCAAGTGAGTGTGCGAATATTTATTCTTCAGCGATTCACTTTGCGGCACCCACAAAGTTGTGCTATTGATGTCCCTCTGCTTTATATCTTTTCATATGCATTCCAATGAGCTATAAAGAAACTGTGAAATAAAGACTGCACTACAAGGACGCTCCATCATCCCTCATCATTAAGATCCATCATATACTGCTCCCCCTCTTAGGAGGGAGGTAAGCGTTTTGTGACTTACTGATCACTGGGTGGACATTACAGGAAAACTTCCAAGCACACCCTTGGTGATGGGACTATATTTTTTCTATTTGTCTATATATGACTTTATGCATAATTCATCATACCTATTTGGGAGTTTGTTTTGAGGTTCTTTTGACATTTTTGCTTCTCATTGGTTTAAGTTTGCAGATGCACTTTGTGTGTTCTATTTTTATTGGTTGTTTATTATCAGCATACCCCAGGAATTTTTTTCCCAATCTCCATCATGTTTGCAATATTGGAGTGTTGAGAATTTGTTTATATGTCTTCATTTGTTTATTAGTTTTTTACACATTACACTTGTAAGTCCATTTGTGTCACTGTGCACATTGCACAACATTGCTATTTAGCTACATTGTAGCCTATGATTCACCCATCCCCTCATTTTCCCTTCCCTTCCCCATTACACTCCCATTCCTTTGATAATTCTAATTTATTTACAGTATTTAGTCACCACAGCGCAGTCACCATCACGATATTTATTGTTTCACTGTTGACTTGGACCAGACTTCCCGTTGATTGCTGCAGTACTCTATTCCCTTCCCATTTCCTTGCACCACCCTACACTTATTTTCACTACTCAGCTAGCGCGAGGGTTCTCTTGTTTGCATCTCTGGAACTCAATGTAAAGCCGAGAGATGGGAGAAAGTTGTAGAAAGTCAACCATCACTGCAGCCCTCCACCAGGCGGGGCTTTATGGCAGAGAGGCCCGACGGAAGCCTCTCCTCAGTGCAAGACACATGAAAGCCTGCATGGAGTTTGCTAAAAAAAAAACACCTGAAGGACTCCAAGATGGTGAGAAATAAAACTTTTTGGCCTTAATATTCTCTGGTCTGATAGAATTGAGACCAAGATAAGTGGTATGTGTGGAGAAAACCAGGCACTGCTCAACTGTCCAATACAGTCTCAACAGTGAAGCATGGTGGTGGCAGCATCATGCTGTGGGGGTGTTTTTCAGCTGCAGGGACATGACGACTGGTTGCAATCGAGGGAAAGATGAATGCGGCCAAGTACAGGGATATCCTGGACGAAAACCTTCTCCAGAGTGCTCAGGACCTCAGACTGGGCCGAAGGTTTACCTTCCAACAAGACAATGACCCTAAGCACACAGCTAAAATAACGAAGGAGTGGCTTCACAACAACTCCGTGACTGTTCTTAAATGGCCCAGCCAGAGCTCTGACTTAAACCCAATTGAGCATCTCTGGAGAGACCTAAAAATGGCCGTCCACCAACGTTTACCATCCAACCTGACAGAACTAGAGAGGATCTGCAAGGAGGAATGGCAGAGGGATCCCCCAATCCAGGTGTGAAAAACTTGTTGCATCTTTCCCAAAAAGACTCATCAAAAGGGTGCAAATACTAAATACTGAGCAAAGGGTCTGAATACTTAGGACCATGTGATATTTCACTTTTTCTTTTTTAATAAATCTGCAAAAAGGTCAACAATTCTGTGTTTTTCTGTCAATATGGGGTGCATTAATGAGGCGAAAAATGAACTTAAATGATTGAAGCAAATGGCTGCAATATAACAAAGAGTAAAAAATTTAAGGGGGTCTGAATACTTTCCGTACCCACTATAATAGGCAGTGAAGTCAGTCATTCATTACTTTGGCTCTGAAGAAGAGTTCTCCCTCAAAACGAGTTAGGCATTTTTTACATCGCCTGGTCTTCCGGCATCACCGGTTCTTCGTCACAGACCCAAGAGAGACTACTTACATCTGCCTATGCTGTGACATGTCTATATATCACATCTGTTTGCGAGTACAACCATTGCGGTTTTTATTTTGAATAAATCTACCTTTGGTAATGCACTAGGCCGGTGCACCCTCCTTTTCTAAATATTTTTCAATTCTAAGGATACCCATTGTCCTGGGAGGGCAGCGAGGCAGTTGGCATTGAAAAGAGTTGCCTGCACTTTACATCCCTATATCTACTACCCAAGCGCAGGAGGATTGTTCTGTGAATTCTTTGCTTTGACTGCTTTCTTCTCCTATCAGCATTCTTCTGGTTAGCATGTCATCTGCCCCCCAGCACTGCTCCTGCTTCTCCTAGCCTCATCTCTGCTGTATAGGTCCTGCAAGAAGCTGATACCAAGCCAAATTCTGCGCAAATGTAGTTAAAACTAGAACTGATCCACTCCAGAAAGCATTGACGTAAGCATACCAGTGCTGCCTTACTACAACCAGTCAGTCTTCTTATGGAGACGGACCAGCAGTGGCCGGCCTTCATGGCTGGAAACTGCTACCTTTTACGGCGTTATGAAGGGAAACATTATGTTTTTTTAGTGACCCACAGTAGCACTGGGCATAGGTGTGCGCTGCCTATTGCATTAGGGTGTGCACCCCAAATCTCAAACACATATGCATTCAAAATATTTACTCTTCACCACTCTCCATCCTGAAACAATGGGATGAAGGGGGAGTAAGGGAGCACATGGGGGACCCGGGCAACAGAAGGAAGATGAACAGGGACGGGGGTGACATATATTAGTATCGATCCCCTATATTTTCCTCCTGTAACTGAATTTTGACAAAAGGGAGGAGAAGCCTACGTTCAGCTTCTGCAGGAGGAAAATACAGATCGGTTCCACTAAATTCCACCCCCCCGCCACCTCTTCTGTCCAGGTTCTGAGGAAGGATTGCGGTTTACCTGTCACCTGCCTACCATTGGTAGGTTCCCAATCCCAGGATTAGGGATGAGCTTCGAGTTCGAGTCGAACTCATGTTCGACTCAAACATTGCCCGTTCGCCGAACAACAAACAATTTGGGGTGTTCGCGGCAAATTCGAAAAGTCTATAGGAGAAATCTAAAGTGCTAATTATAAAGGCTAATATGCAAGTTATTGTCCTAAAAAGTGTTTGGGGACCCGGGTCCTGCCCAAGGGGACATGTATCAATGCAAAAAAAAGTTTTAAAAACTGCCGTTTTTTTTAGGAGCAGTGATTTTAATAATGCTTAATGTGAAACAATAAAAGTGAAATATTCCTTTAAATTTCGTACCTGGGGGGTGTGTATGATATGCATGTAAAGTGGCGCATGTTTCCCGTGCTTAGAACTGTCCCTGCACAAAGTGTAATTTTTGAAGGGAAAAAAGTCATTTAAAACTCACTTGCGGCTATTAATGAATTGTCGGCTTTTATCAATTACCAGGCCCTTCAGGTCTGGAATGGATATTAAGGGGAACCCCGCCGCAAATTTAAAAAAAATGGCGTGGGGTTCCCCCTAAATATCCATACCAGGCCCTTCAGATCTGGCATGGATTTTAAGGGGAACTCCACCCCAAATTTTTTTTTAAATGGCGTGGAGTCCCCCCACAAATCCATACCAGACCCTTATCCGAGCACGCAACCTGGCAGGCCGCAGGAACCTCCTGAACCGTACCAGGCCACATGCCCTCAACATGGGGAGGATGTCCCCATGTTGATGGGGACAAGGGCCTCATCCCCACAACCCTTGCCCGGTGGTTGTGGGGGTCTGCGGGCGGGGGGCTTATCGGAATCTGGAAGACCCCTTTAACAAAGGGGACCCCCAGATCCCGCCCCCCCTATGTGCATTGGTAAGGGGTACATTGTACCCCTACCATTTCACGAAGAAAGTGTCAAAAAATGTAAATAAAAACACACAAACACCTTGGAAAAATCCTTTATTAAAAAAATAAAATTTAAAAAATAGGATTTTTATAACAGCTTACCTGTAAAATCCTTTCTTGGAGTACATCACGGGAAACAGAGCGACATAGTCATTACTAATGGGTTATATAGAATTACCTTCAGGTGCTGGCACTGGCAACTTCCAAAACCGGAAGTACCCTCCCCTATATAAGCCCCTCCCATCCGGGAGCACCTCAGTTTTGTAGCAAAGCAATAAGTGTCCCCAAAGAGGGGTGGGAGCTCTGTGTCCCGTGATGTACTCCAAGAAAAGGATTTTACAGGTAAGCTGTTATAAAAATCCTATTTTCTTTTTCGTACATCACGGGACACAGAGCGACATAGTCATTACTATGTGGGACGTCCCAAAGCAATGCCAAATGAGGGGGGGGATACACCATATATAAGCTGAGCGCTATCAGACATGAGGATCTTTTGCGGCCTGCAACACACTGCGCCCAAAGGCGACATCCTCCTGACTTCTAACGTCCACCTGGTAGAACCTAGTAAACGTGTGTACTGAAGACCATGTTGCGGCCTTACAGATTTGAGCCAGGGAGGCCTGGTGATGCACTGCCCATGAAGTTCCAACTGCTCTCGTGGAGTGCGCCCTAACTTTGAACGGAGGCGGTCTACTTCTCAAGCCATAGGCTTGTATTATGACCTGTCGAATCCACTTGGCTAAAGTAGATTTTGACGCTGCCTGACCCCTTCTGGGGCCTTCCGGCAGAATAAACAAAGTATCCGTTCTGCGAATCTGAGCAGTGGCTTTTAGATAAGCTTTAACTGCTCTTACTACATCCAAAGAATGCAATAACTTTTCCTCTACCGAAGTAGGCTTGGGGAAAAAGGAAGGAAGAACCACATCTTGGTTCAAATGAAACCTCGATACCACCTTAGGAAGAAAGGCTGGGTGAGGACGTAACACTACTCTGTCCTTATGGATAACCAGATATGGCTCCTTACAGGACATAGCTGCTAATTCCGACACTCTTTTAGCCGAACAAATGGCTACTAGAAAAATCAATTTCCTGGTGAGAAGCACCAAGGAAATATGCTGTAATGGTTCAAATGGTTGTTTCTGTAGAACTGACAGAACCAAGTTTAGATCCCATGGACATATGGGAATATTAACCGGAGGACTAATACGCATCACTCCTTGTATAAAGGCTTTGACTAGTGAATGCGAAGCCAAGGGCCTTTGAAAAAATATTGACAAGGCCGAAATCTGACCCTTGATAGTACTCAAGGCAAGCTTCCTATCTACAGCCCATTGTAGGAAGTCCAGAATCCTACCTATTACGTATTTACGTGGATGCCATTTTCTGGCCTCACACCAGGCGATGTACGCCTTCCAGATTCTATAGTAGATCTGCCTGGATACCGGTTTCCTGGCATTGATCATGGTAGACACCACAGCATTAGAGAGCCCTCTCTTTTTTAGAATGTGGGCTTCAATAGCCAGGCCGTCAAACCTAGGGCTGGTAAGGAAGGGTGGTATATCGGTCCCTGCGAAAGCAGGTCCGGACGATGTGGGAGGGTCCAAGGACTCCCCACAGACATTTTTACAATCTCCGCGTACCATGCTCTTCGGGGCCACGCTGGAGCCACCAGAATCACTGGTTTCTTTTCTACCCTGATTCTGCGGAGTAATCGAGGCAACAATTGTGGCGGTGGGAATGCATATATCAGCTTGAACTGATCCCAAGGGAACACTAGGGCATCCGAGCCGCAAGCTAGGGGATCCCTTGTCCAAGAGACAAACCTGTCCACTTTTGTGTTGAATCTGGATGCTAGCAGATCTACATCCGGTGTTCCCCACCGCTGACATATTGTCCGGAAAACCTCGGGATGAAGGGACCATTCCCCTGGGCATAATTGTTGGCGACTTAGAAAGTCTGCCTTCCAATTCTCCACTCCTGGAATGAATACCGCAGATATGGCTGGGACATATTTTTCTGCCCATCTCAGGATGTAATTTACTTCCCTTTGGGCTGCACGACTCCTGGTGCCCCCCTGACGATTGATATATGCCACTGCTGTGGCATTGTCTGATTGAACTCTGACAGGGGACCCTTGGAGTTTGGATGTCCATGCTACTAGGGCATACCGGGCTGCTCGTATCTCTAAGAGATTGATGGGCAGGGCCTTTTCTGCTTCTGACCACTTGCCCTGGAGAGACCATTGCTCCAGTACTGCTCCCCAGCCTACAAGGCTGGCATCTGTAGTGACCACCTTCCAGGAAATCGGACTGAAGGATTTCCCTCTTTCCAGATTCTGGGGAACCAACCACCAGCGGAGGCTCCTGCGAACGGAAGGGGACAAGGACATTGGTAAGTCCAGAGCCTGAACTTTTTTGTTCCAGGCTGACAGTATGGCCCTTTGCAACTTCCTTGAATGGAATTGACCGTAGGGTACTGCTTCGAATGATGCCACCATCTTTCCCAGCAGCCTCATGCACAGGCGTATGGATGGCTGTCTTTTTGAGCCCACTAAGTGGATCAAATCTCTCAAAGACGACCCCTTTTCTTGAGGCAAGAAATTTTTTCTCTGGTCTGAATCCAGCCTTAGCCCCAAGTATTCCAGACTTTTGACTGGTTTTAGGGCTGACTTGTCTCGGTTGATAATCCAACCGTGATATTCCAGATACTTGATTGTCTCGTGAACAACCACTTCTAGTTTTTCCACTGAGTGGTCTATCAGCAACAAGTCGTCTAGATATGCCATTATCGTTACACCTCGTGTTCTTAGATTGGCCAATAACGGGGCCAAAATTTTTGTGAACACTCTTGGTGCTGTGGCCAGACCGAAGGGTAAGGCTCTGAACTGAAAATGGCGCCCTTCTACCGCAAAGCGTAGAAATTTTTGGTGGGCTGGAAAGATGGGAATGTGCAAATAAGCATCCTTGATGTCGATCGAGGCTAACCATTCCTCCCCTTGTAGGGCAGTGGCTACCGATCGGATCGACTCCATCCGGAAAGTCCTGATATGCAGGAATTTGTTTAGCCCTTTTAGATTTAGTATGGGCCTCACGTCCCCGTTTGGCTTCGGAACTGTAAAGAGGTTTGAGTAAAACCCGAACCCCCACTCTTCCAGGGGAACCTCTATAATTACTGCTTGTAGCAATAATTGTTCTAGTGCCAACAGGAGGGATCCTCTCTTCTGGGGATCCCTTGGCACGTTTGACCTTATAAAGCGGGAAGAAGGGGAGTTTTTTAACTCCAATTTGTATCCCAGATTTACTGCGGAGAGCACCCATCTGTCTCGGATCGTGTCCCGCCAGGTCTCTGTGAACAACTGAAGTCTTCCCCCCACCCGATTGGGTGGGGGCAACCCTTCATGCATTTGACTTTGGGGGAGGTTTTGTACCTCTCCTGCTCCAGGGCTTCTTGTTACCCTGCAACTGTCCCTGATTTCTACCTCCGGGATTTGACCGAGGAGGCCGTCGGAACTGTTTCACAGCCGATGCCCTAGGGACTGGAGAAGCCGGCCTCTTAAAAGAGGGACCTCTAACTCTATTTTTAACCGGCAAAAGTGTACTTTTACCGCTGGAAATTCTCTGGATATACTTGTCCAGGTCTTCCCCGAATAAGCGCTCCCCATGAAATGGGAAGCTGACCAGCAATTTTTTACAGGGAGCTTCAGCAGACCAGTTTTTGAGCCATAGAAGCCTGCGCATATGTACTACAGACAGCGTAAGGCGGGAGGCCTGATGGATTGAATCCTTTATAGCGTCCACCGCAAAGCATAAGGCTCTAGGTAGATCAGCTAGGGCAAGAGCCTGCTGATCTGGCAAGTCCCTTAAGACCTGTTTCAACTGATCCTTCACTGCTTGGCAGACCCCAATAGCTGCCACTGCTGGTTGTGTCACCAATCCTGCTGTAGAAAAAGCAGATTTCAATAAGGACTCCAATTTTTTATCTATTGGGTCCTTGAACATTTGGACATTTTCCACCGGACATGTCAGTGATTTATTCACACAAGAGATGGCTGCGTCCACTGTAGGGACCCTCCATTTTCTGATGAACTTATCCTCCATAGGATAGACCACCGGAAATCTCTTGGGAGGAGTAAATATTTTGTCAGGATGCTCCCAATCCTGGTAAATGAGCCCCTCCAGTAAAGGATGGATCGGAAAGGAACAAACAGTCTGGGGAGCTTTTAGCGACCCCAACGAGGAGACAGAAGTGGAGGATGGCTCCGCAAGTGGCATTTTAAATGCTGATCGGACCATATTAGTCAGGGACTGAACCCATAACCTTTCAGCATGTGATGCTGAGAACGGCTCTTCCACTGTTGATTCCTCTGCAACCGAATCGACCTCATCCTGATCCCCCTCAGGTAGGTCGACCTCTGTATGGGACTGTTGCTCTGTTAACAGGCACTCTGAGGGAGGAGACGGAGATCGAGCGCTTTTCTCCTGTGACAGGGAAGCAGCGATCAATGCTGACAATCTCTCTTCCAGCCCTCCCAGAGCTGAGGAAAAAACCTCCTCTGTTACATACACAGGAGCAGGTGAACTGAGGACAGCCACAGTACCAGGTACTCCTGGGGGTGCCCTACGGTCACTAACCTCTGATTCTTCAGGGGAGACTGGTGCAGCCAAAGCATGCCCAAGATCCTCAGAGCCCGAAGGAGAGCCCCTATTCCTCCTGGAATTTCTAGTCCCGGAGTTTTTAGACGGCATATTCCTAAGCCACAAAGCTGAGGTATTCCAGCCGAAATACACCAGTTACTGATAATAGTCTAGCATAAATGCTGCTATAAGAAACAGTTGGTGTCTACTAATGTGCCTTTCTAGGGGATGCCTGTATCAACCGCTTGCTGTATGCCTTTAAATGTTGCCAGCTCTGTCTTTGTACTTCATAGCCAGCTTACTACAATATTGTGGTTTTTAAACCTGCTGGGACGCCCGCACATGCGCAGAAGCGCTGCGGCGCGCACAGAGCGTCATCCCCCAGGCTCCGCCCCCTTTTCGGCTCACCTCTATATATAGAGGCGCGTGCACGCGCACGCGCGCGGCCACGTGCGCCTTCGGCGCTAATTTCAAAAATGGAAACAAAGGGACAGGAGCCAGGGCCCCTCTTTGCCGCAGGCCGGGGGATGGACGAGCACTGCAACATGGCAGAGGAAGCAGTTTCCTATAAGAGAACTCACCAACTGCCTGGACTTTGCTCTGCTGAGAAGAAACTAGTCCACATGACAAGAAAACATTCCACAGCGGCCTCTAGTGGACAAACACAGGTACCACAGTCTAATATATTAAATATATATATAAAAAATTTTTTTTTTTTTTCTTGACCACCATTAAAAATTATTACATTTTTTTTAGCAGTTACAGGCATGCACAGAATCTTGCGGGAATACCATTAGGTAACAGACAGAAAGACAAATTAGGCTTGGGGGTCCCCCAATAGAACCAAGTTCCTGGGGGCCCCCACTTACCTGTTCCCCGCCGCAGGACTTTGTTTGGTCCACAAAAGCCCAAACTTCACCTATCACGGCAGGCATTGTAATCAAACCTTCAGGGACCGGGTTCCCAAGGATTCCACTCCCCTGGACCTGTATAGCACCCTGCACAGAAAACATCTTGGTCGTGGGTATGACCAGAGCTCTGGATCCCAGGGTCCAGCTCTCCTAAGAGAAGCATTACAGGCAAAACCTTGCTCTTCTTTGCAAGGCCCGGGTACCGACCGTTTAGCTATGAAGCTTTTTTGGTCGGATCCGGAATAGCTTACTGAGGCCCAAAAGAACCTGTACGCAAGCTCAGTGAAAAACACATGTTTCTTCTTGGCCAACACCTTAGACACTGGCAAAAAACTGAGGTGCTCCCGGATGGGAGGGGCTTATATAGGGGAGGGTACTTCCGGTTTTGGAAGTTGCCAGTGCCAGCACCTGACGGTATCTATATAACCCATTAGTAATGACTATGTCGCTCTGTGTCCCGTGATGTACGAAAAAGAAAAATACATTCCAGCGATGAAATCCAGTGTCCCGCGGCGATCCCGATGTCCAGCGCTGTCCGTCCATTGGTTGTGCCTGAGCGGACCTGATGGGGAACTTCCTCCGCAGCGTTTTAAATGTATAGACCCGCCCCTTCTAAAGTTCCCCCATCAGGTCCGCTCAGCGGACCAGATGCGGAACGCGAGAAGGGGCGGGTCAATTCATGTATTACTCCGTGAACGAAGTTCCCCATCAGGTCCGCCCCCTCGGTATGTCCGACCCCGCCTACGTCATTGGCCTGAGCGGGGAACTTCCTTCACTGTGTAAATTTAAATTACACAGTGAAGGAAGTTCCCCGTTCAGGCCAATGACGTAGGCGGGGTCGGACATACCGAGGGGGCGGACCTGATGGGGGAACTTCGTTCGCGGTGTAATACATGAATAGACCCGCCCCTTCTCGCGTTCCGCATCTGGTCCGCTGAGCGGACCTGATGGGTAACTTTTGAAGGGGCGGGTCTATACATTTAAAACGCTGCGGAGGAAGTTCCCCATCAGGTCCGCTCAGGCACAACCAATGACGGACAGCGCTGGACATCGGGATCGCCGCGGGACACTGGATTTCATCGCTGGAATGTTTTGTTTTTTTTTAATAATTAAAAAAAAGGACTTTTCCAAGGTGTTTGTGTGTTTTTATTTAAATTTTTTTACACTTTCTTCGTGAAATGGTAGGGGTACAATGTACCCCTTACCAATTCACATAGGGGGGGCCGGGATCTGGGGGTCCCCTTTGTTAAAGGGGTCTTCCAGATTCCGATAAGCCCCCCGCCCGCAGACCCCCACAACCACCGGGCAAGGGTTGTGGGGATGAGGCCCTTGTCCCCATCAACATGGGGACATCCTCCCCATGTTGAGGGCATGTGGCCTGGTACGGTTCAGGAGGGGGGGGGGGGGCGCTCTCTCGTCCCCCCCCTCTTTTCCTGCGGCCGGCCAGGTTGCGTGCTCGGATAAGGGTCTGGTATAGATTTTTGGGGGGACTCCACGCCATTTTTTTTAAAATTTGGGGTGGAGTTCCCCTTAAAATCCATGCCAGATCTGAAGGGCCTGGTATGGATATTTAGGGGGAACCCCACGCCATTTTTTTTAAATTTGCGGCAGGGTTCCCCTTAATATCCATTCCAGACCTGAAGGGCCTGGTAATTGAATTTGGGGGAACCCCCACGCTTTGATAAAAAAAAAAAAAAAAAAAGACTTTTCTATGTATTGATAAAAGCCGACAATTCATTAATAGCCGCGAGTGAGTTTTAAATGACTTTTTTTCCTTCAAAAATTACACTTTGTGCAGGGACAGTTCTAAGCACGGGAAACATGCGCCACTTTACATGCATATCATACAAACCCCCCAGGTACGAAATTTAAAGGAAAATGTCACTTTTATTTTTTCACTTTAAGCATTATTAAAATCACTGCTCCCGAAAAAACGTCTATTTTTTAAACCTTTTTTTGCATTGATACATGTCCCCTGGGGCAGGACCCGGGTCCCCAAACACTTTTTAGGACAATAAATTGCATATAAGCCTTTATAGTTAACACTTTAGATTTCAAACGTTCGAGTTCATTGTATTTAACCACTTGTCCCCCGCCCACTGTCAATTGACGGCGGGCGGAGGATACTCTCGTTCTGGGAGGACGTCATATGACGTCCTCCCTTTAAAACGAGCTAGGAGGCGCGCGCGCCCCGCCGCGTTCACAAGGCCCCGGTGCGCGTGCCCGGCGGCCGCGATTGCTGCCGGGCACCCGCGATTGCCCGGG
This sequence comes from Rana muscosa, assembly GCA_029206835.1. Taxonomy (NCBI): domain Eukaryota; kingdom Metazoa; phylum Chordata; class Amphibia; order Anura; family Ranidae; genus Rana; species Rana muscosa. The sequence continues at coordinate 282,185,827 of CM055121.1, forward strand.
AAACGAGCAGGAAAGTGGATCTGTGTGTGTAAACACAGAGATCCACGTCCTGTGAGGGAGAGGGGACCGATGGTGTGTCCCTTGTACATAGGGACAACCATCGGTCACCTCCCCCAGTCAGTCCCCTCCCCCCACAGTAAGAACACTTTGAGGGAACATATTTAACCCCTTCCCGCCCCCTAGTGGTTAACCCCTTCCCTGCCAATCACATTTATACAGTAATCAATGCATTTTTATAGCAGGGATCGCTGTATAAATGTGAATGGTCCCAAAAATGTGTCAAAAGTGTCCGATGTGTCCGCCGCAATATCGCAGTCACAATAGAAAATCGCAGATCGCCGCCATTACTAATAAAAAAATAAAAATGCTATAAATCTATCCCCTATTTTGTAGACTCTATAACTTTTGCGCAAACCAATCAATACGCGCTTATTGCGATTTTTTTTTTTTTACCAAAAATATGTAGAAGAATACGTATCGGTATTTATTATAGCAAAAAGTAAAAAATTGTGTTTTTTTTCCAAACTGGACGCTCTTCTTTTGTTTATAGCGCAAAAAATAAAAACCGCAGAGGTGATCAAATACCACCAAAAGAAAGCTCTATTTGTGGGGAAAAAGGACACAAATTTCGTTTGGGAGCCACGTCGCACGACCGCGCAATTGTCATTCAAAGTGTGACAGCGCTGAAAGCTGAAAAATGGCTTGGGCAGGAAGGGGGTTTTCGTGCCCAGTAGAGAAGTGGTTAATAGGGTTCTAAAGTTCACACGAACATTCTGTCTGTTCGCAGGTTCTGGTGCGAACCGAACAGGGGGGTGTTCGGCTCATCCCTGACCAGGATTAGGGTGTGCCCAGGCACACCCCTTGCGCACGCCAATGGCACTGGGAGACCTTGGTTCCAATCTCAACCAGGACGCTATCTGCAGTTTTCATTCTTTGTTTCCTACCACAACCCAGACATGTTTGGTAGGTAAATTAGCCCCTGGTCAATTTGGCCATAGTATGTGTACATATGTGAGATGAAGATCTTAGATCAGTGGTCTCCAAACTGCGGCCTGGGGGCCGGATGTGGCCCTTTGTTTGACTTTACCCGACCCCTGGGGCCACTTTTCCTTCCACTGATGCAAGACACTATTCCTTCCACTGACGCCAACAATAGGGCAAAATTCCTGGTACCGACAACAGCAACAGGGCGCTGTGATAGACTCACCCGGGACAGAGGCTTTTGGAGGGGACTTGCCTACCGACTATGGGCCCTGTATTGTTAAGGGAAACCTTTGTTTCAGCTCCCCATGCCCTCTTATGTCTAAGTTACCCTGTATCTATTAGGGGCACAGGGTGACCAATAAAATGGAATTATTATTATTATACAGAATTTATAAAGCGCCAACAGTTTGCGCAGCGCTTTACAACAGGAATAGTAATATTTATCCACAATATCTCCCAGGAAATATACAAAGAAGAATCCTGGTTTATTTGATTCTTAACTATACATGTTAATTTAAAGAGCTGATCACATTGTACTGAGGCCAATGTAGGAGACGGATAGTCTGCTACTGGTGGTCTCCTGCTATTGTGTGAAGGTCTTCTGTATTTACCATAAGTATAATGTAGATTGTGTCTTCTGAGCTAGAAAACAGCAAGTCTGATCTGAAAGGTCAAACCTCTGAGTCACCTAGGCTGGTTAAATGACTCGGTAATTAGCTTATTTATGTTTCTGTTTACAGTTTGTATTGTTAGGGTAATATGATCAGGAGGGGGAACCTCCTTCTCAAGTGTATAAAAGCCTGTATTCTTTGTTCAAATAAAGAGTTCCAGCTTTTCAGCCAAATGAGTCCTGCCTAGATCTTGGTTGTAATATGCGGCTATATCATCGAATATCTATATTCAGACTGGAGGAAGCAGTATATGACAGAAGCACTCAAGCGGAGTGTGGGACGTACCGTTACAGGCACGATTTCTCCCATGGGCACCAACGATGGGGCACTATTCCTCCCACTGACACCAACAATGGGGCACTACTTCTCCCTCTAATGCTAAAGATGTTTACTCCCACTGACTCCAGGACACTTAATACTCCCAATGGCGACAGTCCAGGTTCCCCTAAAGTCTGAAGCACAGTAAATTGGCCATTTGTTTAGAAAGTTTGGAGACCCCTGCCTTAGATTATAACCTCCTTGAGGGTAGGGACTGATGTGAATGTACAGTACGTAAATTTCTGCATAAGGACCTCATCCTGCTAATAGTGTTTAAAGTGTCTGGAAACCCTTACATATACCCTGTAAAGTGACTGGCCTCAGGTGATACACAGAAATGAAACAAATCCTTCTACATAAAGTTGCACCTGTTTATCTGCAGCCTCTTTTATCTACAGCCACTCAAAGCGCAGAATTTAGATAGCATTTCTTACCTTCATGAGGCAGGGGATCTGATGTCACACACTGCACAGCTTGGAGCTGAGCGTAATCTGAGACCTGAGTGGAGGGAATGGACACCTCCCCCTCTAAACATTTTCATAGGGAAACATGCACAGCTGAGGCTGTCCACCAACTTTCACTCTGTTGGGGGGGATGTTTTCCCGGGATTGCTTGTTATTAGGCCAGGGGTGTCCAAACTTTTTTCAAAGAGGGCCAGATTTAATGAAGTGAACATGCGTGAGGGCCGACCATTTTGCCCGACGTTCTTTGAACCATTAAAATAAAATGCAAATTAACTAATACTCTGTCCAACAAGAATTATCTTGCCTTTGTGGCTGTGTGTGGTGAAGAGTCTAAGGATGAGCTCGGGTGTGTTATTTGGATATACCGTATTTATGGGGGTATAACACGCACCTTCACTTTAAGAGGGAATTTTAAGGAAATAAACGTAATTTTAAATAAAGAAGTTTGAAGCAAAAGAAGGGTCAGTGCCCATCAATGCAGCCTAATCAGTGCCCATCTGCAGCCTCACCATTGCCATGACTGCAGCCTCACCATTGTCATCAGTGCAGCCTGATCCATGCCCATCTGCAGCCTCAGAGAGGACAGGGAGAGGGTGGGATGTACGCCAACAGATTACATACAGGAGAATCTCCTGTTTACTCGGCGCCCTCTTTAATACAAAGTCCCGCCTCCTATGATAGACAGAACAGTCCTCCAATGCCAGCCCAGGAGACGGGACTTCCTATTACAGAGACTGCCGAGTAAATAGGAGATTCTCCTGTATGTAATCTGATGGCACTCGTCCCGCCCCCTCCCTGTCTCCTCAGAGGAATGATAAATATGGTATATATATTTGTGGCCCCCAAATGAATCCATGAGCGCCGCACGGGGATTCGTTGGGGGGCACAAAATATATACATATCCAAATTGCCAGTGAAACTGGACCACGGGCCGCAATTGGCCCGCAGGCAGGACTTTGGACATGCCTGGCATAGGCAGATAGCAGAGGAATAAGAGGAGACAGGAATTACACTAGGTCAGTGGTTCTCAACTCCTGTCCTCAGGACCCACTAACAGGCCAGATTTTAAGTATTACCTTGGTGAGATGCAGACTAGAATACTGCAATCCATGAGCAGCAAATTATGTCACCTGTGATGCATTTCAGTTATCTTGCAAACCTGGCCTGTTGGTGGGCCCTGAGAACTGGAGTTGAGAACCACTGCACTAGGTGCTTTGGATTAAGGTAGGTACACACTATAGAGGGAATGGTATTGTAACTGAACTGTCTGCCCTCATGTTGTTTTAAAGCGCTGTACAAACTGTTGGAGCTATAAAGAAAATCATGTATAATAATAATAATAATATGCTTTGTTCACTTTTCATTTCAGGGGCGTACAACCCCTTTAAATCATTTGAGCAGAGTTCAGCTGGACCAGCTAGTAAAAATTCTGACGATTTTTTTTTAGTTGTCTATCAAAGTTTTTATTGGTTACAAGTGTTGGACACATTTCTTTGTTAAACCTATGTATCATACAAATGAATAAAGAACCTTCCCGGCAGGAGAATCCGCATTTCTGAGACGTGCTTCTATACAATGACGGAAAACAAATTTTTTTTTTTTAGTCCCTCCTCTACCTATCAGTAACAGTTTAAAAGCGGAGATGTTACCTCGCCGTACCTGGCACTTTATCGTTACATATCTGCGGTTTATTTGCTCTTACATCATACAACATCATTGAAAACTCAATAAATACACGTTTTAAAATAAGTTAAAAAAAAAGAAAACCTGGGCCCCAGAAATTGGGCGCCCTGAGGTGCGACCATCCGAAATGAGAAAGACAAAAATTCCCAGCAATAAAAGAATCAATCCTACTAAAAAAAAACAAAAAAAAAAAACAAAAGGAAACCAATCTCTTGTTTAATCGTAGTAGTGCAGAAGGTCACGTCAGTACAGGGACACGTCAGTGTAGGAATGACATTAGATGGTGCAGAGCGGGTTAGGCTGCGTTACCCTGCGGATTCCACAAACCGATGTGGTGCGATGGCGGATGAATCGCATGGAGAGAATGCCAGGTGACAAATATATAATCTACAAGTAAACATAGAGAGCTATGTATGCCCCGACTGTCTCTTGGAAACACCGCGACCAGTACATGAAGCTCCACCCAGGGGGGAGGGGGGGGGGTCTCTCTTCATTTCAGCTTATTCTGCTAAATGTCTTAGAAGTTACTCTCAAAAAAGACGCTAAGAAAAAGACGCTCAGTCTGACACAGTCTTGATGCTGCTGTGACATCACACAAAAAACTCATTGCTACACACGTTCCCTTCCAATTTGGCCGAATGCCTCCCAGGCCCATTTTCCCCCAGATTGGTTGCCATCTCCGAAGACGCCCTGGGTGGCGTTGTAGTGGTTCATTGTGAAAACGCTGGCGGAGATAGAAGAACCACCGCCCCCGAGAGTTCCATTGTGGTGGGAGCATTCTGGGTAAGTGACGGCCGAGGAGAGGATAGCGGCTTCAGGTGTGCGCAATGCGGCATCCATCGCTGAATACATAGTAGAGTCCCGCTCTGTCAGGGTAGGGTTAGTGTCACCAGAGGGGGGGCGCTGTTCCATCTCAGAGGCTGGCAAAGTGTATACTACAGTACAGCAGAGGGGGGGGGGGGGGGGGAAGACAAAAAACAGCAAAAAACACACACATCTGAATTCAAACACTACATTGTAGAGCTTCACGATTCTGGATAAAATGAGAATCACGATTTAGAATAAAGATCACAATTCTCAGCCTAACATCATGTTTCACATTATACAAAAAAAAAAAAAAATGGGCTAACTTTACTGTTTAGATTTTTTGGAAATGAAGTGTACTTTTTTCCAAAAAAATTGCGTTTGAAAGACCGCTGCGCAAATACAGTGAGACAAAATATTCCAACAATCGCCATTTTAGTCTCTAGGGTCTCATATATAACCATTTTTTTTTAATTTTAATAAATGTTTGGGGGTTCTAAGTAAATTTCCTGAAAGCATCAACTATCATAAAAAGGCTTAGTCTTTAAGTGGTTAAACTGACTTCATTTGCAGACCGAAAGTTCATCCCTTTGATCTCTAATACCCCTTTCACACTGGGGCGGTTTATAGGTGCTTTAGCGCTGGAAATAGCCTCTGCTAAGCACCTGAAAACCACCTCCCATTCATTCAAATGTGACTTTTCACACCCGCGCGGTGCACTTGCGGGACTTTCCGAAAAGTCCTGCAAGCAGCATCTTTGGGGCGGTTTCGGAACGCTGTATTTAGCGCTCCCAAAACGTCCTGCCCATTGGAATGAATGGGCAGCGCTTTCGAAGCGCCTGAAAAGAGCTTCAGGAGTGCTGCAACACAGGAGTTTTCAACCGCCTTCTTTGGGGTTAAAAGCGCCCGCTAGCGGCTGAAAAGCACCACTAAAAACGAGCGGCGCTTTAGCTCTAATGCTGCCCCAGTGTGAAATGGGTCTTAAAGAACAGAAGGATACAATGTTTCTTTTTCAGCACTAAACAATGTTGTTGATAAACATTGCTCGCTGCTTTTTTTTTGACAGCTGTGATCATAGAACGGCTCTGCGCTTGTTGTTACATGAATCGTGGAAATGCTGGATTAAGATCGTGGGGGGGGGGGGGTTGAATCCAGATCATGATTTTTTTAATGAACAATCGTGCAGCTCTACTACATTGCAATGCATACACTCCAAATCCAATCACCACACCGTTACACGCGTACACCATTCATCGCTGTGTGTTCCTGTACACCCACCAATTCGTCCCGACACATCATTGTGTATTCCTTTACAGTCTCACTGTCCTGCCACATGGCTGTATATTCCCGCAAGGCTCCTCTGTCTCAACACATTGTGGTATTTTCCAGTACACCCCCCTCCATTCCGCCACATAGCCGTGAATTCCCATACAGCTTCTCTGCCTCACCACATTTTTGTGTATCCCCATATAGCCCCTTGGTCACGCAGCATGGCCGTGTATTCCCATATAGCCCCTGGGTCACACAGCACGGCCGTGTATTCCCATATAGCCCATGGGTCAAACAGCACGGCCGTGTATTCCCATATAGCCCCTGGGTCAAACAGCACGGCCGTGTATTCCCATATAGCCCCTCCGTCACGCAGCATGGCCGTGCATTCCCATATATCCCCTCTGTCACGCAGCATGGCCGTGTATTTCCATACATCCCCTGGGTCACACAGCATGGCCGTGTATTCCCATATAGCCCCTCCGTCATATAGCCTCGCCGTGTATCCCCCATACCGCTCCTCCATCATGCAGCATGGCCCTGTATTCCATACAGCCCCTCCATCTCCCCACATGGTCATGTATGCCTATAGAGCCCTTCAACCATCTCGTCACATGGCTGTGCAGCTTATACAGCCCTTCCGTCCTGCGCACATGGCTATGTATTCCCTTACAGTCCCTCCACCATTCTGCCAATAGCTGTGTAGCCTTCCCACCACATGGCCATGTATTCCCATACAGCTCTTCCATCAATGCATATTCTCATATATCTTGTCCTGTCACACACTCCTGTCCACCCCCTCCATATTTTCAGCATTCATACATTTGAATTGTGGGGAATATAGCCTGAGAACCTTAGATTTTGACCTATTCACATAGAACTACTTTACGTGCCATTTCAATGGAGAAACAGCTATGCAATTTTTTTTTTGCCCCATGGTAAAAGTATCATCGGCCTCACTATACACTGGCTGTAATATTGACACACTGAACCATTCACCACATCATGTGCTATGACACCATGAAACGTAGCCAGTACGTGCCCTTCTCCATGTAATGTGCACTCATAACCTCACTCACCCACCTATGCAATAATGTGCACTCACTACGTCACCCAGCCCGCTACATCTTAATGAGCCTGCGACGCCATAATGTACACTCACATCACCGCAATGTCTACACCCACACGGCCATGGCCACCAATGTTACCCACCCCATGTCACACACAACTTGTAGTTATCACCACACACTGCACTGGCCACCTTTTGACACACAACTAAAAATACCATTTGTACTTCTGATTTTGTCCTTCTCCATCGCACACTTCTACCCCAGAACATGCACACACCACAGCTTATCTCAGTGAATTCATCAGCCCTTGCACTCCTTTAATTGTGGCCGCAGCCTTCACACTCACTCCTGGGTTTGGATAACATGCAAATCAAGTCTATAGCCTGGCTACGCCAATCTTGTATATTATTACTCTATGGCATTTTCTTTCCGCCCACCGGCTGTTGCGCTCACCATAAGTTCTCAGACTTTCCTGTGGGACTAAACATGCTTGTAAATCAGTTTTTCAACTTGAGGAGTGTCAGTCAAGTCACGGAATTGTCTCGCTCTCTCCTTATACTGGCAGCGGACAATACAGCCCCCTCCCCAGGTTCTACCCATTACTAGTGAGGAATGAGCTTTGATCTCCTATGGCACCCATGCTTGTCCTTTAACACAGCTTGCGTGCGATCCCACTGTACAGCTGGAAATTTAAGAAAATACCTTGCTTAGTACAATTTATTAAAAAATTAAAATCACTTTTAAATAACAGCAGCTTTCCCATGTGTTTTGTTGCTTGACTTTATCAAAGGCCTCACTGGTAACTGGATTTCAGCAGCTGATTTACAGGTCCCACAATTATCCTTGGGAGCCCTGCGGCAAACCCGACTCTCTCGCAAGCCTCACTGGAAATGGGGGGGGGGGCCCAGAAGCATTCCAACGCGTTTCAGCAGTTGACTTACAGGTCTCACAAGTATCCAGGGGAGCCCTGCAGCATACCTGGCTCTACCAGAGGTCTCACGGATATCTTGGGGAAGACCAGAAACATACACTTCTCACAAGTCTTGCTGGTAGCCGGGGGAGCCCAGAAGCATACCAGAAACTCTGTTATTTGGGGAAGCCCTGCAGCACACACGACTCGCAGGCATCCAGCTGCTAAGAAACATACCCCAAGTCTCTCATGGGTCTCACAGGTCACACAAGTATTCAGGGGAGCCCTGCAGCATACTCGGCTCTCCCACAGGTCTAACTTGTAACTGCGGGAGCCCAGCAGCATTTCCAACACATTTCAGCAGCTGATTTACAGGTCCCACAATTATCCTTGGGAGCCCTGCAGCATACTCGACTCTCAGAAGCCTTCCTGGTAACAGGGTGCCCATTAGCATTCCAACGCGTTTCAGTAGTTGACTTACAGGTCTCACAAGAATCCAGGGGAGCCCTGCTGCATACCTGGCTCTACCACAGATCTCGCAGGTATCCGGGGGACCTTGCAGCATACCTGATTCTCTCAAAGGTCTTACTGGTATCTTGAGGCAGCCCAGAAACATATCTGCCACTCTCACAGGTCTTGCTGGTATTCGGGGGGAGCCCAGAAGCATACTGGACACTCTCACAGGTCTTACTGGTACTTGGGGAAGCCCTGCAGCACACATGACTCGCTCTCGGGTATCCAAGGCTGCTAAGAAACATTCCCAAGTCTACCATGGGTCTCACAGGTATCAGAAGAAGCCCAGTAGCACATCGGATTCATTTCATCAGCCGACTTTCTCATGGGCCTCACCAGTATCTGGGGGAGCCTGGAAGGAGCTTCAGTGTCTGCCGGGATTAAAAGAAAAAAAGAGGACTGATTTTGGGACCTTGCTGGGAATCCTCATGCTGGGAGGCTGAACTACAAGCATGTCTGGATGCCCAGGAATGTCAGTCTGGGAGCTTACAGTGAGCGCAACAGCAGATGGACCAAAACAAAGTGCCATAGTCCTATTTTACAACCTTAAAAGCAGCTATGATATATATTTGATTTGTATGTTATCCCAGTGAGACTAACAATGTCATACTACATGTGTGTATACACTGCCACAGCAGTGCCAGGCTCCAGTGTGTGCCTCATGTGAAGAACCAGCCTCCAACATGCAGTCACAGTGCTTGCCCATAATGCCAGCCTCTCTCGATGACAGTGCCCGCCCCCACGGAGCAGCAGTAGTTTTCCACAATAGCTTAAATCACAAAAAACAGAGCAGACAGCAGGAGTGCAATGAATTCCTCTAACACATAACATAGACAGCAGGCAGCGTCTGTGCAAACACCAATTATTCGTCCGTATACTGTACAGAGAGCAGCAGGCGAGCAGACAGCCCGAGACGTCAGTCTACAGGGGACAGCTTCCTAGCGCAAAGGCTGAGAGGTCCCCGGGTACAGGGCAGAGGAGATGGAGTGTTTGTAGTATGTGCAGTGTTACGCCCCTCTCTCCTCCGCTTGATGTCACTGGTGTATCTCGTTCTCGATGAGACTGTCCTCACAAGACTGGAACTCGGCATCCTGTGTGTTGTCTGCATTGATCATATCCTCGTCCTGGGAACCGGGCTCCTCGCTGTCCCCTGCTGGTTCGCTGTCTGCTGAAGAGTCTTGCAGGACCTGAGCGATATACTTCTAGAAGGAGAAAAAACACAGTCAGATAAAACGTCGTCTTCTGAGAGTCCCAAAACTAACCAACCATTTCCATAACCTCCGTACAAATGCAATTTGATAGTATAAGAACACAAGAATCACTCCACATGGCAGATAACAGCAGCTCTGGCATCTGAAGTATTTTCACACCCTGGAAATTAAAATCTAGTTTTGCTAAAGCGTCATTTATCCCTCACAGACAAAGTATATGTTTAAAAGCATAATTCACATGACTTTTTTCTGTGCATCCTCTCTTTTTAGCAGAATATTCCATCCAAATTGATGCCTACCATGCTTACTCCTATAGGCTGACTACACTGCCATTTGGGGTCTCTATGCAGCCCCAGAATAGCCACCCTACTCTACATGCTCCTGGCCAGGCTCATACATGAGCAAGTACCAAAACCCTTGATCTAAATTCATTCCCAGATAAACAGCAGCTCTGTTCCATCTATCCTCCTGAGTCCTTGCTCTAAGCCCCTCCCCTGCTCCTCCCCAAGGCCAGTGATTGACAGGAGCTCTGTTCCATCTATCCTCCTGAGCCCTTACGCCAAGTCCCTCCCCTGCTCCTCCCCCAGGCCAGAGATAGAGCAAGGGCTCAGGAGGATAGATGGAACAGAGCTGCTGCCAAAGTCCCTTCCTGCTCCTCCCACCAATTCAGCGATTGGCATCAGCTCTGTTCCATCTATCCTCCTGAGCCCTTGGTCCCTACCCTGCTTCTCCCACAGGCCAATGATTGACGGGACCTCTGTTCCATTTATCCTCCTGAGCCCTTACTCTAGGTCCCGCCCCTAAGCCAGTGATTGACAGCAGCTCTGTTCCATCTATCCTCCTATAACCTTGGTCCCTCCCCTGCTCCTCCCCCAGGCCAGTGATAGAGTAATAGCTCAGGGGGATAGATGGAACAGATCTGCTGCCAAATCACTGAATTGGTGGGAGGAGCAGGTGAGTGACTTAGAGCAAGGGCTCAGGAGGATAGATGGAACAGTTCTTCTGTCAAAGTCCCTTCCTGCTCCTCCCACCAATTCGTTGATTGACAACAGCTCTGTTCTACCTATCCTCCTGACTCTTGCGCTAAGTCACTCACCTGCTCCTCCCACAGGCATCCTCCTGAGCAACGGCTCAGGAGGATGCAAGACATGCCAGGAATACCATATTCAATGGCTTCCTGAAATGTGCACTTAAAGGCCAAGTTCACCTTTTCGGACAGAATTCTACTTTTCATAATAAATAAAAGCCTTTTCTAATGTCCTTTCTGCACAAACCATCCCAATGTGGTTACCTCTCACTTACCTAGTCCATGGTAGCTTTGAATTTTCACCTTTCAGTTAAAAAATAAATAAATGCTTTCCGAGACCATCATGCACAGTCTTACTACATCACAGAAAAGGGTGTGTACACCTCTCTGGACCACACCTCCCTCATTACTATACCATCTCGTTTTTATTTCCATCCACTTTCCTACTTCTTCCTTGTAAAATCAAAATTGCATCGTCTATGGTGAGCTTTACAGACTTCCAGGGACAGACTTCTCCTGAAATTAATACTGCAGCTTTGCTCCACATAGTTCAAGTGATCGCTCAGCTCCTGCACACTCTGCCAAATGAACAATATTTGCAAGAAGAAAGTACAGAACAATTGATAACTGTATATAGAGGCAGAGTGCTCACTGACATTGCCTGCATTGGAAAAGCACGAAAGATGGGGGGGCAATCTCCTGGAGGGGGAGAGCAGGTGCAGGGTGCGTTAAAGTGGTTGTTAAGGCAGTGCCCACAGCCACTGCCAGCCCCTCTGCTAGGATTACTTGATGTATATACTAGATGCCATTTTCTAGGATTCTTCTTATAAAATACAGTTTTTCTGATCTCCGATCATCGTAATGTGACCGCCCGGCGCTATCTTTCTCTGTTGTATGTATTTCCAGAGGGAGGGGCTGAGCTCTCCCTCTGACGTCTGCAGGGCGGTCATGTGACCTCCCTCTGTAATACAAACATCTGAGTAAGACAGCACTGGGCGGTCATGTGACTGCCCGGCAGACGTCAAAGGGAGAGCTTAGCCCCTACCTCTGTAATACATACAGCAGAGAAAGACAGCGCCGGATGGGCACACGACCGATGATCGGAGAAAAATGTATTTATAAGAAGAATTTTAGAAAATGGCATATAGTATATACATCATGTAATGCTAGCAGAGGGTCTGGCAGTGATTGGGAGCAGTAATGTGCGAGCTTGTGGGAACGGTGATAGGAGGGGAGGGGTGGCTCACACACAGAGCTGACAGGCAGAGAGGGGAGGGGGAGGAGGACACAGTCATCCGCAGCCTGCTATCCTTAGCTCTCCTCTCCGCGCCTGAGGCACTTAAACTGACCACGTTGCCAGGCTCAGCAGCCATGATACACCGTGAGCAGTTTACATAGGGGAGGGCAGAAACTGGCAGGATCAACCAGGTATTACAGGGGGCCAAATCCCACAGCACAAGTACTGTGCTGTATAAAATGCTTTAAAGAGACGGGATCCTTTTTTTTTTGTGGGGTTAAACACTTTAAATGAGGTGTACTGTTCAACTACCTCCTTAGTTCACCAATAGTTTTTACTGAGGATGCCGATGTAAGACTTACCGCCGACTTCTGAGAAGCTGTGGTGGATGATGGGCGTCCATTTTGTGTTCCGTCCACGGCGTTTACTTCTGTGTGATCAATCTGAAGGAAAGAACAGGGATTGATGAGAGGCATGTTCAGCGCAGGTCATGTGACTTATTGGGAAATGTAGGGGACCTTGAATGCATAAAGCTGAACCCACTTCGGCCCCAATGCACAGAATATGTTTTAGATTAATGCCTTTATTTTTATACATTCCTCTTTTTTTATCTGCTCACAAAAGGAACGCCAACTTTAAAGTGGTTGTAAACCTCAGGCATGAAATATTAACAAAGCCTATCCTCTATAACAGGGGTAGGCAACCAGTAGCCCCTCCAGCTGTTGTGGAACTAAATTTCCCATGAGGCATTGCAAGACTGGCAGTTACAATTACACCCAGAGGCATGATGGGACTTGTAGTTCTGCAACAGCTGGAGGGCCCCAAGGTTGTCTACCCCTGCCCTATAGTGTTTACTCAATCCAGAGCACTAAAGCCTTCGTTCCTGTGCTATCAGCATGAGTGACTTCTGACCAGTTTGAGTGATTTCCAGCATACAGCCTGCGATTGACAGCCTCAGCTCTGTTCCTATGTGCTATGGGGAGGGGGTGACTCTACCCTCCAATCAGCTCTGAGAGATAATGAAGAGTAAGAATCCAGCACCAGGGCGTCTTGGCATTAAAAAATGTTTATATTTATTTAATCCATCAAACCATAAAACTGAATCGATTCCTCAAAATTGACACGTTTCAGCCTCCTACATAGGCCTTAGTCATAATTATGACTAAGGCCTATATAGGAGGCTGAAAAGTGTAAATTTTATAGGAATCGATTCCTTTTTTTGGTTTGATGTATTAAATAAAGATATACATTTTTAATGCCAAGACATCCTGGTGCCTAATTTTTACTCTCTTCATCGGATTTTGGGTGTTGGGTGTTTAGTGCTACGTGAGTCCGGACACAGATGTCTTGATCTCATCCGGTCTATCCTCATGGGATTTTGGGGTTGTAGTCCTCTTTGTTGCTCTAGCTCTGAGTTCTCCTCACTAAGCTCTGCAGTGTGTAATTTCAGCTCTCCGCCTTGTTTTTTGACAGCCAAGACAAGCTTTATAAATTCTGAACTTTAAGGCCTCATGCCCACGGACGTTTTTACAGCCGCGTTTTTTGCAGCTTAAAAACGCCTGTCCATGTTATGGTTTCCTTTTTTTTTTTTTTTATAAAAATAAAAATAAACGTCGGAGCTCAAAAACGCAATCGCGGCGTTTTTGCGCGTTTAACGCTTCGCGGTTTTTTATGCCCAACGACGCCAAAGAACGCACTGGTCCTGTTTTTTTTTTTTTTTACAGCTTAAAAACGCCTATGCTATTTGCAGCTCAAAAACATCTAGGTCGGCATGAAGATATAGACTAACATGGACAGGCATTTTTAAGCTGTAAAAAACGCTCAAAAACGCAGCTGTAAAAACATCCGTGGGCATGAGGCCTAAAACAGATTTAGAAAAGAGAAGCCCTCAGACAAACTGGTACAATTTATGTAGGAGGATTTGTTTAATCTCTGTGCATCACCTGAGGCCAGTTACTTCACTGGGTGTGTAACAGTTTACAATCACTTTAAAGTGATTGTAAAGGCAGAAGGTGCATTCTATGCACTAAGATAAAAAACCTTCTGTGTGTAGCAGCCTCCCTAATACTTCACTGCATAGAGATGGGGCTCAGGTATGTCCACGACTACCTCAGCCGTTCAGGACTCTCCTCCTGATTGACCGAGACACAGCAGCGGCACAATTGGCTCCTGCTGCTGTCAAAGTCGGTTAGTCAATCAGGAGAGAGAGGGGGAGGGGCCGAACCGGGCTCCGTATCTGAATGGACACAGAGAGCTGTGACTCGGTTCAGGTGCCCCCATAGCAAGCGGCTTGTTGTGGGGCCACTCAACAGGAGGGAGGGGCCAGGAGAGCCGAAGAGGTACCCAAGAGGAGGATCTGGGCTGCTCTGTGCAAAACCATCACACAGAGCAGTCAAGTATAACATGTTTTTTTTTTTTTCTAAAAATAATCACAATCACTGTAAAGCGGAGTTCCGCCAAATTTTTTTTTTTTTAAAGTCAGCAGCTACAAATACTGCAGCTGCTGACTTTTAAAATAAGGACACTTACCTGTCCTACTCGCCCGCGATGTCGGCACCCGAGGCCGACCCTTCCCTTGGTCCTGGGATGCTGCCGCCACCATCTTCGGTAAGGGAATCAGGAAGTGAAGCCTTGCGGCTTCACTTCCTGGTTCCCTACTGCGCATGTGCGACTTGCGCTGCACTGCGCAATGCCACTGGTCCCTGCTGTCCCTGCTTTCTTCTGGCATCTGCTCCCCCTCCCCCTGAAAGGTGCCAAATGCGACACCGGAGGGGGGGGGAGGAATCCAGACAGCGGAGGTTCCATTTTTGCGTGGACCTCCGCTTTAAGTCTTTGTAAAAACTGACTATTTAGGTAGTGTCAATCTCTTTTGCTCCCCGTTAGACACAATAGATTCCCCCGGGTGAGTGGGAGGAGTTAAGAGATTGACACACCCGGAAGTGTCGGTTTCTGCAGACTTCGCCAGAGGACTTCTCATCAGATTGGCGGTCAGAGGGAGAGCTGAGAATTTACTATCTTCTTCTCAAGCACAGCTTTCATTATTCAACCCCTTAGCGCCGACCGTATGCAAATTTGCGTTCGTGGCTTTTAAGAGCGGCGGTCGGTTTTTTAGTGATATCAACCGATGCGGCTCAAAGCCACTTGGGTGTTATCCTAAAAGGAGCGAGGAGCGAGGGACGTCCCCCCCTCCCGCCACTCTTTCTGGGCCTCCCGTGATATTTCAGGTTTTTCTTTTTTAATAAATCTGCAAAAATGTCAACAATTTTGTGTTTTTCTGTCAATATGGGGTGCTGTGTGTACATTAATGAGAAAAAAAAAATGAACTTAAATGATTTAAGGGGGTCTGAATACTTTCCGTACCGTGTGAGTGTGTGTATATGTATATGTGTGTATATATATATACACATACACACACACACACACACACACATACATACATACATACACATACAAATATATATATATATTATAAATAAATAAATGTTTGGGGGTTCTAAGTAATTTTCTAGCATAAAATACTGATTTTAACTTTAATAGGCTTAGGCATAAAAGGGTTCAAAGACAGAGTCGCTTTAAAGATGGAGGACCAGAAGGGGGTGGAGAATCAGCTCACCCGGTAATTGTGGGCACTTAGGTACTTGAAGTGGCCGAAACAGACGTGAGACAGGCAGATAACGATGGTGATTACCAGGACCACAAAGGTGAACATGGAGGTGGGAGCCAGGAAACCTGCAGACAAAAGAACAACTGTGTAAATGATCTGTGCTATTAAAACAATAAAAGGGCCCATTCACACCAGATCCACTGGCATGCGTTTATCAACGCATGCCAGCACATATACATTGTAAAAGCGATGCATTTTAATAGGAACAGCTCGCTGTGCATTGCGATGATGTGTGCTGCCCTGCACTGAACAAAAAGTAGAACATGCCCTGCTGTTATTCAGCACCATGCGACGTAATGTGTGTAAACGCAAAGTACGGTACGTTTTTACAGCCGCTTTTTCCTGGCATTGGTAGTGGCTTTTGCAGCTCATTTTTTCTAACGCGCCGTGTTGCACGAGGCCCTATGCCGCGTACACACGATCATTATTCACGGCGGTTAAAAAACCGCCGTGAATAATGTCATTTAAAAACGGGGGAACAGCTTGTTCCCCACACACGGTCGTTTTTCACGTCGTTTTTTCTCTTGTCGAGAAAAACGACCGTCTGTGGGCTCCGCGGCAGTGTTTCCCTATGGAAAACACTGCCGCGGAAAACATGTCGAAAAAAACAATGAGAAAAATTAGAACATGTTCTAATTTTTCTCGGCGTTTTTAATGCCGTTTTTCTCGTCGAAAAAAACGACAGAAAGCCCACAGACGATCGTTTTTCTCGTCGAATGGGAAAAATGTCGTTTTTCTCGACGAGAAAAACGGCCGTGTGTACGCGGCATAAGAATCAAAAAACATTCCATTAAAACATCCTCTACTATTGGGTGGATGTATCGATACATTGGTGGTCACTTCGCAGACTGTTATGGTGTCTCCGATAAATATCTGTGCATATAGGTTGTACATGTAGATAATTCTCTCCTATAAATAATTTAACATTTCCTTTACAAATAAAACTCAGACGTTACAAAAACAATAAAAAAAACAAAAAAAAAAAACACACACAAAAGATTTCAGCGCAATTTAACACTCAATGCAACAGCATCAAAAAGCATGCCAACCCATGTGGATTTTACGCACTCTGCGATATGAATAAACCCCAAGGCCCCGTTCACACGAGGGTATCGTGACAGAATCGCTGCGATCCTGGGAACGATCTCAAAACATACTGCAAAAACGCAGGTTCAGGTGTCATTTTTAAAAGGCGCCTAAAACGCTGTGCGGTTTTGCCAACATTGTTGCGGAAAAATCGCAACGTGTGAAGCTCGTCGCCCAAAATTGGCTCCTGCTCCTTCTTGTGCGTCAGGCTTCACCCGATGCGATTTGAGGCGCGACACTCATGGCAAAAACAGGATAATGGCAAATAATGGCACCTGAACCTGCGTTTTGTGATTGTAGTGCATTTTTTAGGATTGACGGCACAATTGCAACAATTCTGCTACAATTCCAAAACGGTGTGAAAAGGTGTGAACTGGGCTTAAAGCAGAATGGTGAGTGCTGCTTTGGATTTGTGTAAAAACACTTAATTGCAATTAACTACTTGCCGACCGTATAACTTCGATATACAGCGACAAGATGACACTACTGCACGGGATCACGGACCTAGTAGGAAGTCCAACACTTCCAGGTAGGGGGCGCACACGTGCTGCCCACTACCGCTGTGATTATACACAGCGTGAACTGATCCGTGGGTACCGTGGACTATGTCTGCCGGTACCCGCCGATTCTTCGGTAAACAAAAGCAGATCGCCATTCTGTCAGGAGGGAAGGCATGGATCCTGAGTTCCTGCCTTTCCCTATTAAAAGCACCTCCCACAGTACACACAAACACTGGCTAGGCACACATTTAACCCTTTGATCATCCCTGGTGTTAACTCCATCCAGTGCCGGCTGGTGCTCCATCGGTCGGGGAAGCGGCAGACGGACCTGACCACAAACCCCCCCCCCACACGTCGCTCCAGCCTGCGCGCACCATACCCACAGCCCCCCCCCCACCCGGTTGCTGGCTCACTTACCCTGTGAAGATCGGTGCTCAGCACATGGGAATGCCTGCTGCTGGCGGAGAAAGAACAGAGCCGGGAGCAGGAGAGCGGCTCTCCCCCATGTTTGAATCCATCAGCGGCAGCATCCCCCCTCTGTCTTCTCCACCCGGCCAATTGGGTCTTTGGACTCCCAGCCAATGGGGTCTTAGGAGCCGGACGCATCAATTTCAATTTTTTTTAGAAGCACATGATTAGAACCTGAGGCTCTAATTGTCTTAAAAAAAAAAAGGGTAGGCTCAGGGCGCAGAGCACTGCGCCCTGAGCCTACCCAGTTGTGTGACAATAGCAAATTAATATTCGCTAATGTTTTCCTGGTTCTCCACCCGGCCAATCAGGAAGCGGTCTTAGGAGCCAATGCCGCTTCGTCAGGAGAAGTTCTAAAAATATCCCGTCAGCTCAAGTGCCAAGAGCCACCAAAAGAGGTCTCCCGTGGCGGCCAAGGGGGACGTATGTGGAGATGGACCCATCAACTGTACAAGGTAGAAAACAGGGGTGCTTCAAAACGTGGTCGTTGGTAGCAGTGATTGCTAATAGTAAAAGGGTCAATTACAATAATCCCACTAGAGCCTCGCAGGGCAATAGCCAATGGTAACTTGGTGCTCGGTAAAGCAAGGAATATCCTGGGGCCATCGATGGACGCCGGATCCCAGGACATTCTTTGCTTTACCGAGCACCAAGTTACCATTGGCTATTGCCCTGCGAGGCTCTAGTGGGATTACTGTAATTGACCCTTTTACTTACTACTAGCAATCACTGCTACCAACGACCACGTTTTGAAGCACCCACTTTAACTGGGTCTCTGGTCCTGGGACCCCCCTACCCCTGTTTTCTACCTTGTATAGTTCCCCTGTTTTCTACCTTGTATAGTTGATAGGTCCATCTCCACATACGTCCCCCTTGGCCGCCACGGGACCCCTTTTGGTGGCTCTTGGCACTTGAGCTGACGGGATCTTTTTAGAACTTCTCCTGACGAAGCGGCATTGGCCGCGGAACTAGTAGTGACCTCTTCGGTGACTCCTACCTCCACCGCGATTTTCCCCTTTTGGGTGGCATGTATGGTTTGTCACGACGTTCTTTTATATTCTATATTTCTGTTTGTGTTTTTAATCTGATGTTACATTAATAAAATTTATAATTTTTAATTTATGTATTTACCTTTTTGAGTTTACCCACTCATTTGTACCGCAATAGTCCAACTGCCCACCCCCTTTTGGTCTTTTTGGTTTTGGGGACCCAAAAGTCCTATCTCTATTCAACATTGATTTTTTGGATGATGGTACTATTACTAACAAGATTATGTGTCTTTTACCAAGAGGTTTAAATTTAATTCATATGGTTTACAATGTTCTTATGACCTCCTTATTGGTTTAAGTGGTCATTTTAGATCGGTTTCTCCATCCCTTAAAAGTCCTTTGTGATAAAATGCGTTGGAAGGATGTCTCCAAATATGGACTTGGTGGAATCACTGCAGGCTGGTTTGGTGCCATAGATGAGCTGCAGCCAGTTTATGTGTGGTCAAAACACTACAGTAGCGTGGACCCTGGATGCACGTTGCCTGCGCCCAAGGGTCGGTCTGAGGATCTATTTGCATGTAACTTCTCAGATGAATAAATGGCCTTATTGATTAGGGGGCGAAACACATCTGATCGACCTCTCCTGCAGCTGGAGATCAGAGCTGAAGCCATCTTACACTACCTGGTTCGGTTTTGAACACAGTGGTTCGGCGCAATTTAAAACTCAACGCAAAGCAGCATCAAAATGCATGCCAACACATGTGCATTTACGCACACTGTGATATGAATGAACCCCAAGGCCCTGCCCACACCTTGGCATGCTGCGATCCTGCCCGCAATATCAAAACACACTACAATCGCAAAACGCAGGTTAAGGTGCCCTTATTTTTAATGGTGCCTAAAACGCTGTGCGGTTTTTGCCACGATTGTTGCGCAATTTAGGCGAATAATGGCATCTGAACCTGCATTTTGTCATTGTAGTGCGTTTTTTAGGATTGCAGGCAGAATTGCAACAATTCTGCTACGATTCCAAAACGCCCAGGTGTGAACGGGGCCTAAAGCAGAATGGTGAGTGCTGCTTTGGATTCATGTAAAAACACTTTTAATTGCAATTAACCACTTGCCGACTGTATAACTTAGATATACAGCGGCAAGATGGCAGTACTGCGCGGGATCATGTACCTAGTATGTAGTCCAACACTTCCAGGTAGGGGGCGCACACATGATGCCCACTCCCGCTGTGATTATACACAGCGTTAACTGATCGGTGGGTACCGTGGACTCCATGTCTGCTGGCACTCGCCGATGCTTCGGTACAGAGGCAGAATGGCGGTCTTCCTATGTAAACAAGGCAGATTGCCATTTTGTCAGGAGGGAAGGTATGGAGTCATGGTGTCCAATCACAGCGGATCACAATCTAAAGACGCACTTGCTGGATATCGGCATTCCTTTCTTCACGCTGTCACAGCATGAGAAGAGGAGAGAGCTGGTAGCCGGCAAGTGTAAAAGGGAACATCTACACTGAGGGCACTGATCATCAGTGCCGCCCCATCAGTGCCGCCCCATCAGTGAGTGCCGCCCCATCAGTGATGCTTCATCCCCTCTCCCGCTGACCCCATTCTCTGCTCCATTGACCACATGTGGCACTTGGATAAATCAAGTCTCAGGATCTGATGAGGAAGCAACAGCTGTTCACTGTGAATGGCTGCAGCTTCTTCATCAGACCCTAAGACAAGAACGGTATACCGTGGCTGAGGTGGGACAAATTTTAGATGGGGGGGCTCCGATTTTAGCACAGCACAAAACCAAAATACACCACTGGCTGTAGGTACAAGTTTAAAACGAGAGTTTACTACCGCTTTAATTCCAGAGGTCTGCTCCTCTTCCGACCATCATCCCCATCCCATCAAGCCGCTTCCAAAGTGAATACAGCTGCAGCAACTGGTATATATATATATTTTTTTTTTATATGCAGCCTTGCACTTTATAAAAAAAAAAAAAAAAAAAAAAAACACAAAACACATACTCTCTTTATCCTCACTGCATCATCCAACTCACTTCCTGTAGGCCCCGGCAGTCAGACACACCCCTGAGGGTGCATCAGCAAATATACAAAACACAATTAATTTACGCAGAGCCATACATCTATATATTTTGTACATTCACATCAGTCCCTGCCCTCAAGGAGCTTACAATCTAAGGTCCCTAACTCACATTAATACACATACTAGGGCCAATTTAGACAGGAGCCAATGAACCTACCAGTCTTTGGAGTGTGGGAGAAAACCCCACGCAGGCACAGGGGGAACATGCAGACTCAAGCCAGGTAGTGCCGTGGTTGGTATTTGAACATACGACCCTAGCGCTGCTAGGCAGAAGTGCTAACCACTTAGCCACCGTGCTGCCCAGGGTTGTGGCTGTAGCAAGTATAGCATATACTGAAAGAGTAATTATCCTTTTAAGGAAAGATGATCACATTTTTTCATATAGTTATCAGGGGTTTACACGTATAACACAAGGAACGTGCAGATTTCAGTGTTCACCATTGCAAGCAACAGCATGAAGGTTGCTTGGCACTCACCGGTCCTCACAGTGGAGAAAAAGAGCAGCCAGAAGAGGCAGAGGATTGGGGCCGCCACCACCTGGCTCACAGCCGCCGAATGGATCTTCTTGTCCAGTTTGGCAGGTAGGTAGGCATAGTAGAGGTTGTAGCGATCCACCAGATGTTTGAGGAGCATATACATCAGACCTGTGATTGGGCAGACACAGAAGTAGGGGGTAATCATGGTTCATACAGTTTTAAAAAAAAAAACTTAAAAGTGCCTCACCCCCCCCCCCCCCCTCGTCCCACTTATGCCTCTCTCTATATTCCCTGCCTCACTTCCTTCCCAATTCCTACCACTCCCTTTCCCTTAAGCAGCAATACTTTGCTCTTTTTAGTATTGGAGTAGGGAGGGGTTAATGCCGTAGGGAGAGCTGAAGCAGTACATGTGCCCCCCTCCACTTTTGTCATTGAGCAGGAGGACCAGCCGGGTCATCCTGAAATGTACAAAATGAGCTGAAAAATCTCTGATAGTAATAAATAAGTATCACCACAACTTAAAAAAAAACGTTTTTAAATCCCCAGGGAAGCAAATTCATGTAGCACTTGGTTGCATTCTGATTCGTGTCATAGTTGCTGAGACCTTGTGAGGTTGACACTACCCCCCTTCCACCACTGGAGGCTACAGTGTCATCATTCACTACAGTGGAGGAGAGGGGTCAGCTTGAATCGCAACACAAGCAGAAGAGAGAGGGAGGTGGCTACAGTGCTTTCAATCACAACAGGGGGAGGGGTCAGCTCAGATCACATCACCAACTGCCAGTTATGGAATAGAGCAGGGATATGCAATTAGCAGACCTCCAGCTGTTGCAAAATTACAAGTCCCATCATGCCTCTGCCTCTGGGTGTCATGCTTGTGGCTGTCAGTGTCTTGCTATGTCTCATGGGACTTGTAGTTCTGAAACAGCTGGAGGTCCGCTAATTGCATATCCCTGGAATAGAGGGGAGTGCTGTGCTAAAGCTCCCTATGGAAACTCCATAAATTGGGCTTCAGTCTGGGGTGGAGCGGACAGCCATAACAGACAGATATAAAGTGATACTATTGCACAACACGGCCACGGATCAGAAAGTACAAAAACATTTTTTTTTAAATTGTGATGATACATTTTATTTAAAGTGGAACTTCACTCTCCCAATAAATGATTATTTTTAATCCTCATGTTGCTAGCATTAGTAAATAGGAAAGTATAGCAAATTTACTTTTTTTTTTCTTTTTTTTTTCTTTTTTTTTACATGTCTTCATTTACTTCCTGGTTTCTGGCCTAGGTAAAGGAGGAGGGGTTTTCTCAGCTAAACACACTCCCCTACATGCATGCTTAAAGTGGTTGTTAATACACCTCTTTCAAATCCTCCCATCCCCTCTGTACCATAATAAAAGTGTCCCTGTGCCTGTGCATTAAATCTGTAAAAATCTGCTGGATTGCACCTATATAAGCTCGGCTCCTGGGGCTCAGCTGACTTGTCAGCTCTCTTCTCTCTCGGCTCAAGGTTCGATTGGGCGGGGCCAAGCCCTTCCCGCTGACGTCCGCGGGGGAGAGAGAGATATGAGAGCAGCAGGAGCGGGGGGCTTACACTGGTACGAGCAAACAGGAAGGGGAAGGGGGGATGAGGACAGAGGACGCACAGGAGAGCAGGGCAGCGTGAGACAGAGGATTGTACGCCAACAAAGGTGTCAGGACTCAGCAGCCCTGATATAAATCGGAGTCAGTGTACAGGGGGAAGGGTATAGCCAGGCAGGATCAACCAGGTATTTCAGGTGTTACAGGGGACCAAATTACACAGCACAAGCACTGTGCTGTATAACATGCTTTAAGGGAACAGGATCAGTTTTTTTCCTTTTTTGGGGGTTAAAAAATGCTTTAAGCAGATATATATTATTATATATATATATATATATATTCCAGGAAGTAAATGCTATGTGAATCATCTGCCCTTAGTGAAGATGGCCACACGGCCAGAAATGCCAGGGGATTGTTTTTCAAAGTGATTTCTCAACAAATAAAGCATGGGGACATGGATGGATGAAGGAAGTTTACTTTCAAAATTAAAATTATTAACCGTATTTATCGGCATATAACACGCACAGGCTTATAACACGCACCTTCACTTTAAGAGGGAAGTTTCAGGAAAAAAACTTAAATTTTAAATAAAGAACTTTGAAGCAAAATAAGGGTCAGTGCCCATCAATGCAGCCTGATCAATGCCAATCTGCAGCTTCACAATTTCCCAATAATGCAGCTTAATCAATGCCAATCTGTAGCCTCACAATTGCCCATCAATGCAGCTTAATTAATGCCCATCTGCAGCCTCCCCATTGCCATGAATGTAGCCTGATCAATGCCCATCTCAGGGAGGGGACGGGATGAGAGCCGTCAGATTACATTACACAGTTTACTCGGCGGCCTCTTTAATTCAAAGTCCCGCCTCCTGGACTGGCTTCTATGATAGACAGAACACTGGTCCAATGCCGGCCCAGGAGATGGGACTTCCAATTACAGAGGTCGCTGGGTAAACAGGAGATTCTTGCTGTATGTAATCTGACAGCGCTCGTCCCGCCCCCCTCCCCGTTCTCTCTGAGGCAGTTCAAATTGCAGTATCGGCGTATAACACGCACACACTATTTACAACAGATTTGCAGGGTGAAAAAGTGTGTTGTTATACGCCAATAAATAGAGTAAATAGTGTTTTTTGGTTTGTGGTGTTCAGATGCACTGAAGAGCCCCTTTAAAGCCCAACTCCTGGCAGAAGAAAAAAAAAAAGTGTGCCCATGCAGTAAGGCTGTGCCCGCATTGCACGGGTCAACTGCTTGTTTTTGTCCCGGGAAGAGGAGAAAGGAGATTTACTCACATAATCCTCCTAGGTCAAGCACCCCTGCGCTCCAGAAGTCTTGAATTTTGGACTGTACCTGACAACCTCAAGCCCAGAGGAGGCTCCATAGACCAGGAACAGTCCACCGCTGGACTGTGGGGAGCACCATTTTCCAGTGGAAGGAGGAATTGGGTGAGCATAAGCTTTCTTCTCACCCTGATGCCGCGTACACACGATCATTTTTCCCGTCGGGAAAAATGACATTTTTTCCTTTGGACGAGAAAAACGATCGTCTGTGGGCTTTTTGCAGTTTTTCCCGACGGGAAAAACGGCATTAATCACGATGAGAAAAATTAGAACATGTTCTAATTTTTCTCGTCGTTTTTCCTGACATTTCTTCCACGGCAGTGTTTCCCATAGGGAAACACTGCCGCGGAGCCCATAGACGATCGTTTTTCTCGTCATTTTAAAAAATGACGAGAAAAATGACAGTGTGTGGGGAACAAGCTGTTCCCTCGTTTAAAATGTCATTATTCACGGCGGTTTTTAAACCGCCATGAATAATGATCGTGTGTACGCGGCATTAGATATGAGCAGTTGACCTGTGCAGTGCAGGCACTGCATGGAAAAAACGTTTTTTTTGCCTAGAATTAGGCTTTAACAAGGTTTATAAATGGGGGAAAGACAAATAATCATCCCTATAACCACCAGAACATAAGAAGATAAAACATATATGACACCCTTTACTAATATCTGTCCAAATTAAGGAAAATTGAATACTTACCTTTGTGTAATTTTCCTTTCCTGGTGCCTACCCATGGCAACATACCTATGGTTTGTTGGTTGCTCCGCCTCCAACCATAGGTATGCTGCCATGGATGCACCAGGAAAACGTAAAATTAAATATTTACCTTTCCGTAATTTTCCTTTAGTGCCTACCCATGGCAGCATACCGTTGGTCCGGGGCGGAGCAACCAACCATAGGTATGCTGCAATGGCGTCACAAGGAAAATGCTTTAGGCCCCGTTCACACCTTGGCAAAGCAGAAACGCGCGTTTCTGCAAACATGCGCCAAAAGCGCTCAGTGCCATTTTGCACCCCAAATGCAGGTAGCAGTTGCGCATCTGCTACACAACAAAACGTGTGAAATACATGCAAAAAAAACGTTGAAAAACGTGCTTGGCTCAGTGCCGCAATGTGGTACATAAGCTTGTTTAGTGCGTTTGTGGAGCAGAGGCCAAATGAACAAGGCCACTCCAAAAACGCACACTAAAGATGCAACAAGCCAATGTCACTCAGATGTGAACGGGGTCCTATCCAGAACAATGGACTCGATGAAAAAATGTGTGAGCCCCTTTGGGGTTCACAAACCTCCTAACCAAACGCCGGCTAAAGAGTGTACAGAAAAGTGTCAGATGTGTGACCCCCCCCCCACCTCTACCGACCTCTAAACTGAGCCTTACCCTGGACCCCCCCGTGTCAGGGAAATGATCACTCACCAAACGGGACGATAATGGGACAAGTTATGCTGTAGGTCATCACCACTGTAAATATGCACATCATCCACGCGTACGCCGCACCAAACTGGAACTCATAGGCCTGGTGCTGCAAAACAAACAAGAGTAACATTTACCATCTGTACCATACTTGAGGTCAATAGTAGAGAACATGTCCAGCTAAAAAATAATGAAGATCATCAGTGAACTAATTGTGCAAAATTCTGCAGCTGTGCTTCAAATTACAGTTTTCACCTAATTTACTGAAGAGAGGTTTTTGCATGTTGGTATTAGGATCATTAGTAGCCAGATCAAGCAGGACTTTCACAGTGAATCTGGGTGGGGCTACAGGCTCTGGCAGGCCTCCTGTGCCGACTTCCTCCTACTCCCCTACAGCTTTTATACAGAATGCTCCGCACAGAGACTCAATGGGTGAGGATGGGAAAACTGGCCTGAGGAATTACAGGATTAGATGCTCCAATTTACAGGCAAAGCAAACAATTTTACACGTATAATGGTCCAGGGCAGCCATCCCCAACCTTCTTACCCCAGAGGAACCCTTGAAATAATTTTCAGATTTCAGGGAACCCCTAAAAAAAAATGAATCAGGGGTCAGTGGGAAGAATGCCTCTTACCTTGCAGGTCATTAAGAATGTTCCTTACATTGGTGATCAGTGGGAAGAATGTCCCTTATCTTGGTGGTCAGTGGGAAGAATGTCCCTTATATTGGTGGTCAGTGGGGAGAATGTCCCTTATATTGGTGGTCAGTGGGAAGAATTCTCCTTACATTGGTTGTCAGTGGGAAGAATGCTCCTTACATTGGTGGTCAGAATGCCCCTTACATTGGTAGTCAGTGGGAAGAATGTCCCTTATATTGGTGGTCAGTGGGAAGAATGCTCTTTACATTGGTGGTCAGTGGGAAGAATGTCCCTTATATTGGTGGTCAGTGGGAAGAATGCTCTTTACATTGGTGGTCAGTGGGAAGAATGCCCCTTACATTGGTGGTCAGTGGGAAGAATGCCCCTTACATTGGTGGTCAGTGGGAAGAATGCCCCTTATATTGGTGGTCAGTGGGAAGAATGCCCCTTACAGACCGCTAAAAAGATTGATCAAGTGGCGCTGCACCCAGAATTATGGACCATCAGATGGGAGGTCAATAATCCACAATCTATCTATAAATGATGTTAAATAAATAAGGCTGATATAATCACAGACAGACAGGACTAACAACCAGCCTCCTATTTATAAGGTTCAACCCCCAGGCAGTTCTTCGTACCCGCTTGACGCTTTTGCGCTCTGCCGCAGATCGAGCCAGACAGAGTCGAATCATGTACATCAGCAGACCGGGGATACGTAGCAGATCCATGGCGTTACCGATAAAGGCGGAGGCGATAACATAGTTGACGAAGAAAGCACCATTGTCTGGAAGGAAC
Source organism: Rana muscosa (assembly GCA_029206835.1). Classification (NCBI taxonomy): domain Eukaryota; kingdom Metazoa; phylum Chordata; class Amphibia; order Anura; family Ranidae; genus Rana; species Rana muscosa. The sequence continues at coordinate 282,213,034 of CM055121.1, forward strand.
ACACACCTGAAGGACACAAAAAGGAAATAAAGTTTCACAAATAGAATAGAATGACAGATATACAAGTTAGAGACCTTTGCTGCCCCTCCTCCTTCACAATTTCCATTTATTTTTAATCTTTTTGCATTACATTTAATATTCATATAAATTGTTTTTATTGCCCCTTCTCCCTCTGCTGGTAAAATCGGAACTATAGCGAGGGTGTTGACTGGCGGCACAAGGAAGGGGAGGGCACAACAGCCATCAGTCATACAAACAGGAAGTAAGTTCCCTTATTATGCAGGATACAAGATGCTATTTTGCAGCGGCATCAGCATTATGTGCACACCTAATAAAATATTAGATATCCATAAGAGATGGCCTTTCTTATAATGTTTAAACCTGAAGTTCAGAAATCCAGCTCTTTTTTTTTTTTTTTTTTTACAAAGAAGGCACACTATGGGGGTTATTTACTAAAGGCAAATCCACTTTGCACTACAAGTGCTGTGCAAGTGCACTTGAAAATGCAGTCACTGTAGATCTGAGGGGAAGATCTGAAATGAGGGGAAGCTTTGCCGATTTTATCATCCAATCATGTGCAAGCTAAAATGCTGTTTTTTTAATTTCCTTGCATGTCCCCCTCGGATCTACAGTGACTGCACCTCCAAGTGCACTTGTAGTGCAAAGTGGATTTGCCTTTAGTAAATGACCCCCTATAAGTTAAAGAGGAAGTAAACCCTGATGGGTTTTAATTCCTCTTTTGTTCCCTGCAAAGTAAATGCATAATGGGCTACTATGCATTGCATATTAGCCCATTATGTGCCACTTACCTGCAAACGAAGCCCGCAATGTCCCCGCTGGTGGCCGCATCCATCTTCACCCACCTTCCTCCTGGGGCCGTGAACTCCGGCTCTGTGACTGGCCGGAGTCGCGTGATGTCACTCCTGTGCGTGCGCCGCCGGTCACGGCATGCTGCTGAAGAAATGGCACAATCGTGCCCTTTCTTCAGTGCGCATGCGACGATTACGTAGGCGCAAGCGTATATATGGCAAATATCTCCTAAACCATGAAGGTTTAGGAGATATTTCCAGTACCTACAGGTAAACCTTACCTGCAAGTAAAAGTGGTCTGTAAGGGTTTAAGCGAGGTGCGTGACATCTCCTGGTCTAAGCTCTATTTATATCTGACAGCTTTATATTACTCCAGAAAGACAACTAACCTGTAGTTCCAGGAGAGCGATGCCGATCCTTCTGGGCGCTGTATTTTGAACAGGAGGATCACTGCAATTGCAATGCTGACCCCTCCCCTCCTGCTGCCCAATCACAGAAGTCTTGATTTTATGTGAACACAAAATACAAAGGCTTCTGTGAATGAGCAGCAGAAGGGAGGGGTGGGGTGGGCATAGCTGCTCTTTGTGTTTCTCTCCTCTCAGAACCCCTGAAGTGTTTCTCTAGCACAGCAATAAACCTGTTTAATGTAAATAATAGGGATAAGCCCAGTTGATGTGTTACTGAAACCACAACAGTAAAATCTGTCTGTTAATTCTTTCTGTTAAAAAAAAAAAATCTGTCTGTTAATGCAGAATAGCATGCTAGTCATACTCACTGTGGAACTTAATGGGGTTTATCCTCTGCATTGTGTACAAGGGCTCTTTGACACTATATGGACAGATCCTTCCCTCCTGCACGGTCTATCTTGGCAAGGCCATAAAATACAGTGAGGGTAGCCATCCTGCACATGCTCAGTTTAGTCTATTGCTGGAGAGAACATTTTCATGTTTCAGTTGAACTGTCCAGGTCACATGATATTGACATCACACATGTGGGCGTGTATACAGGCTGTAGTGGAAATCTCCTCATGCCTGAAAACTCAGCACTGGACAAACTGTGCAGCTTATGTGTGGTATACAGATCAGCAAAAGGTATATAGTGGCAGTATTTTAATGTAAAAATAATATTTATAAGCTGTGGGCACTGTGGGGGGGGGGGGGGGGGGGGTTTCTTTCATATTACTGGGTTTAGTAACACTCATAGTGTGCCTTTGACTTTTACAAAGTGGCTGAATTCTTGGAATTCAGCTTTAAAATGTTTCAGCCTGGCATATACCGTATTTATCTGCGTATAACACGCACTTTTTTCCCCTTAAAATCAGGGGGAAATTGTGGGTGCGTGTTATACGCCGATCCCCCGCTGATCGTGAGGAAACTAAGTACACTCGGCTTTACTCGGCTCCTCTCGCAGTCACGCCCACCTCCACCGATTGCGAGAGGAGTGAGCGCCGCTGACATACAGAAAGCCGAGTGTACTTCGGCTAGTCTCGGCTCCTCTCGCAGTCCCGCCTCTGACTGTGAGCAGAGCCGAGTCTAGCCGAAGTACACTCGGCTTTCTGCATCTTGGCTCCGCTCCCTCCACTCCGCTCACAGTCAGCGGAAATCTGCGCCAATTTTAAATCAGGGCAATTCTGTAAAGGCACTGGGCAAGGCTGCAAAGGCACTGGGCAAGGCTGCAAAGGCACTGGGCAAGGCTACAGATGGACACTGGGCAAGGCTGCAATGATGGACAAGGCTGCAGATGGACACTGATAAGGCTGCATTGATGGGCATTTAAATGTAAGTTTTTTTCCTTAAACTTCCCTCCTAAACTTGGGGTGCGTGTTATATGCCGATAAATACGGTAGTTATAACTGGTGCCTTAGTATTTATTCCTACATATCTCCATTCTCCTGTCAATCAGAAGACACAAAAATCAATGACCCATTTATTGGTCGAGAGTTGTACTTACTCAAATCTGACTTTGGCCTGTTCCAGAAACTTCTTGTCGAAGAGCCATCTGAAGAACAGGTCCAGGCTAATAAACAAAGAATAACGGTGTGAAGAGGCCGGGAATACGGGAACACATTTCATGGTATAAATCATACAGCTCATCTCACCTGCTCAGACCCAGAGAAGGCAGCAGCAAAACCATGAAGATCAGGAATGTGTAGCACTTGTGCATGGTGGTGCGATTCTCCCCCGACCTGGAATCAGACAGTAATCATGAGAGTGGATATCGGAGTCCCCAGTGTTACTGGTGGATCCCATTCTGTCTGCGTGAATGAGATCTCTAAAGCCAATTGTAAGAGAATCTGTCAGAAGCCTTCTGTAGGTTCATTAGGACCACCAATTTGTTCAGTAGGACCTTCAGTTTGGTCAGTAGCCTCAGTAGGGGGCCTTCAATGTGTTCAGTAGGACTTTCAGTTTATTCAGTAGGTTCAGTGAGACCTTTAATTCCTTCAGTAGGTTCAGTAGAACCTTCATTGTGTTCAGTAGGACTGTCATTTGTTCAATAGGACTCTCAAATGTTCAGTAGGTTCAGTAAAACCTTCAGTTGTGTTCCGTAGGACCACACACTATGCCACCACATAAATGCACACATTTGAAAACAAAATATATTGCTACAGACCTTTTCTCAGCCAACGCCGCTGCTGTACTCTCTACGAACAGCTGCAATTTGACAGCGAGGATCCTGCTGGGAGCCGCTGTCAATCAACTCAGCAGGGCTGGGAGGGCAGCGTGGCAGCTAAACTGACTGTAGGAGTTACAGGCATGCCGTGCGTCGGCATTGTGTCCTGTGACTCCAAGAAAGAAGCATGCTATGCTTGGCATGGTCAGATTGCAACAGGACAGAAGGGAGACTGGCAGGATCACCAGGTATTTTTACAGGAAACTAATAAATAAAGAGAGAACAGGCTACATTTAGACATACCCTACATGGAAAAACCCCACTCATATACAGGTATTTTCAATTTAGGAGTAACATATGCTTTATTAATGATGTATTGCCACATCAAACCCTTTATCAGCATATTGCTGTATTACAGCCACGGGGGGTACCAAGGACATACACAAAGAGATTTGACTTCAGAAGGTTTACCTGGTCCAGTGTGCCTCGAAGAACGCCGAATAATAGACGATGGTTGGTAGCAGAGCAGAGAAGGCCCATAGTAACAGAGTGGGGAAGAACTGGGTGATGATTGGATTCTGTGTATAGAAATATACAAGCATGTCAGTCAATCAGAACACATCTGAGCTCCTCTCTGGTGCTTCATGTCCAATTGTCCCTCACACAATACCGTATTGTAACCAGAATAGAATGAATGAATGAATGAATGCCTGCACTGTATGAAGATGAATAAGAGCATAATGACCATTTTGTGGATTAAGCCGACTCACTTTGGTGAGGAGGTGAGGGCACCACACTAAAGGTCATAGAGTTCTGAATCGTTTTTATTGGATGATAAAAGAAAAGCCAACATATTTCAGCGGTTCAAACACTCCCCACTTCATCGGGGCATTTTTCCAGTAAAGACTGCTCCTCAATTCTATTCAACACGGCTTTGTGTTTGGAGATCTTAACCACTTAAGGACCCCCTCACGCCGATATACGTCGGCAAAATGGCACGGCTGGGCACAAGCATGTACAGGTACGTCCCTCTTTAAGATGCCCAGCTGTTGGTCGTGCGCGCGCCACCGGCGGCGCGCTACCGACCCTGTCCTTAGCTCCGTGACCGCGGGACCCGATTGCCGTCAGTGTCCCGCGATCGGGTCACAGAGCTGAAGAACGGGGAGAGGTAAGTGTAAACAAATCTCTCCCCGTGCTTCCTAGTAAGACTGTCACTGATCGTCTGTTCCCTGTCATAGGGAACGACGATCAGTGACGTCACACGCCAAGCCACGCCTCCACACAGTAAGAATCACATATTAGGTCACACTTAACCCCTTCAGCGCCCCCTACAGGTTAACCCCTTCACTGCCGGTGTAATTTTCACAGTAATCAGTGCATTTTTATAGCACTGATCGCTGTAAAAATTACAATGGTCCCAAAATAGTGTCAAAAGTGTCCGATGTGTCCGCCATAATGTCGCAGTCACGATAAAAATCGCTGATCGCCGCCATTACTAGTAAAAAAATAAATAAAAATGCCATAAATCTATCCCCTATTTTGTAGACGCTATAAATTTTGCGCAAACCAATCAATAAACGCTTATTGCGATTGTTTTTTACCAAAAATATGTAGAAGAATACGTATCGGCCTAAACTGAGGAAATTTTTTTTTTGTTTTATATATTTTTGGGGGATATTTATTATAGCAAAAAAGTAAAAAAAAAATTGAATTTTTTTTAAAATTGTCGCTCTAATTTTGTTTATAGCGCAAAAAATAAAAACCGCCGAGGTGATCAAATACCACCAAAAGAAAGCTCTATTTGTGTGAAAAAAAGGACGCCAATTTTGTTTGGGAGACACGTCGCACGGCCGCGCAATTGTCAGTTAAAGTGACGCAGTGTCGAATCGCAAAGAGTGGCCTGGTCCTTTAGCTACAAAATGGTCCGGGGCTTAAGTGGTTAAATAAGAACATTCTCTGCAGTGACCGGCACCACAACACTTTGGGGTTGATTTACTAAAACTGAAAAGTACAAGATCAGGTGCAGCTGTGCATAGAAACCAATCAGCTTCCAGGTTTAAGGCTGGGTTCACACTAGTGCGACACGACATCTGTCCTACTTTGGATCCGACTTTGCCCTGCGACATGAAGCCGACATATGTCCGACTTTCAATGAACGGGGATCCGACTTGGATCCCAGCCAATATCAGGCACTGTGTTTGGTATGAATCTTGAGGGGGAACTCCAGGCCAAATTTTAAATAAAAAACCGGCATGGGTTCCCCCTCCAGAGGCATACCAGGCCCTTGGGTCTGGTCTGGATTTGAAGGGGCACCCCTACGCCGAAAAAACGGCGTGGGGGTCCCCCCCAAAATCCAAACCAGACCCTTATCCGAGCACACAACCTGGCCGGCCGCAGGGGAAGACGAGAGAGCGGCCCCCCTCCCTCCTGAACCGTACCAGGCCGCATGCCCTCAACATGGGGGGTTTGGTGCTCTGGGGCAGGGGGGCGACCCCCCCACCCCAGAGCACTCTGCCCCCATGTTGATGAGGACAGGGCCTCTTCCTGACAACCCTGGCCGTTGGTTGTCGGGGTCTGCGGTTGGGGGGCTTATCGGAATCCGGGAGCCCCCTTTAATAAAGGGGCCCCTGGATCCCGGCCCCCCCACCCTATGTGAATGAGTATGGGGTACATCATACCCCTACCCATTCACCTGGTGGAAAAAAATTGCAATAAAAAAAACCACACAGCTTTTTAAAGTATTTTATTGCACAGCTCCGGGGGTCTCCTTCCGACTTCGGGGGTCTCCGGTATCGTCGCCGCGCTCTCCGGTTCTTTCTTCTGCCAGGCCTCCGCCAACTTCTTTTTAGCTCTTTTGCTAACGGAGGCCCGGTCTTCTCCGTCGTCTCGTCCAGCTCTCCGTTGTCCTTCTGCCGGCCCCTCCACTAACTTCTTTAGCTCTTTTGCTAGTGGAGGAGCCGGTCTTCCCGTCGTCGCCGTTGCCGTCTTCTTCCCTCTTCTCCTCCTCGATGTTGACGCGTCGCTTCCTCCCGCTGTAATACTGGCTGTCCGCTCCGCATTAATATAGGCTTCTCATGACGTCACAGTCACATGTTCCGGGGCACATGGCCCCGGAGCATGTGACTGTGACGTCATGGGAACATGTGACTGACGTCATGAGAAGCCTATATTAATGTGGAGCGGAGAGCCAGTATTACAGCGGGAGGAAGCGACGTGTCAACATCGAGGAGGAGAAGAGGGAAGAAGACGCCGACGGCGACGACGGGAAGACCGGGCCCCTCCACTAGCAAAAGAGCTAAAGAAGTTAGTGGAGGGGCCGGCAGAAGGACAACGGAGAGCTGGACGAGACGACGGAGAAGACCGGGCCACGGCTAGCAAAAGAGCTAAAAAGAAGTTAGCGGAGGCCCGGCAGAAGAAAGAACCGGAGAGCGCGGCGATGACACCGGAGACCCCCGAAGTCGGAAGAAGACCCCCGGAGCTGTGCAATAAAATACTTTAAAAAGCGGTGTGGTTTTTTTATTGCAATTTTTTTCCACCAGGTGAATGGGTAGGGGTACGATGTACCCCATACTCATTCACATAGGGTGTGGGGGCCGGGATCCGGGGGCCCCCTTATTGAAGGGGGCTCCCGGATTCCGATAAGCCCCCCGCCTGCAGACCCCGACAACCAACGGCCAGGGTTGTCGGGAAGAGGCCCTGTCCTCATCAACATGGGGGCAGAATGCTCTGGGGTGGGGGGGCCGCAGGTCGCCCCCCTGCCCCAAAGCACCAAACCCCCCCATGTTGAGGGCATGCGGCCTGGTACGGTTCAGGAGGGAGGGGGGCCGCTCTCTTGTCCCCCCCTCTTCCCCTGCGGCCGGCCAGGTTGTGTGCTCGGATAAGGGTCTGGTTTGGATTTTGGGGGGACCCCCACGCCGTTTTTTCGGCGTAGGGGCGCCCCTTCAAATCCAGACCAGACCTAAGGGCCTGGTATACCCCTGGAGGGGGAACCCATGCCGTTTTTTTTATTTAAAATTTGGCCTGGAGTTCCCCCTCAAGAGCAGTACAGCACAAGTCGCATGCCAAAGTCGGATCATGCAAGACTGCGGTCCGACTTTGATCCGACTTCAGTGATAGTCAATGGGCTGAAGTCGGATCAAAGTCGGACCAAAGTAGTACAGGGAGCATTCTCAAAGTCGGATCGACATGTGTCGGACCAGTTAAGACGGCTCCCATAGGGAAACATTGATTTTCACACGTCATGCGACATGAGCTCCCAATGTCGGAGCGTTTGTCGCCCCAGTGTGAACCAGGCCTTATTGTCAAAGCTTAATTGAACAAGCTGAAGCTAGAAGCCGATAAGGCTACCATGCAGAGCTGCACTCTCCAGTTTTAGTAAATCAACCTCTTTATGTGCTGAAGATCACACTAAAGCCTGGTACACACGATCGGATTTTCTGTGGACAAAGCGTAGGACATTTATCCGAAGGGCGTTGGCCGTGAACTTGTATTGCATACAAACGACAAAGAATTGCTGGCCAACAAACACAAAACGACATGGTTTTTCAGCTCTTTGAGCATTGCTTCTGAGCATGCGTGTTTGTACTTTGGAGTTTTGTCCGACGGACTTGTGTACACACGATCGTATAATCCGACAAGACATTTGTTGTCGGAAAATTTTAAAGCATGCTATCCAACATTTGTTGGCGGAAAATCCGACAATTGTCCACTGGAGCGTACAAACGGTCAGCTTTTCCGACAACAGCCTGCCATCACACAATTTCCCTCGGAAAATCCAATCATGTGTACGGGCCTTAAGAAACATTTACAAAGGAACATGGAGGTGTTCTATCAGATTACCGCTACCCATCAAATTGTGTAACGGAAGTGACGTTCCGACCAAAAAATACTTACTGCGAATGCGCTGCGCGTTCCACGGCGCTATGCATTCCAAACACTTCATGATCTGACAGGTAGCGGTAATATGATAGAACATCCATGCGGGCATCTTACTACACTCAGTTAGGTCTTACATTTCAGAGTAGGTTTAGCAATAAAGTGAGCGTATATAAATATAGTATATGGACATCTGTGATGCTGTTTGGATGTTTAATTTTGAAAGCCTAAAAGGTTTAGCGCTGAGAAGTGCTGGGTGTACCAACATGGCCTCCGCCACCTTCCTACTGCTGGGTGTACCAACATGGCCTCTGCCACCTTTCTACTGCTGGGTGTAGCAACATGGCCTTCGCCACCTTCCTACTGCTGGGTGTACCAACATGGCCTTCGCCACCTTCCTACTGCTGGGTGTACCAACATGGCCTCTGCCACCTTTCTACTGCTGGGTGTAGCAACATGGCCTTCGCCACCTTCCTACTGCTGGGTGTACCAACATGGCCTTCGCCACCTTCCTACTGCTGGGTGTACCAACATGGCCTCCGCCACCTTCCTACTGCTGGGTGTACCAACATGGCCTCTGCCACCTTTCTACTGCTGGGTGTAGCAACATGGCCTTCGCCACCTTCCTACTGCTGGGTGTACCAACATGGCCTTCGCCACCTTCCTACTGCTGGGTGTAGCAACATGTCCTTCGCCACCTTCCTACTGCTGGGTGTACCAACATGGCCTCTGCCACCTTCCTACTGCTGGGTGTACCAACATGGCCTCTGCCACCTTCCTACTGCTGGGTGTACCAACATGGCCTCCACCACATTCCTACTGCTGGGTGTACCAACATGGCCTCCGCCACCTTCCTACTGCTGGGGTCCAGCTTTGTTCAAAATGTAACATCAAAACAGCATCACAGATGTCAATATACTATATTTATTTACATACACTCACTTTATTGTTAAATTTACTTTGATATTCAAGACTTAACTGGGTGTAGTTAAATGTCTGCATGGGTGTTATATAAGATTACCGCTACCTGTCGGATCATGAAGTGTTTGGAACGCATATCGCTGTGGAATGTACGATAGAATGCATAGTGCATGCACAGTAAGTAATTTTTGGTCGGAACGTCACTTTCCTTACACAATCTGATGGGTAGCGGTAATCTGATAGAACAGCGGCACCCGCCTCTCCACCCAGCTACAACAACCCAATACAACCCTGAACAATGCATCCAGTCCACTGGACTCAAAACCAGAGTGCAGAAGAATAATTCAGATGCTTCCTGAATTAAAATTTTGGGAAGCACTGAATTATTCTGGTGAACTCTGATTTGCCCTGATGAAGGGGGGAAAGTCTAAACTGACGAGACGCGCTGTTCCCTTTTTTAAATCAGTCTTTTAATTAAATTATTCAGGACTCTGACAGTTGGTGTGGTGCACTTACTGCACTGTGAGGGTCAGCCACGTCAATCTCTTTCCAGTTTATGGGTCTAACAAAACATAAAATTATTTCTAGTTTATGGGTTTCTCAGAGTAGATATTGAACATTGCCGAGTCTCATCTGGTTCTCTTCTCCCACATGGTGTTCAGTAGCCAGACGCTTACTACAAAAAAAGCTTTGCATTAACATAAAGCCAGATAAAGGTTGCCTGGTTTAGAATACTCATAATATAACTGGATATTTATCCTTGCCTGTAAAAACCGTTTCTTGGAGTACATCATGGGACACAGAGCAAACTTAATAATCATGACCACCAAGGTTATGAGCCACCTTCAGGTGATTGGACACTGGCAATCAAAGTCCTCCTCTATATAACCCCACCCACCCTATGGGTGGTTATGACTAAGGCCTTATAGGCTGAAACGCGTCAATTGTTTTCATCTGCTTTTTTTCACTGTGGCTTGTCAATAAAAACAAAGATTTTTTTAAAGAGCAACAACCGGAGTGCGGATAATTTTTCCTACGTTAATAATCATGACCACCTGGGTTATGAGCCACCTTCAGGTGAATAGACACCGGCAATCAAAGACAGGAAGTCGGGGGGGGGGGGGGCGCGTGTCGACTTCCGGGATGTGAGCAGGGTTTCTTCTGAGCTCCGGACTGTGCTAGAATCCTTCAGTATCCTGTGCTGCCACACACCGTGATTTTCCACACAAAAAGTACCTGGGCGAGGAGGGGAACACCCGAGGAGCTACACGATGGTCAAATACGGCCCGAGTGTGGACCCGTCGCCGGCAGAGAGGCTGGCTCGTTTTGCACATGGAGCCAGCCAAGATGGCGCCCGCCAGCAACAGGAGGGTGAACAGCGCGCAAACTCCCCGGACAAGCGGCAAGTGGCTGCGGATGAGTCAGAGTGGATGGACGATACTGATCCCCCGGCAAGCCCGGTCCCACCCTCGGATGAGGAGGCTTCAGGCTCTCAGGTAGGAGAACCGTCCCTGGCACAGATCATGGCGACCATTAAGAGCTGCCAGGCCTCCCTGTCCACCCAGATAGAGACTATAAGGGTGGACTTTGCACTGTTGAAAGATGATGTCCGCAAGGTCAGGGAAAGGGTCAGTACTGCGGAGCAAAGGATTAGTGCCGTGGAAGATGATCTGTCCCCGCTCATGCCAACGGTCAGGGAGGTGGCGGCGGACAACAAGTCCCAGCAAGCCAAACTCGGGGACATCGAGGATAGGCTCCGTAGGAACAATTTGCGCTTCCTAGGATTCCCAGAGGGCACGGAGGGGAAACAGCCAGAGGAGTTCCTCATGTCATGGCTCAAAAATACATTTGGAAACGAATCCTTCTCCCACCTTTTTGCCATAGAAAGGGCGCATCGTGTGCCCTTGCGGGCCCCACCGCCGGGACGATTTCCCAGACCTATGTTGGCGCGATTCCTGTATTTCCGTGATAAGGAAACTATCCTACGCAAAGCCCGCAATATGCAGGAATTATTCTTCAACAATAGCCGCATTTCAATTTTCCCAGATTTTTCGGCCGCAACACAAAAACAGAGAGCGGCATTTCAAACTGTCAAACAGTGCTTACGTGAAAGAAGCCTGCCCTACAGCATGATGTACCCAGCAAAGCTTAGAGTGGTCCACAAGGGCCAGGTGCAATTCTTCACTTCTCCCAAGGAAGCCAACAGGTGGCTGGAATCGCTAGGCTCAGCTTGACGGCTGCATTATTCTGTGTAGGACACATTACTTTTCAAACTCTGCATTTAGTCTGGGAGTTCTGCTCTCTGACTGCATAGCTGCACTGTGGTACTGACTCATCCTTTTTTCAGTTCACGGTCTGTGGTTAGCTCTGTAGCTCACTAAGTTATCACCCTCCCTTTGCTGTCCGGCTGGATAAGGAAGGGCTCCCCCTGTTAAGGTGAAGCTATTGTTTATGTTTGGGGGGAAAAAATAGGATTTTTATAACAGCTTACCTGTAAAATCCTTTTCTTGGAGTACATCACGGGACACAGAGCGACTTAGTCATTACTAATGGGTTATATAGATACTGTCAGGTGCTGGCACTGGCAACTTCCAAAACCGGAAGTACCCTCCCCTATATAAGCCCCTCCCATCCGGGAGCACCTCAGTTTTGTAGCAAAGCAATAAGTGTCCCCAAAGAGGGGCGGGAGCTCTGTGTCCCGTGATGTACTCCAAGAAAAGGATTTTACAGGTAAGCTGTTATAAAAATAGGATTTTTTACTCACCGTAAAATCCTTTTCTCTGAGTCCATGGACCGACACAGCTCCTCTATTGACAAAGTGGGTATTATCCGTTAATTAGGAGTGACTAGGCAGAAAAACTTGTAAAAAGTGTTGCATCACACCTTCTACAGTACCGCCCAGGGGGCGGACCCTCTGGGTATACCCTCTCAGTCTGCACATCGCAGATCAGTTCGTCAAAAAGCAGTACAAACTTAAAAGGAGGGGTGGGTGCTGTGTCGGTCCATGGACTCAGAGAAAAGGATTTTACGGTGAGTAAAAAATCCTATTTACTCTTTCGTCCATGGACCGACACAGCTTCTCTATTGACAAAGTGGGACGTCCCAAAGCAGTGTCAGAGAAAAAACGAGGGGTGGTAACAGCATAAAAACAAACTTCACCCCAAAACACAAAACAGCACTCCAACGGAGGAGCTGCAACTCTAAACAGCCGCCTGCAAAACCTTGCGGCCGAAAGAGGCATCCGAAGATGCACCTACATCAATTTTGTAGAATTTTGTGAAAGTGTGAGCGGACGACCAAGTCGCCGCTTTACATAGTTGGGAAACAGACGCTTGGTGTCGGAAAGCCCCAGAGGCACCTATTGCCCTGGTCGAATGCGCCGTGACAGGAAAGGGGGGCGCCTGACCCTTTAAGGCGTAAGCCTGGATTACTATCTGTCGGATCCACCTAGAGATGGTGGCCGATGAGACTGCTTGGCCCTTCTTGGGACCAGCCACCGAAACAAACAGTGAGTCTGACTTCCGGAACAGGGAAGTAGCAGATATGTATACTCTCAAAGCTCGGACAACGTCCAAGGAATGCAACGCCGACTCCTTATGATTCGACGGCTGAGGACACAAGGATGGAAGTACAATGTCTTCGTTGAGATGAAAAGCCGAAACGACTTTCGGAAGAAAGGAAGGCTGCGGCCGCAGCACCACCTTATCCTTGTGGAAAATCAAAATAGGGAGCCTTGCAGGGCAAGGCTGCCAGCTCAGAGACTCGTCTAACTGACGTAACAGCCACCAAAAAGACCACTTTCTGAGAAAGTGTCAACGGGAATATCTCTAATATTCTCAAACGGTGCCGTCTGAAGCACCGAGAGGACCAGGTTCAAGTCCCACGGAGGTAATGGGGGGCGGACCGGAGGGGCCACATGTCGAACCCCCTGCCCAAATGTACTCACAAGAGAGTGAGTCGCCAGGGGTCGCTGAAAAAAGACAGCCAGGGCAGATATCTGTCCCTTAATCGTACTTAGGGCAAGCCTTTGGTCTACCCCATGCTGTAAAAACAGCAGGATTCTGGAAACCAAATAGGTACGCGGATGCCATTTCATTTCCTCACATATGGAGATGTAGGCCCTCCAAGTGCGGTGATAGACCTTCCTGGAGGACGGTTTCCGAGCACTTCTCATAGTAGAGATTACTGAGTCTGACAGGCCCCGATCTCTCAGTACCTGGTTCTCAACAGCCATGCCGTTAAAGCCAATGACTGTAAAGCAGGATGGAATATGGGACCTTGCGATAGCAGGTCCTTCCGTAGTGGTAGGCGCCAGGGGACGTCTGCTACCAGACGTACTAGATCGGCGTACCAAGGACGCTGAGGCCAATCTGGAGCGATTAGGATCATTGGAATTCCCTCTGCCTCCACTCTGCGGAGCAGAAGAGGAAGAAGCCTTAAGGGAGGGAAGGCATAGATTAGCCGATACTGACCCCACGATGCTACCAACACGTCCGTTGCGTCTGCCCATGGGTCTCTTGACCGGGCCACAAACCTCAATACCTTCCGATTGAGTCGGGAAGCCAGAAGATCTACGTCTGGTGTGCCCCATCTTTGGCAGAGGAGTTGGAACACCTCCGGGTGTAAGGACCATTCTCCCTGGTCCAGCATCTGGCGGCTCAGGTAGTCCGCCTGCCAGTTTTCCACACCCGGAATGTACACGGCCGACAGTGCCGGTACGCTCCTCTCTGCCCACTTCAGGATGCGAGCGATCTCCGATGCTGCAGCTGAGCTTCTTGTTCCTCCTTGATGATTGACATATGCCACTGCTGTGGCGTTGTCTGACTGGATCCTGACTGGACGCCCTTGCAGTCTCTGAGACCATTTGAAGAGGCACAGCTTGATCGCCTGGATCTCCAGGACATTGATCGTCAGGAGGGCTTCCTCTGGGGTCCAGCAACCTTGCGCCGACTGGACACCCCAGACTCCCCCCCAACCTGTAAGGCTGGCGTCCGTCGTGATCACTATCCAGTAAACCGGAAGAAATGACTTCCCGGCCATTAAAGCCGGTGCTGTCAGCCACCATACCAGGGATCTCCTGACTAGGTGGCTCACTCGGATTTGATAATCCAGAGATGAAGGGCATCTGTTCCATCTGGACAGAACTTCCTTCTGTAACACTCGAGTGTGGTATTGAGCATATGGGACCGCCTCGAAGGAGGCTACCATGAGGCCCAACACTCGCATGCAAAAACGGAGTGACGACCAATTCCTGGAAGTCAGCTGCCGTACTGCAGCCCGGAGGGTCTGCAACTTCTCCACAGGGAGGAATACCTTTGCCTCTGAGGAATCCAGAATCAACCCCAGGTACACTAGGCGTTGAGTGGGCACCAATACTGACTTTTGCGTGTTTAGTATCCAACCACAGTCTCGAAGAGTCTGACAGGTAATGGACACGCTTACCTCTAATTCTGAGCTTGAAGGGGCCTTCAGCAGAAGGTCGTCCAAGTAACCTGTGATAGCGATACCCCGCTGTCTTAGAAGTGCCAGAATCGGAGCGAGCACCTTGGTGAACGTCCTGGGTGCTGAGGCAAGGCCAAACGGGAGGGCCACAAACTGGTAGTGGTTCTTCCCGATAGCAAATCGCAGAAACCTCTGGTGTCTGGAGTATATGGGGACATGCAGGTATGCGTCCTTGATGTCCAAGGAGGCCAGAAAGTCCCCCGGATGGAGAGCCGTGACTACGGATCGAACAGACTCCATCCGAAATCTTTGTACCTTCACAAAGCAATTGAGGGCTCTGAGATCCAAGATTGGACGAACCCCCTCCTTCTTTGGCACAATGAACAGATTTGAGTAAAAACCCTGACCCCGTTCCTGTTCTGGAACTGGAATAACTACCCCGTGTTCCAGTAGACCCTGGACCGCCCCATACAGGGCCTCCCGACGGGTCGGTAGTAGCTGGAGATTGGAGGTGATGAATCTGTCTGGTGGACAAGAGAGAAATTCTATCTTGTAGCCTGAGGAGATTACTTCGCAAACCCACCTGTCGGAGACTAGAGCAGTCCACTGAGTCGCGAATTCGTGAAGACGTCCCCCCACCCGAGAGCTGGGTGGGGGCGGACCTTCATGTGGACGCAGATTTGTCCGCAGGCTTGTTGGGTCTGCGGGACCAAGGACGCTTTTGTCCTTGGGCAGGCGCTTTATCGGCCTGGGGTCTTTTCCCTGTCGCCCTAGGGGGACGAAAAAACCACTTGTGTGCAGTAAAGGAGGGCCCTTGCCCTTGGCGTGGCCCCTTACCCTTGCTAATTTGGGGAAGCAAAGTGCTTTTACTTCCTGTGGCATCCTTGATGATGTCATCCAGAGAAGCCCCAAAAAGTCTGTCGCCCTTAAAAGGCAGATCCAACAGGGCTTTCTTGGAAGTCTGGTCCGCAGACCAGCCTTTTAGCCAGATCAGGCGGCGTATTGCTACTGCATAAACCGAAGTTTTAGACAGCAGGGGAATAGTATTCATGTCTGACTCGCAGACAAACCTAAGGCCCTGGACCAACAGGTCGGCCAATGTTATCTCATCAGGAGGAGCATCTCGCTCCTTAACCCCTGGAGTAGCAATCTTGCCCATTCAGTAAGTGTGTGAGACACTAGGGCCCCCGCCAATGCCGGGCGTACTGCCGAGCCTACCACTGAGTATAGGTAGCAAGCGAGTGCTTCAGCCTTCTTATCCACAGGGTCCTAGAAAACAGGAGCCCCTTCTACAGGAATTGTGGTGGCTCTATTAAGTCTGGACACCGGAGGGTCCACTATAGGGGGGAGAGGTCCATTTCTTCAGAAAACTCTCCTCAAAAGGGGTACCGTACCGCAAACCTCTTTGGGGCTGTAAAGACCCTCAGTGGGTTCTCCCATTCCTTGTATAAGAGTTTATCAAAAGACACACAAGGGAACACCTTAGCAGTGCGGGCAGGTCTATGAAACCCAAGTGGACCGGAGTCTCTGCTGCTTCTGCAGTATTTTCCAACTTTAGCGTATCCCGCACTGCAGTAATAAGGTCAGATACCAAAGCCGTCTCGCGTACTGACCTGGACTTGGAGTCCTCCTCACTGTCCGATCGGTCACGGTCTGCAGTCTCTGATGCATCAGAATCTGGGCCATGAGCCGTAGCTGGACCTGGTTCTGCATCAGAAATATCCCCAGAAGCTTGCAGGGGACGGGGCGTTTACTACCCCCTGTATTCCCGTGTGCTGCTTCCACCCTGGCAGCAAACGCCTCTAGGATTGCAGTCATAGCGTTCATAGACACCTCAGGGGCACCAGCTGCTAAATCTGGTGTTTCAGGGGAGAAGACATCTGGCTCAGATGCCATGCTGACCACACGCTGACACTCACAGGGCTCCAGGCAAGATATCAATAGGCCACCCTCCTGCGCTGCAGAGATGCTGGGTTACCCAGAGGACTCACCACCCTGGATAGGTACTGCTATGCTGCGCCTGTGATGCTGTCCCCTTGCTGCTGTGTCAGTCTGCTTCTTTTATCAGCACTTCCTGTGTGAATTTTCACGCCAGTGTAATGCACCCTAGAGGCCGGAGGCTCTCGCAAAATGGTTGCCAAAAACGTCTGTATGGAAGATAATGTGGGCTCTAAAAAAATGGCCGCCGACAGAAGATAGAGGTCAGGCAGCCATAGCCCCCAAAAAGATGGCCGCCGAACGGCAATATCTGCATACAGGGTGGACCAACATGGCCGCCGATCACCTGATAGGGGCCAGTGGGTGTGGCCGAACCACAGGAAGATGGCCGCCAGGCAGTTACAAGAGGCCAAACTTGGCATGGACCACCTCAAAATGGCCGCCGACAGCATGGAGACACAGAAACACAGGTAAGCAAAAATGACATTTCTTTTAAATGTTAGTTACAGCCAGCCCCGCTCCAGTGGGACCCCCTAGGTGACCCCCAGCACCCAGCAACCTTTAGCTAGAAGCCCAGGGAGGAGGGAAAGGCAGGGAGAGAGGGAAGAAAGGGGCCACAACCACTTACTTGATCTCTCCAGGAATGTCCAGCTAAATCACCCAGCCGAGGCAGGGGAGTTTTACTTACCTATCCTGCATGTATTCTGCTGGAAGACATTCCAAACAGATCATCGTCCGCGCACGGAAGGTGACTGTTGGCCAGGCATGCTGTGATTGGACCCAGAAGGGACGATCATATGTATGCCCTGGAGCATGACGCTCACCGGACAGGCTGCTGCGACTCGGCCGTAA
The DNA here is from genome assembly GCA_029206835.1 of Rana muscosa. Taxonomy (NCBI): domain Eukaryota; kingdom Metazoa; phylum Chordata; class Amphibia; order Anura; family Ranidae; genus Rana; species Rana muscosa. The sequence continues at coordinate 282,230,481 of CM055121.1, forward strand.
GGTCAGCCGAAGCTGAGCGGTCCGATGCAAGCCTTGGAGCGTAAGCTCACCGGCCAGGCTGCTGCGACTCGGCCGTAAGGTCAGCCGAAGCTGAGCGGTCCGATGCAGGCCCTGGAGCGTAGGCTCACCGGCCACCCGTGGAGCGACGGGCATGTCGTGGAAAACCCAGCGCGTAGCTAGGGTCGGCACACGCTCGATGGCCAAAACTGGGGAGACTACAAGGATCGAGGATCCAGCCTGTCACCCAGTCGGCAGTTGATCGAAGATCGCAGGAAACAACAAATGTAGCAAAAAAATAAAATAAATATATATATATATATCTTTTTTCCCCGGACCAATGGGCCCGAAGGGAGCCATGTCCTACTCCTTGCTAGACAGAAAAAAACTGATCTGCGATGTGCAGACTGAGAGGGTATACCCAGAGGGTCCGCCCCCTGGGCGGTACTGTAGAAGGTGTGATGCAACACTTTTTACAAGTTTTTCTGCCTAGTCACTCCTAATTAACGGATAATACCCACTTTGTCAATAGAGAAGCTGTGTCGGTCCATGGATGAAAGAGTAAATCCTATTTTCTTTCTCGTACATCACGGGACACAGAGCGACTTAGTCATTACTAATGGGATGTCCTAAAGCAATGCCAAATGAGGGGGGGGATACACCATATATAAGCTGAGCGCTATCAGACATGAGGATCTTTTGCGGCCTGCAACACACTGCGCCCAAAGGCGACATCCTCCTGACTTCTAACGTCCACCTGGTAGAACCTAGTAAACGTGTGAACTGAAGACCATGTTGCGGCCTTACAGACCTGAGCCAGGGAGGCCTGGTGATGCACTGCCCATGAAGTTCCAACTGCTCTCGTGGAGTGCGCCCTAACTTTGAACGGAGGCGGTCTACTTCTCAAGCCATAGGCTTGTATTATGACCTGTCGAATCCACTTGGCTAAAGTAGATTTTGACGCTGCCTGACCCTTTCTGGGGCCTTCCGGCAGAATAAACAAAGTATCCGTTCTGCGAATCTGAGCAGTGGCTTTTAGATAAGCTTTAACTGCTCTTACTACATCCAAAGAATGCAATAACTTTTCCTCTACCGAACTAGGTTTGGGGAAAAAAGAAGGAAGAACCACATCTTGGTTCAAATGAAACCTCAATACCACCTTAGGAAGAAAGGCTGGATGAGGACGTAACACTACTCTGTCCTTATGGATAACCAGATATGGCTCCTTACAGGACATAGCTGCTAATTCCGATACTCTTTTAGCCGAACAAATGGCTACTAGAAAAATCAATTTCCTGGTGAGAAGCACCAAGGAAATATGCTGTAATGGTTCAAATGGTTGTTTCTGTAGAACCGACAGAACCAAGTTTAGATCCCATGGACATATGGGAATACTAACCGGAGGACTAATACGCATCACTCCTTGTATAAAGGCTTTGACTAGTGAATGCGAAGCCAAGGGCCTTTGAAAAAATATTGACAAGGCCGAAATCTGACCCTTGATAGTACTCAAGGCAAGCTTCCTATCTACAGCCCACTGTAGGAAGTCCAGAATCCTACCTATTACGTACTTATGTGGATGCCATTTCTTGGCCTCACACCACGCGATGTACGCCTTCCAGATTCTATAGTAAATCTGCCTGGATACCGGCTTCCTGGCATTGCTCATGGTAGATACCACAGCATTAGAGAGCCCTCTCTTTTTTAGAATGTGGGCTTCAATAGCCAGGCCGTCAAACCTAGGGCTGGTAAGGAAGGGTGGTATATCGGTCCTTGCGAAAGCAGGTCCGGACGATGTGGGAGGGTCCAAGGACTCCCCACTGAAATTTTACAATCTCCGCGTACCACGCTCTTCGGGGCCACGCTGGAGCCACCGGAATCACTGGTTTCTTTTCTACCCTGATTCTGCGGAGTAATCGAGGTAACCATTGTGGCGGTGTGAATGCATATATCAGCTTGAACTGATCCCAAGGGAACACTAGGGCATCCGAGCCGCAAGCTAGGGGATCCCTTGTCCGAGAGACAAACCTGTCCCCCTTTGCGTTGAATCTGGATGCTAGAAGATCTACATCCGATGTTCCCCACCGCTGACATATTGTCCAGAAAACCTCGTGGTGAAGGGACCCTTCCTCTGGGCCTAATTGCTGGCGACTTAGAAAGTCCGCCTTCCAATTCTCCACTCCTGGAATGAATACCGCAGATATGGCTGGGACATATCTTTCTGCCCATTTCAGGATGTAATTTACTTCCCTCTGGGCTGCACGACTCCTGGTGCCCCCCTGATGATTGATATATGCCACTGCTGTGGCATTGTCTGATAGAATTCTGACAGGGGACCCTTGGAGTTTGGATTTCCATGCTACTAGGGCATACCGGGCTGCTCGTATCTCTAAGAGATTGATGGGCAGGGCCTTTTCTGCATCCGACCATCTGCCCTGGAGAGACTATTGCTCCAGTACTGCTCCCCAGCCTATAAGGCTGGCATCTGTAGTGACCACCTTCCAAGAAATCGGACTGAAGGATTTCCTTTTTTCCAGATTCTGGGGAACCAACCACCAACGGAGGCTCTTGCGAACGGAAGGGGACAAGGACATTGTAAGTCTAGGGCCTGAACTTTTTTGTTCCAGGCTGACAGTATGGCCCCTTGCAAATTCCTTGAATGGAATTGACCGTAGGGTACTGCTTCGAATGATGCCACCATTTTTCCCAGCAGCCTCATATACAGGCGTATGGACGGCTGTCTTTTTTGTACCCACTAAGTGGATCAAATCTTTCAAAGACAACACCTTTCCTCGAGGCAAGAATATTTTTCTCTGGCCTGAATCCAACCTTAGCCCCAAGTATTCCAGACTTTTGACTGGTTTTTAGGGCTGACTTGTCTCGGTTGATAATCCAACCGTGAGATTCCAGATACTTGATTGTCTTGTGAACGACCACGTCTAGTTTTTTCACTGAGTGGTCTATCAGCAACAAGTCATCCAGATATGCCATTATCATTACACCTTGTGTTGTTAGATTGGCCAATAAAGGGCCAGAATTTTTGTAAACACTCGTGGTGCTGTGGCCAAACCGAAGGGTAAGGCTCTGAACTGAAAATGGCGCCCTTCTACTGCAAAGCGTAGAAATTTTTGGTGGACTGGAAAGATGGGAATGTGCAAATAAGCATCTTTGATGTCGATCGCGGCTAACCAATCCTCCCCTTGTAGGGCAGTGGCCACCGATCGGATCGACTCCATCGGAAAGTCCTGATATACAGGAATTTGTATAGCCCTTTTAGAATTAATATGGGCCTCCCGTCCGCGTTTGCTTCGGGACTGTAAAGAGGTTTGAGTAAAACCCGAACCCTCATTCTTCCAGGGGAACCTCCATAATTACTCCTTGGAGCAATAGTTGTTCTAGTGCCAACAGGAGGGACTCTCTCTTCCGGGGATCCCTTGGCACGTTTGACCTCAAAAATGGGAAGGAGGAGAGTCTTTTAACTCCAAACTGTATCCCAAACCTACTGCGGAGAGCACCTATCTGTCTTGATCGTGTCCCGCCAGGTCTCTTGCGAACAACTGGAGTCCTCCCCCCACCCGACTGAGTGGGGGCTTCAATGAATTTAACTTTGGGGGAGGTTTTGTACCTCCCCTGACCCAGGGTTTCTCATTACCCTGCTACTGTCCCTGTTTTTTACCCCCGGGATTTGACCGAGGAGGCCGTCGGAACTGTTACACAGCCGATGCCCCAGGGACTGGAGAAGCAGGCCTCTTAAAGAGGGACCTCTAACTCTGTTTTTAACCGGCAAGAGCGTATTTTTACCGCTGGAAATTTTCTGGATATATTTGTCAAGGTTTTCCCTGAATAAGCGTTCACCATGAAATGGGACGCTAACCAGCCATTCTATACAGGGAGCTTCAGCAGACCAGTTTTTGAGCCATAGAAGCCTACGCTATAAGCCTGTACTATAGACAGCGTAAGGCGGGAGGCCTGATGGACTGAATCCTTTATGGCGTCAACCGCAAAGCCTAAGGCTCTAGGTAGATCAGCTAGGGCAAGGGCCTGCTGATCTGTCAAGTCCCTCAAGACCTGTTTCAACTGATCCTTCACTGCTTAGCAGACCCCAATAGCTGCTACTGCTGGTTGTATCACCAAGCAGATTTTCATAAGGACTCCAATCTTTTATCTATTGGGTTCTTGAACATTTGGACATTATCCACTGGACATGTCAGTGATTTATACATACAAGAGATGGCTGCGTCCACTGTAGGGACCTTCCATTTTTTATTTTATTTTTTTTTTTGATGAACTTATCCTCCATGGGATAGACCACCGGAAATCTCTTGGGGGAATAAATATTTTCTCAGGACGTTCCCAATCCTGGTAAATGAGCCCTTTCAGTAAAGGGTGAAGTGGAAAAAGAACAAACAGTCTGGGGGCTTCTAGCGACCCCAACGAGGATACAGTAGTGGTTGATGGTTCCGCAAGGTGCATTTTTAAATGCTGATCGGACCATGTTAGTCAGAGACTGAACCCATAATCTTTCAGCTTGAGATGCTGAGAAAAGGTTCCCCCACTGTTGATTCCTCTATAACAGAATCAACCTCATCCTGATCCCCTTCAGGTAGGTCGATCTCTGTATGGGACTGTTGCTCCGCTAACAGGTACTCTGAAGGAGGAGACGGAGATCGGCGTGCTTTCCCTGACAGGGAGGCAGCGATCAATGTTGACAATCTCTCTCTAATCCTCCCAGAGCTGAGGAAAAAACCTCCTCTGTTACATACACAGGAGCAGGTGAACTGAGGACAGCCACAGTACCAAGTACCCCTGCGGGGTCTCTACGGTCACTTACCTCTGAACTTCAGGGGAGACTGGTGCAGCAGAAGTATGCCCAAGATCCTCCGAGCCCGATGAGACCCCCTTCGCTTCCTGGAAGATTCAGTTCCGGAGCTTCTGGACGGCATATTCCTAAGCCTAAAGCTGAGGTATTCCAGCCGTAATACACCACTTTTACTGAGAATAGTCTAGCACAATTGCTGCTATATCACAGTTGGTGTCTACTAATGTGCCTTTCTAGGGGATGCCTGTATCAACCGCTTGCTGTATGCCCTTTTTTTTAAATGTTGCCAGCTCTGTCTCTGTACTTCATAGCCAGCTCACCACACAAAACTGTGGTTTTTACATGCTGGGACGCCCGCACATGCGCAGAAGCGCTGCGGCGCACACAGAGCGTCATCCCCCAGGCTCCGCCCCCTTTCCTGGCTCACCTCTATATATAGAGGCGCGTGCACGCGCGCGGCCACGTGCGCCTTCGGCGCTAATTTTGAAAAATGGAGACTAGGGACAAGAGCCAGGGCCCCTCTTTGCCGCAGGCCGGGGGATGGACGAGCATTGCAACATGGCAGAGGAAGCAGTTTCCCATAAGAGAACTCACCATCTGCCTGGACTTGCTCTGCTGAGAAGAAACTAGTCCACATGACAAGAAAACATTCCACAGCGGCCTCTAGTGGACAAACACAGGTACCGCAGTCTAATATCTTAAATATATATAAAAAAATATATATTTTTATTTATTTTTTTTCTTGACCACCATTAAAAATTATTAAATTTTTTTAGTAGTTACAGGCATGCACAGAATTTTGCGGGAATACCATTAGGTAACAGACAGAAAGACAAATTAGGCTTGGGGGTCCCCCAATAGAACCAAGTTCCTGGGGGCCCCCACTTACCTGTTCCCCGCCGCAGGACTTTGTTTGGTCCACAAAAAGCCCAAACTTCACCTATCACGGCAGGCATTGTAATCAAACCTTCAGGGACCGGGTTCCCAAGGATTCCACTCCCCTGGACCTGTATAGCACCCTGCACAGAAAACATCTTGGTCGTGGGTATGACCAGAGCTCTGGATCCCAGGGTCCAGCTCTCCTAAGAGAAGCATTACAGGCAAAACCTTGCTCTTCTCTGCAAGGCCCGGGTACCGACCGTTTAGCTATGAAGCTTTTTTGGTCGGATCCGGAATAGCTTACTGAGGCCCAAAAGAACCTGTACGCAAGCTCAGTGAAAAACACATGTTTCTTCTTGGCCAACACCTTAGACACTGGCAAAAAACTGAGGTGCTCCCGGATGGGAGGGGCTTATATAGGGGAGGGTACTTCCGGTTTTGGAAGTTGCCAGTGCCAGCACCTGACGGTATCTATATAACCCATTAGTAATGACTAAGTCGCTCTGTGTCCCGTGATGTACGAGAAAGAAAAAGCCTGTGGAATGTTGGGGACTGCGGGCAGGGAGGGGGGTGGGGTGTTTGTGTTTCAATGTTCTGGACCATCACGTTTATGGATGGGGACACTGTTTTTTCTGACTTTCTTTTCTTCAAAGTACAACACATTTTTTATTTTATTTTTTTCTCCATTCTTTTTTTTCCTTTTGGGGACTCAAGCTCTTGTTATTCCACATTTACCCATTGTCATTTTATGTGATGAGAATGATTTCATGTTTGCCGATCATCCCTCAATAATGGGGAAGAACTGTATGTTATTGTCCTGGTATGCCAGGTCCCACTATGCAATCACTTCTCGGCATGATGGCCAGGCTTACTACTTTTAAACTTCTCTCCTGGAATGTGAGAGGTCTCAACTCAAAAGTTAAGAGGGCACTTGTTTTTAATTATATTCAGAGGCATAAGCCACAAATTATTTTCCTGCAGGAGACTCATCTGGTAGGCTCTAGGGTTCTGGCCTTACAGAGGGCATTTGTAAAACATGTCTTTCACTCCACCTACTCGAACTATGCTAGAGGAGTGTCTATTTTAATAACCAAATCGCTAATTTGTACCGTGGAGAAGATAGTAACTGACCCCTTTGGCAGATATGTCATAGTGATTCTCAATATTGATAACACCCCCCATACTTTTGTGGCACTTTATATACCGCCGCCGTTTACCATTGCATTGTGGGACATGATACTGGCGAAGGTTCTCCTGGTGGCCCAAGGGCCTCTTATTATAGCAGGGGATGTTAATGCTGTACTGTCACCTAACATGGATAGACTCAAAACGGTGTCCGGCTGCACATCTCCATTGGCTGGTTGCATGGATCACTACGGCCTGGTGGAGGTGTGGCGTTGGAAACACGCTGATGTCAGAGAGTTTTCTTGTTTTTCCTCTACATATGGTACTTTATCTAGACTGGATATGTGTTTTGTGACGGGGGAGGTATTGCAGAGGGTGGATGAGGTGCGGTACCTTCCAAGGGCTATTTCGGATCACTCCCCCTTGATGGTTTCAGTTACCATGGGTAGGTCTCAGAGTTGCAAGCCTTGGAGGAGGGGTGGCTGGAGGAGGAGTGTTTTGACAGGGCAACCGCCAAGGAAATAGCTAATTTCTGGTTGGAAAACAGAGGGGAGGTGCCGCTCGGGACTACCTGGGATGCATTTAAGGCCACCCTTAGGGGGATCTATCTCGGGGCTAATAAAACAATTAAGAGCTGACAGGGAGTGGAAGGTGAAGGACTGTGAACAAGTTGCTACGGAGGCGGAGGTGGAGTATATTGCTAATCCTACTCCCCACAACTTTGGGGAATGGAGAGATAAGGCCAGGCAGTTGGAGTTGGTGGTAGTGGAAAAAACCCAGAAGAAACTGTTATATCAATCACAGCGTATCCTTGAGTTCGGTGACAAAAATAGTAAATTATTAGCATACTTGGCCCACTCACAACAGGCTTTGGCCTCTATTCCCAGGATATATAACAAAAGTCGCCTTTTATGTACCGGGCAAGAGGATATTTCTGCCGCTTTTCTAGAATTTTATTTCGACCTTTATAAGACTAGGGTTGATTATCAGGAGGAAGAGGTCTGTCAGTTTTTAGCGCCAGTTCCTTTGAAGGAGCTGTCAAGGGAGGTAGCGGAAGACTTGGACCTTCCCTTCAGTACTGAAGAAGTACTATCGGCAATGCTTTCCATGAACCCTAATAGGACGCCTGGTTTAGATGGGTACCCTGCAGAGTGGTATACCACTTATAAAGAATTTATGGCATCCACTTTGCTGGAGGTATATGAGGACGCTATGAACAGGGGGATACTTCCTGATTCAATGCGGGAGGCACTGATTGTACTGCTCCCAAAGCCCCATAAAGACCATGAACAGTGTGAGTCATATAGGCCCATATCCCTTATTAACGTAGATGCCAAAATTTTAGCCAAGCTCCTAGCTCAGCGTTTGAATGGCGTAATAACGACCATTGTCCACCCTGATCAGACGGGTTTCATCCCAACAAGATCCACAGCTATAAACCTGAGGAGACTATTTACTGTATTACAATCTGCAGGCCCGGTTCCAGACACACGCATTGTAGTGTCGTTAGATGCCCATAAGGCCTTCGACTATATTGAATGGCCATACTTAAGGGCAGCCCTTGAAAGATTCGGCTTCGGCCCTAAATTTATCAGCTGGGTTAAGCTGTTGTACTCTAGACCGCTGGCCCGGTTGAGGGTTAACGGCATGGTGACGGAAACCTTTGAAATAGCTAGGGGCACGCGGCAGGGGTGTCCTCTGTCGCCCCTGTTGTTTGCTCTGGCTATAGAGCCATTGGCGGTCCAGCTGAGGGAAGATGTGGAGGTGAAGGGCTGCTGGATAAACTCTAAGGAAGAAAAAACGTCTTTATATGCAGACGACATGCTCTTGTATCTAGCGGAGGGTTCCCTGAAGGCGGCTTTCGCTAGGATTACAGACTTTGGTAGGTACTCTGGGTTTAGTGTCAATTGGGATAAGTCAGTGATTTTCCCTATTGACTCTACATATGCCCCGAATCTCCCAGCTGAGGTTCCCTTGAGCGTTGTTTCCCAATTTCGGTACCTGGGGGTAGAGGTGCAATTGCCATTGAAAGTGTATATTAAAAACAACCTGCGTCCGATGATAGTGCGCCCAGAAGGATAGCTTACAGACCTGGTCTGGGCTACCCCTCAGCCTCTTAGGTCGTATTAACATATTTAAAATGATCTACTTACCCAGATCTCTGTATGTGTTCTGGCATGCCCCAATATATGTCCCCAAAAAATTGTTCAGGGACATCAATACCATCTTGGCCTCCTTCCTCTGGGGCAATAGGCCACCACGGGTATCCTTGGACACTTTGTTTTTGCCAGTCCAGAGTGGTGGACTGGCGTTACCAAATTTACAGTGCTACTATTTGGCAGCACAGCTGACTCATATTCACTGGTGGTTTTTCCCTAAGATGGAGGTGGCTTCGGTGGAGAGCCAGGCGGCCTTGGTGCACACGTTTGAGGCACTAGTCAATCTACTATATAGGAATGGCCCATACCCGCCTAAGGGCGCGGAGATCCTTAAACTCTCATATAAAATCTTTCATATCTGTAATAAGCGAATGGGGGGTGGCCTGCTGACTCTATCCCCTAATGCACCTTTGTGGTATAATCCTCAACTCGCAGAGATCTGTAAGATCCCTGATGGGGCATGCTGGGCTAAGTATGGTCTCATGTACCTGCATAAGTTGTTTAGGAACCAGACTTTTAGGACATTCAGGGACCTTCAGTTTGAGTATAAGTGCCCCAACAGTTACTTTTATAGGTATCTTCAGCTGCGCCATGCTGTAGTGGCTCAATTTAGCCTGTGGGAGGTCCAGCTGAAGAATTCAGACCTGGAGAGGATGTTGATGGAGGAAGACCACTCAAAACTAGTATCAAGATATTATTTCTCTCTAATGACTACCTCATCTCCTAGGATGGAAAGGGTGGAGGCGCAGTGGAGAGGTGATATTCCAGCTCTCACTGTGGAATCCTGGGCTGCAGTCACTGCGTCATTGTTGCCGTCGGTGATTTCGGCCAGAGATAAAGTCATCCAATTCAACTTTCTGCATCGAGTATATTACACTCCGAAGAGGCTTCATAGGATGGGCAGGGCAGAGTCCCCTGACTGCAACAGATGTGGGGTGGAGGTAGGCGATTTCTTTCATATGATATGGCTCTGTCCGCAGGTGAGGGGATTCTGGTCGAGGGTTATGTCATTTCTGGAGGAGAGGACGGGTCTCCCGAATATATGTGATCCGGCCAGATGCATATTGGGTGTCTTTGGGGATGAGGAATTGTCTGACTCAAAAAAGACTCTTCTGAGAACACTTTTCTTCCATGCTAAGAAAGCATTGACCCTGAAGTGGAAGGATGATAGGCCTCCGTCGCTCCAGCTTTGGATTGACTTAGTTAATGGAGCCCTCCCAAAATATAAGTTGACCTACATATCCAGGGGGTGCCCGAAAAAATTCAACAAAGTATGGGCTGGATGGATCAAATCGGTGTCAGGAGAGATAGAGGTGTGAGGTGGTCTGGACAGACTATAGAGGGTCCTGATCTTTATCAGTAGATCATGATAGATAGTAACATGGGTATGTTGATCAAGCACTTTGGCTTCTACAGATGGAAGATCATATGTTGCAAGGTTCTTGTGGAATTGGGTTCCCCCGTTGTTCTGGTTTTGTTTTGTCTTCCCCCCCCCCCTTCCCTTTTTTTTTTCTCTTTTCTTCTCTCTCTCTCCTTTCTCTTTTCTTTTCCTGTTACCGGTTGCATATTTCTTCCCTATGTCAGCATACGTAGGGGTATATACCTGGAGATAGGGGGGTTGGCCCCGCCTGCAAATAATTGATCGTTCTCTGTCTAATATGTGTCGTAGTTACATGCTTCTGATATTGGGAGTATTGGTTTCTGTTTTGATACCTGTGTGATAATCTCCTATGTATTGATTATGCTCCATGGAATGTAACCTGTGTTATTGTTTTTCTATGAAAATGAATAAAATAGACCCTTTAAAAAAAAAAAAAAAAAAAAAAAAAAAGACAGGAAGTCCTCTCTATATAACCCCACCCCCCTATGGAAGCTGCAGATGGCTCAGAGAGTCTGCAGGAACTCAGGGCATCAACAAGCTGAAATTATCCTTCAGAGCGGCCCCATAGCCCAGCCTGTACAAGCACCCTTTAGTGGGGTGGGGATCAAAGAACAGGCAGCATAGCAGCACTGAGCCTCAGAATACCATGGCCACTGGGGACTCACCATTTTTGCTGCAGGTTCCTGACTTGAACAAATCAGGACCCAAAACTTAACCCCTCACGGCGGGCCATGTCTAGCCAGACCATCCGGGACACGATCCCTGTTACTAGGGGTCCACCACCCTGGACCTGTACAGCACCCTGCCGGGAAAACGCCTCTCTCATTTTACTGCTGCTCAGGGTTCCTTACAAGCAGGGTCAAGCGCCTAAAAGGTTGCATTACAGGCGATACTCATGAACTGTCCATTCGATGTAGCGGGGCCCGGGTACCAATCATGTTTAGCGTCATTGCTTCAGGATTGGATCCAGAATACCAGTTTCTTTACCCGATTAGGAATCTATTATATATATATATATATTTATATTTATAGAGGACGACTTCTGGTCTTTGATTGCTAGTGTCCATTCACCTGAAGGTGGCTCATAGCCCAGGTGGTCATGATTATTTTTTTTACAATACAGTTTTTACAAAAAAAAAAAGGATAGTAACATTTGTATAAATATTGTGTATAATATAATGTTCAACAATAAGCATATAACAGCAGTAGAGCGTTTGGTAGGTAGTAATCACTGAGATATAGGCTGGCCATGTTTTATGTCAATTGTTGTTATAAATTTTAATAAACAGCACCCGTCAAAGTATATAGTTCTTATATTACTAATGATCTGATTAAAGTGGTTGTAAACCCATATTTAAAAAAAAAAAAAAAAAAAAAAAAAACCTGCAAGACAAAAAGGCATTATGAGCTAGTATGACTAGCATACTAGCTCATTTTGCATTACTTACCTTAGATCGAAGCCCCCGAATTCGTCCACGTCTCCCCCTCCAGCCGCAGCCATCTCTCCCGGAGGTCACTTCCGGGTATCGCCGCTCATCACCGCGATTGGCCGGAGCGGCGATGACGTCACTCTGCGCTTGCGCGCCGGAGCTGTAAAAGCCGGCGTTATTCATAAAACTGGCATTTACAGTGCACCTGCGCCGTACACATCGATGTTCTCTTTTTGGCAAATATCTCCTAAACCTTATAGGTTTAGGAGATATTACTTGCACCTACAGGTAAGCCCTAATCTAGACTTACCTGTAGGTGCAAGTTGCAAGAGTGGGTTTACAACTACTTTAAATCTCATCAATGGTTTTTCGGTGTACACTCTATACAAGCTTACAGTGGCGGCTGGTGCTCAAACAAACTGAAAAAAACACCCATCAATTTCAGTCACTGTGCCCATCAAACGCAGCCACTGTGCCCATCAATTGCTGCCAGTGTGCATCGCCCGCCCGGCACTTACCTTGTCTCGGTGGGGCAACGGGTCACGGCAGTGTCCTCCACGTTCCTCAATGTCTTCTCCTGTCCTCTCTTCCCGTCCTCTGCTATGATTGGATGCCTGATAGGCGTCCAATCACAGTGCCTGCCATCTCAGCCAATCAGGTGACAGGTAACAGACCCGAGCACCTGATTGGCGGAGAGGCGCTTCAGTGTTAGGAAAGCGAATATTCATTCGCTTTCCTAACACAAAGCTGAGTGAACTGCTGTTCACTTTTTTGGACACCTATTAGAGCCTATGGCTCTAATCAGGTGCTTCCAAAAAAATACCCCACCGCTGTAATTCAGGCTCCCGGCACCCAAAAAGGGGCTGGGCACATGAATAGGGGGTGGCAGCGGCGACCGTAGATAGATTCATGCAATGCATGAATCTATCTATGGTGATAGAGAGGTGGCAGGAGAGAGGGGGCGGCGCCCGTGCGCCCCTCATCGATGCACCACCATTGCAAGCTTATGTTGCATAAGGTATAAAGTTGGATAGAGAAAATAGCAGACCCAAAAGGAGGGTGAGATAAGAAAAGAAGGAGAGAGACAGAAGACAAAAGGTCCCAGATTTGTTTTAGATGATTCTATAACACAGAGTCATATACTTCGGAATATTTGAAGATGACCCAAGGTTGCCAGGTTTATGAACTGTCGCCCCTATTTCCTCCATATTATAGAGGTGGTGGACCTTGTGTAATCATGCTCTGATTGTAGGGGTAAGGGTGATTATTAAGCCTGCTCTGTGTCCTGTGATGTACGAAAAAAAAAAAAAAGAAATTCTATATAATGAAGATTTTTCTTGCTAAAGGCTCTCTGTACCTCGTTGCCATTTCTAAGGCCCCTTTCACACTGGGGTGGGAGGTGCGCTGGTGGTATAGCGCCGCTATTTTTAGCGCTGCTGTACCGTCGGAATTGCAGCGGATTTGTGGCGGTATTCGGCCACTAGCGGTACGGTTTTAACCCCCGCTAGCGGCCGAAAAAGGGTTAATACAGCCGGCAATGCGCCTCTGCAGAGGCGGTATAGCCGCGTTTTCCCATTGCTTTCAATGGGAAGGAGCGGTAAACACACCGCTCCTCTCACCGCTCCAAAGATGCGGCTAGCAGGACTTTTGGAGCGGTCTTGCTAGCGCACCGCTCCAGTGTGAAAGCCCTCGGGCTTTCACACTGGAGAAACAGCAGCCGCTGTTTAGGGTCGGTTTGCAGACGCTATTTTTAGCGCAATAGCACCTGCAAACCGCTCCAGTGTGAAAGGGGTCTAAATGTTATATTTGTGTCACAAGCGAACAATCCACTGTACAGGTAGCTCTGTGTCTGCAGTCCTTCCAGTGTTTGGACAGTCATGTAAAAACTGGGTTGCCCCCCACACACACACACACACACACACACAGCCTTCCCCAAACTTACATTCAGGTACTCCACAGGTTTGGTAACGTTGAACTTGTCCATGGTGGTGATGATAATGGCCGGTGTTGTGAGGAAGAAGAGGAGGAGGAAGAGAATGATGTTGATTATGAGGCAGCGGATCCACCAGAGAAAGCCACGTGTAGACAGGTTCTCCCTAGGAGTGACAAGGACACATTTATCCATTAATCGGTTATCGAGATCCCAGATTTGGGCAGCCGCATTCCTGCAGTGCCCTGAATTAGAGTACTGTCTACCCCAGAGGCACACACTGCCCTTCTATCATGGGTCAGCCCTAACTCAATACCAGCACAAAATACTGCCACCACTCTGAACTCTGCTTGGCACGCATCTGCCTCTGACCCAACTTAACCCCTTCACACCTAAGCTTTTTTCTGACACTTGCTCCTTACAAGTTAAAATAATTTTTTGGGGATAGAAAATTACTTAGAACCCCCAAACACTATACATTTTTATAACCAGAGACCCTAGAGAAGAAAATGGCGATTGTTGCAATATTTTATGTCACACAGTATTTGCACAGCGGTCTTTCAAATGCAAATTTTTTTTAGAAGATATACACTTCATGAATAAAGACAAACAAAAAAAAAAACGTAAAGTTAGCCCAATTTTTTTGTAATGTGAAAGATGTTACACCAAGTAAATAGATACCCAACAAGTCGTGCTTTAAAATTGCGCACACTCGTGGAATGGCAACAAACTACAGTATTAAAAATCTCCATTACCAATTTAGAGATACAGAGGAAGTCTTGCGCTAGAATTATTGCTCTCGCTCCAACGATACCTCACATGTGTGGTTTGAACATGGTTTACATTTAGGGGCACGTCTTACGTATGCATTCGTTTCTGCGAGCGAGCACGGAAGGATGGGGTGCTTTAAATTTTTTTTTTTTTTTTTTACACAGTAATAGGCAACGAAAGGTACTCTTTATGGAGGGATCTGGGGTCTATAAGACCCCAAAATCCCTCCTTTGCACTTAACGCCAAGTTTGACAGTTTTGAATGCTGGCATGTTTTTAAATTAGGCGCCTTTAAGGCGCCAGTAAACAGGAAGTGATGTCATGACATCGCTTCTGGGTTACTAGATCCAGGACCTGATCAAAGCCGATTCCGGTGGGACAGGAGAGCCCGGGCAAGGCGCGGAAGGAGGCGGGAGGGGCGTCCCCTGCCGCTGCTTGTAATAACAGCCAAGCGACTGCTTAGCCGCATCGGTTGTTATTATAAGAAAGCCGTCCGTCGGCTCTAAAAAACTGTACCGCCTTGAAGCCGAAGGCCTCATATTTGTTTTATGTCGGCGTGAAGGGGTTAAAGGGCATGATTACTTTTTACGAGCTTTGGCTATACTTCTCCTTTAAACAGCTCCAGAAATGACCAGGCCCCCCCTTTCCCCCTCCCCCAAATTTAAGCTCCAGGAATGACCACAACTTAATTCTTCCTTACCCGGAGCCACAAGCTTTAGGAGTGACAATCCACCCCTCTCCCCAGCTCCAGAGCCATCCTAAAAAGCACACCTCAGAAATGACCATGCCCCGCTGTACCCTGTCCTGGAGGTACACCTCAGAAATGACCATGCCCCGCTGTACCCTGTCCTGGAGGTACACCTCAGAAATGACCCTGCCCCGCTGTACCCTGTCCTGGAGGTACACCTCAGAAATGACCCTGCCACGCTGTACCCTGTCCTGGAGGTACACCACAGGAATGACCTTGCCCCGCTGTTCCCCGCCAATGACCCTGCCCCGCTGTTCCCCGCCAATGACCCTGCCCCGCTGTTCCCCGCCAATGACCCTGCCCCGCTGTTCCCCGCCAATGACCCTGCCCCGCTGTTCCCCGCCAATGACCCTGCCCTGCTGTACCCCGTCAAAGACCCTGCCACCGCTGTACCTCGTCAATGACACTGCCCCGCTGTACCATGTCAATGACCCTGCCCCGCTGTACCCTGTGCTGGATGTACACCTCAGGAATGACCATGTACCCTACCATAGAGGCACACCTCAGGAATGACCGCGCCCTGCTGTACCCTACCATAGAGGCACACCTCAGGAATGACCATGCCGTGCTGTACCCTACCATAGAGGCACACTTCAGGAATGACTATGCCCCGCTGTACCCTGTCCTAGAGGCACACCTTTAGGAATGACCAGGCCCCTTATCCCACACCTAAAGGCAAGCCTCAAGAATGACCATTTCCCCCCCCCCCCTTTCCTCTGCCCTGGAGTCACATTCCTAGGAATAATCATGCCCTGCACTCCCCGACCACAGAGGAACCTTCTCTCACCAGTAGATATTCTGGGGATCTGGAGCGTAGCTGACAGTCCAGTTGGGGATGTGAAGAGTTTCACTGCAGGATGAATTTTTGGGCTCCCCTCGACAACTGCAGCCATGACATTTACATGCATTGAAATCTTTCAAAATCCTGGAAGGGGAAAAAAACAAAACAAAACATTTACAAGGGTCTCGCTATAAAAAGAACAGAACGCAATAAAAAGAATGGAGGAAATAACAGCAAGTAATCAGGGGCATTATCAAATGTTTAGGGAAACATGGTAAACTTGGATTGAGTTTTTAAATTCGGATACCCTGAGACTATATATTTGTGAAAATTAGTATGATTTGGATTTGGCTGGGCAGGAAGGGGCCTCCCAGGGGAATGTGTCTAGGTTTGTATCTGTTTGTAGTTGTCTATGTCTGTTTTCTGCCCCCTTTTTTGGGGGGTTTTGTGTTTCGGCAGATATGTTTCAGGACCACGTGATAGCACTTAGAACTCACTATGGAGGATTGGGTAAAAATCTATAATAAAATACCCAGGATCTTGAGATTCATAGTTGTTTATTTATTATTTTTTTTCTCTCTCTCTGTTGTACATCTTTGTTTTTTTTTCTTTAGGTTATGCAATAGAGAGTAAGATCCTGGGTTATATCTCTTGGGAATAATCCAATCCTAAAATGGTTATATATACATGATTATGTTTTCTATGTGTGTTAATTTAATTTAAAAACTTTCAATAACATATGATTAAACAAAAAAAAGAGGCTGGTAGCTTGCCTGGCGATTTCTAGACTGGGCAGAGTAAAGCCTCGTACACACGGCCGAGAATCTCGTCGTTAAAAACATGTCTTTTTTTCGACGAGATCCTTGGACAAGAAACTTGTCCCGGCCGAGTGTACACACGCTCATTTCAAAGAACTCGCGGTTCTTTGAATGGAGCGAACGCGGTGACGTAATCGAATACGACGAGCATGCGCTCGTCACATTCGATGCCGTCGCCGCCATCTTGGTACACCCTACCTATGCCTAGGAAGCTACCGCGCATTCGCGCCAAAGTCATTTCACGCATGCGCGGGCTTCCCGGAGGACAGGTAAGTGTACACACACACAATTTTCTCGTCGAGAAACAGGCTGACGAGAAAATAGAGAGCAGGTTCTCTATTTTCTCGTCAAGATTCTAGTCGGTTTTCTTGACGAGAAACCATACACACGAACGAATTTCTCGGCAAGAAATCTCTGCCAGCAAGTTTCTTGCTGGTTCTTGCCGAGAAACTCGGTCGTGTGTACGAGGCATTAGAGACAAAATATGGAATAAAAGCTTACTGGAAAAAAACTAAAGCAGGCAATCACAAAGGATAAAGATCACCTGTAGACCTTCAAGAGCATCCAGCCATAATAAAATCACACAACCCACCGGCTTGTGTGTACTAGTGTCCAACTTTTGAGATTTGGGTGAGCAAAAAGTTTCAGCATTTCATCATTAAGACATAATCCTTGTGGAATATTCCTAGGCCAGGGTTCCTGGGGCAGAATACAGGGTAACAGAGGTAAGAGCTCCAACCTCTGGCTCTCTGGGGGCAGAGCCTCACCATAGGGAGGAGTCATGCCACACTCTGGGGATTTCCGGTACATGCTAGTAATGCCTAGGTGTGAAATGTCAAGCTGCTAAAGCAGCCTTTCTCAACCTTTTCAACACAGAGGAACCCTTGAAATAGTTCTTCGGTCTCGGGGAACCCCTGCTAAAAATTTGAAATCTACAATTCATGATACCTTTGTGTGATGGTCGGGAAAGGGAGTTACCGCTCCAGGTGAGTAGATTCGGGAAGGATGGTCCTTATACTTGTGGTCATTGGGAAGAATTACCTCCTTACAGATAGCTAAAAAGATCAATGGTGTCAGTAGGAAATGATCTGAGAGGCAGAAATTGCCCAATGCTGGAGGAACCCCTAGCAACCTCTGGAGGAACCCTAGGGTTCCACGGAACCCTGGTTGAGAATCACTGTGCTAAAGTGTTAAGTCTCCGGTGTTGGTAACGTTTGGGGGAGGAGCATAAGAAGCCAACAAAACTGGGATGACACCTAGACATTGCTGAATCTGGGTCCTATTGGACTTACATGGCTGTGGTGGCCTCGTTCTGAAAGGTGACAAAGGCCATTGAAAGTTGTTTCTCATTGACCTTTTCCTTTTCTTTCTTGTAATCTTCTTTCAGACGTTGCTCTAGCCGTGTGTAATACTCAATGGCCTCCACCTGGAGTGGTAAAGGAAGATTCAAATTACATTACAGCGGTACCAGTGAGCAGAGTTCTACATGTATCAGGCAATTTTAGGGCAATCTACAGTTTCAACCTTCTGTCTCATCAACCCATTCCCTATTCAGCTGGACTGTTATTGCCGATCATCAGAGGTCACTATGACTGCAATCAGTTTACAAATTTGTGCGAGCCAAGCATTGCCTCTCCATAGGCTATCCCCTCTTCAGTCTATCATGAATGCTGCTGCCAGACTTATCCACCTTACCAACTGCTCAGTGTCTGCCAAACCTCTCCTCCAATCCCTACACTGGCTCCCGATTACCCAGCGAATTAAATTCAAAATACTAACCACAACCTACAAAGCCATCCACAACTCTGCCCCGAGCTACTTCACCAATCTTGTCTCCAAACATATCCCAAACCGTCCTCTCCGCTCTTCCCAAGATCTCCTACTGTCAAGCTCTCTCGTCTCCTCCTCCCATGCTCGTCTCCAGGATTTCTCCAGAGCCTCTCCCATCCACTGGAACTCACTACCTCAACCTGTCCGGCTATCCTCTACTCTTGCTACCTTCAGGCGATCCCTGAAAACTCACCTCTTCAGGGAAGCCTATCACGTCTCCAACTAATCTTTTACCACTTCCGTCAGCTCATTCCTCACAGTTACAACCTTTTCTACCACCTGCCCCACCCTATTAGATTGTAAGCTCTTCTGAGCAGAGCCCTCCTAATCCTCTTGTATTTTATTGTATTGTAACTGTATTGTCTCCCTTTTATATTGTAAAGCGCTGCGTAAACTGTTGGCGCTATATAAATCCTGTATAATAATAACAACAACACGGCCATCTGAAATCGCAAAACAAGTTTATTGGGAGAAGGTTGGTGGGAAAGCCTACTTAATCTGTATAGAATTTGCCATCCATTACCCTAATATCAGAGCAATGACACCCAGCATGTCTGAATGGTCCCCATTACCTCCCACAGTGCACAACGCTGGGTACTTATGTACAATGTATGTATATCATGTCTCCATCATTCCCTAAGAGATCTCATACAGAACTTCATTGGGAATCACTTACCAATGTATATACCAGTGTTTCTCAACTCCAGTCCTCAAGGCGCCCCAACAGGTCATGTTTTCAGGCTTTCCATTATTTTGCACAGGTGATTTGATCAGTTTCACTGCCTTAGTAATTACCACAGCCGTTTTATCTGAGAGAAATCCTGAAAACATGACCTTTTGGGGCGCCTTGAGGACTGGAGTTTAAAAACCCTGGTATATACAATGCTGCGAAAAAGTATTTTCCCCCCTTTCTGATTTAATTTTTTTTTTTTTTGCATATTTGTCACACTTAACTCAGATCATCAAAAAATATTAATTACACAAAGATAACCTGAGTAAATACAAAATGCCATTTTTAAATTATGGTTTCATTTATTAAGGCAAAAAAGCTGTCCAAACCTGCCTGTAAAAAAGTAACTGCACCCTAAACCTAATAACTGGTTGTGCCACCCTTGGTGGCAACTGCTGCAATCAAGCGTTTGCGATAACTAGCAATGAGTCTTTCACATCACTGTGGAGTAATTTCGGCCCACTCTTTGCAGAATTGTTTTAATTCAGCCACATTGGAGGGTTTTCCAGCATGACCGGCCTGTGTAAGATCATGATACAGCATCTCGAAATTGGATTTAAGCTCAGGCTTTGACTAGGCCACTCCAAAACTTAAAATTTTGCTCTGTTTGAACCATTTGGAGGTGGACTTGCTGTTGTGTTTCGGATCATTGTCCTGCTGCATAACCCAAGTGCACTTGAGCTTGAGGTCACAAACTGATGGCCGGACATTCTTCTTTAGGATTTTCTAGTAGAGCTCAGAATTCATGGTTCCATCAATTATGGTAAGTTGTCCAGGTCCTGAAGCTGCAAAGCAGCTCCAGACCATCGCACTACCACCACCATGTGTGACTGTTGGTATGATGTTCTTGTTATGAAATGCTGTATTTGTTTTATGCCAGATGTAACGGGACGCACACCTTCCAAAAAAGGTACATTTTTGTCTCATCAGTCCACAGAATATTTGCCTAAAAGTCTTGGGGATAATCCAGATGTTTTTTGGCAATTGTGAGATGAGCCTTCGTGCTCTTTTTGGTCAGCAGTGGCTTTGGCCTTGGAACTCTTCCCATGGACGCCATTTTTGCCCAGTCTCTTTCTTATTGTTGAATCATCAACACAGACCTTACCTGAGGCAAGTGAGGCCTGCAGTTCTTTAGATGTTGTTCTGGGTTCTTTTATGATCTCCTGGATGAGTCCTCATCATGCTCTTGGAGTAAAGCCCTGTACACATGGGCGGGAATCTCATCAGGGAAAAAAAAAACGTTGGTTTTCCCGACGAGATTCCCGGCAAGCTTTTCTTGCTCGCCGAGTGTACACACGGCACATTCAAAAGAACCACCGTTCTTTTGAATGCCAAGAACGCAGTGACATCATCGACTAAGACGAGCATGCGCTCGTCACATTCGATGCCGCCGCCGCCATCTTGCTTCACCCTACACTACCCTTGTAAGCTACCGCGCATGCGTCGAAGTCTCATCGAGCATGTGCGGGTTTACCTGGGGACAGGTAAGCATACAAGCCTCGTACACACGCACGGTTTTCTTGTCGGGAAACAGGCTGACGAGAAAATAGAGAGCAGGTTCTCTATTTTTCTCGTCGAGATTCAAGGCAGTTTTCCCGACGAGAAACCATACACACGGCCGGTTTTCTCTGCAAAAAGCTCTCCCAGCAGTTTTCTTGCCGAGAAAACCGGCCGTGTGTACGAGGCTTAATTTTTGTAGACCGACCACTCCTGGGAAGGTTCCCCACTGTTCCAAGTTATCTCCATTTATGGATAATGCCTCTCCCTGTGGTTCACTGGCGTTCCAAAGCCTTAGAAATGGCTTTGAAACCCTTCCTAGACCGATACATGTACATTACTTTGTTTCTAATCTGTTCTTGATTATTTTTTTTTTAGATTGTGGAAGGATGTGTGGCTTTTTGTGATCTGTTAGCGTGCTTCCCTTTGTCAGACAGCTTCTATTTATGTGATTTCTTGATTCAACAGGTCTGGAAGTAATCAGTCCTGGGTGTGGCAAGTGAAATTTAACTCAGCTTTCCGAAAAATTATGGGTAATCACAGTTCATTCATGATTCAGCATGGGAGGGGGCAATAACTTTTTTACATAGGGCCAGGCAGGTTTGAACAGCTTTTTTACCTTAATAAATTAAATAATATTTTAAAAACTGCATCTTGGATTTACTCGGGTTATCTTTGTGTAATTAAAAAAAAAATATTAAAGTGTGAGAGAGAAATGTAAAAAAAAAAAAAAAAAAAAAAAAAAATCGGGAAGGGGGAAAATACTTTTTCACAGTACTGTATATTATGTCTTCATCCCTCTGGAATATCTCTAAAAGAGAACCTCACTGTATACTACATTTCAGTGTATGTACAGTATATCATGTCTTCATGCCTCTCTAATATTTCCCATAGAGTACCTCACTGGGTACCACCTTCAATGTAATAAATAAGTTATATAATGTCTCCGTTACTCCCCAATATCTCTGAGCACCTCACTGGGTACCACCTTCCAATGTGTGTATGTCAGGTCTCCATCACTCTCTAATATTTCCCTCATTTGGAAATATTTTCCAATGTAAGGTAATGTCTCCATTACTCCCCAACACTTCTCTTAGAGCACCTTGTGGGGTACTACCATCCAATGTAGGTTTATCATATCCGCATCACATCATAATACTCCCATAAAGCACCTTATTATGCATCACCTTCAATCACTCCCCAACAGCTCCCATAGAACACCTCACTGGCTACCACCTTCCAATGTATCTAAATCATGTCTTCATAACTTCCTAATACTTCCCATACAGCACCTTACTAGGCATCACCTTCTAATGTAAGTATATTCTGTCTATTTTAATCCCCAATATCTCGGATCGGGTACCTCACTGGGTACCACTGTATGTATATCATGTATCCATCCCTCTATATTACTTCCCATAGAGCACCTCACTGGGCACCACCTTGTAACGCTTAGATGCCATGTCTCCAAAAGAGATTGTGCATGGTTGGTCAAGGGCGTGCGTGCATTAACACATATGTCCCTCACCCTCGGATGTACACACTGCCCGGGAGGGGGGGGGTTGGGTTTAAAACTATTCCTAATGGTAGCTGATGCTGTGACTTATTGCTAGCTCCTGCCTGTGTCTTCTGTCCTTGTTTCTGAATTCACTCCTATGTATTCTTGCCCGAGACCTGCCCCAACATCTCCTTGGACAATGACGATTCACATTGACTATTCATGCATGCCACCTGCCTTGACTTCTGCCTGGACAGTCTTTGTATTGCTGCCATATTGTTTCCTCGTCATAACCATCCTGTTCCTGTGCCATCCCCTGGTGGGGCAATCCTAAGGGCTGTGACCTGGTGACATCTTTCAGCAAAATAGCTTGGTGCTCAGTAGGGTCACTGGCCCATCGTCCCTTGGAAAGGTGTCACTTCGACTACTGTGCGTTGGGTGAGCCTGCCTCACCTACCCGCAGTGAAGCTTGTAACACTTAGGCTACTTTCACACTGAAGCGCTGGATGCGCTGGCGGTATAGTGGCACTATTTTTAGCACCGCTATACCGTCGTTTTTGCCGCGATTTGCGGCCGCTAGCGGGGTGATTTTAACTCCGCTAGCGGCTGAAAAAGGGTTAAAACCGCCCGCAATAACGCCTTTGCGGCGTTTTGCAGGCGCTACCACATTGATTTCAATGGGCAGGGGCGCTATAGGAGCGATATTTTTACCGCTCCTATCGTGCCTCAAAGATGCGGCTTGCAGGAGTTTATTTACCCTCCTGCAAGCGCAACGCTCCAGTGCTCCTCGGGCTTTCACACTGGATGCAAAGTAGCGGCTGTTTCAGGGCGCTTTGCAGGCGCTATTTTTAGCGCAATAGCGCCTGAAAAGCGCCTCAGTGTGAAAGGGGCCTTAAATGCAGCAGCACTCAAAACAAAAATCTGTATTTGGCTTCCCTTGCCTACCAGGCCAATTCTGACATTTCTCTCCTACATGTAAAATCATATTTTTCTTGCCAGAAAATTACACAGAACCCCCAAAAATTAAATATGTTATTTTAGCAGAGACCCTAGAGAATAAATAGGTGGTCATTGCAACTTTTTATCTCGCACAGTATTGGTGCAGCAATTTTTCTAATTTTTTTTTGGGGGGAAAAAAACAGTTTAATGCATTAAAGGAAAAAAAAAAAAAATGTAAAGTCAGCCCAATTTTGTTGCATAATATGAAAGATGTTACTCTGAGTAAATAGATACCAAACATGTCACGTTTCAAAATTGCACACGCTCATGGTATGGCGCCAAACTTCAGAATTTAAAAATCTCCAAAAGACGACGCTTTAATTTTTTTTTACAGGTTCCATGTTTTGCGTTACAGAGGAAGTCTGTGGCTAGAATTATTGCTCTCACTCCAATGTTCACGGCGATACCTCACATGTGTGGTTTGAATGCCGTTTACATATGTGGGCGCGACTTACGTATGCGTTTTCTTCTGTGAGCGAGCACACGGGGACAGGGGCACTTACATTTTTTTAAATAGCAATAAGCATGACAGGTCCTCTTTACGGTGAGATCCGGGGTCAATAAGTCCCCACATCTCACCTCTAGGCTGGAAAAGCCTGAAATCCACAAAAAAAATAAAAAAAGATCCTGGTTTCCCAGCCGAAGCGGCAGCATTTTTTCAAATGCAGATGCATGATGACCATAGAGATTTCCGGCGGGCCAGATGGTCCCCAAAGTCTCTATGACCGTTCGGAGGCCAGGCGCGATGTTATGACGTCATACACAGCCTCCGAACGATCAGAGACTTTGGGGACCATCTGGCCCACCGGAAATCTCTATGGTCATCATCCGGCGCCAGTCTGTTTGTTCTCCGACTCGCTGATCGCAGGGGCAAGCTGGGAGAAGCACCGGAAAACCGCAGGAGGAGGGGGGAGGGGGGGGGAACGTCCCCTCCCACTGCTTGCAAGAACGATCAAGCGGCTATGATTGTTCTTATGGTGAAGGGAATCGCCGGCTCTAAAAGAAGATATCTGAATGATGCCTGTAACTGCACCCATCATACAGATATCACTGCTCAAATTCGACAACGTCATATGACGGGTGGGTGGGAAGCGGTTAAACGCATCTCAATAGGACCTGCCTGGTCCAACACAAAGTGGGTCAAATGCAGCCTCAGAATGGTCAACTGTTCTCTATCACTGAAGTATATGGGGGCCGATGTTGTCAAACATAAGAATACAACACCCATGTACACAATCCCTTACTCTCCAGAATCCAGCAAGTCATAAACACAATTCCCATGTACACGTGTCACTAACCTCTGGTGGTAGGGAGGGAGGGAGGTAGGTAGGTAGGGATACTTTAATGCAGGTACTGCTACTGGCTTTAGGGTTAAACTGTTTCTATTAACCGCTTAAGGACCGCCGCACGACGATATACGTCGACAGAATGGCACGGCTGGGCACAAGGGCGTACAGGTACGTCCCCTTTAAGATCCCAGCCGTGGGTCACATTCGCGACTCGGTCCGAAGCTCCATGACGACGCCCGGTGTCCCGCGATCGGGTCACAGAGCTGAAGAACGGGGAGAGGCAAGTGTAAACAAACCTTTCCCCGTTCTTCCTAGTGAGTCGTCTGTTCCCTGTCATAGGGAACAGCGATCAGTGACGTGTCACGCCAAGCCACGCCCCCCTACAGTAAGAATCACTCACTAGGGCACACTTAACCCCTACAGCGCCACCTAGAGGTTAACCCCTTAACAGCCAGTATCATTTTCACATTAATCAGTGCATATTTATAGCACTGATCGCTGTAAAAATTGGATTTTTGTACTCACCGTAAAATCCTATTCTCTGACGTCCATGAACTGACACAGCTCTAATACTGAAACACGTGGGTATATGTCCCTGCTCGCAGGAGAAGATCTAGGCAGAATGTTAGAAACATACATTCTAGAAAAAAACAGAGCTGAACAGCCCCGCCCAGGGGGCGGTCCCTCCAGACATAACCCTCCTACCTGCAGCTAGCAGCCTCAGTTCGTAACAAATCAGTGCAAACCTTAAAGAAGGGTGGGTGCTGTGTTAGTCCATGGACGTCAGAGAAAAGGATTTTACGGCGAGTACAAAAATCCCATTTTCTCTTATCGTCAATGGACTGACACAGCTCTAATACTGAAACACGTGGGACGTCCCAAAGCAGTATCAGAAAAGGGTGGGAGCAGTAGTAAAGGAAAAACCAAACTCCACTCCAAACAAGCAGAACTCCTCAACGGAGGAGTTGCAAATTTAAACAGCGGCCTGCAACCCTTGCGGCCGAAGGAAGCATCCGAAGATGCAGCCACATCAACCTTATAGAACTTGGAAAAGGTATTAACGGACGACCAGGTCGCCGCCTTGCACATATGTGCAACCGACGCTTGATGTCGGAAAGCCCAGGAAGCACCAATT
The DNA here is from genome assembly GCA_029206835.1 of Rana muscosa. Classification (NCBI taxonomy): domain Eukaryota; kingdom Metazoa; phylum Chordata; class Amphibia; order Anura; family Ranidae; genus Rana; species Rana muscosa. Next base: position 282,256,296 of record CM055121.1, read on the forward strand.
GCCCTGGTGGAATGCGCCGTAACCGGAAAGGGAGGCACCCGCCCCTTAAGGGCATAGGCCTGTAAAACGGTCTGTCTGATCCACCTAGAAAGGTGGCAGACGACACCGCTTGGCCCTGTTTTGGACCAGAGACAGGCACAAACAGTGAGTCAGACTTCCGAATGGAAACAGTAGCAGACAGGTACACCCGTAAGGCTCGTACCACATCCAATGTATGAAGCACAAACTCTCAGGGATGTGATGGGTGAGGACACAAGGACAGAAGAACAATGTCCTCATTACGGTGAAAGGCCGAGACCACCTTTGAAAGGAAAGACGGTCGTGGGCGCAACACCGTCTTATCCTTATGAAGGACCAAGTAAGGCGACTTTCGGGACAAGGCCGCCAACTCAGACACTCGAACAGAAGTAATGGCCACTAAGAAGGCCACCTTCTGGGACAAGGTCAAGAGAGGAATCTCCCTAATATTTTCAAAGAGATGTTCTTGGAGAACCGAGAGCACCAAATTCAGATCCCAAGGAGGGGGAGGAGGCTTGACAGGGGGGGGGGGATCACATGGCGAACCCCCTGCACAAAGGTGCTAATCAAGGAATGGCCCGCTAGCGGTCGTTGAAAAAGACAGCCCGGGCCGAAATCCGACCCTTGATGGTATGCAAGGCCAGCTTTTGGGTCACACTCCACTGTAAGAACACCAAAATCTTGGGAACGGAATACGTCCGTGGACGCAATCAAGCTCCTCGCACATAGCGATGCAAGCCTTCCAGGTACGGTGATAGATCTTTCTGGAGGAAGATTTCCATGCCACAACATAGATGAGATGACCGAATCCGAGAGACCTCGGTCCCTCAGCACCTGGCTTTAACAGCCGTGCCAAAGCCAAGGACTGTAAGGCAGGATGAAATATGGGACCATGAGACAGAAGGTCCACCCAAACAGGCAGTCACCAAGGAACGTCTGCGACTAGCCGAACTAGATCGGCGTACCAATGTCGCCGTCCCGGAGCAATGAGGATCACCGGAATGGCCTCGACCACTACTCTGCGAAGCAGGCGAGGCAAAAACAGTAGCGGAGGGTAAGCATACATCAGGCAATACTGCCCCCGCGGGCCACCAACGCGTCTGATGGGTCTGCCCAGGGATCCCTGGACCTGGCCACGAATCTCTACATCTTGCGAGTGAGTCGAGAGGCCAAAAGGTCCAAATCCGGTGCCCCACCTCCGGTAAAGGGGTGAAAACACCTCCGGACGAAAGGACCCTTCCCCTGGAATGCAAACGGCCGACAGGACTGTCCTGCAGCGGGATGGGTATGATAAAACCAAGGAGACCCCGCAATGTATCGGAGAACAGCACACAGATACTGTGTAGGAATGATAGCATGTGAATAAACATATTGCGCATGGTTATGCTGTGCATTACCCTTGGAGCGTGGGAGGAAACCGGAGTACCCGGAGGAAACCCACGCAGACAGCATACACATACTGTAAGCATTTATAGCATGCGCAATAAACATATTGAACATATTTATACTGTGCAGAGAGCCGAAGCGCACATACCGTGAGAGCATGAGAGGACACCGGAGCACCCGGAGGACACCCACGCCGACCCAGAGAGTATAATACATACATATACTGTGAATGTATTTAGAGTCGTGTATAAACATATTGTGTATGTTTATATTGTGTATGCCACTGAAGACACAGCATTGGAACGTGGGAGGAAACCCACGCAGACACAGAGATCAATAACACATACATACACTGTGAATGTATCCAGTGTAGAGTTATAAGAGAAGTTTTAATTATGGCGCCGAGGCGCATAATCTTCTCTGTTATCATTCCAACCTGGTTAAATGTGCTGCCGAAGCAGCATGCAGGTAAAAGGTAACCTCTGACACCGCAGACCGTGTGTCTGTCAAAGCTCAGAGTGTTCCCCAAGAAATGGTGGGAAACCACAGGTGCAGAGACCCTGTTGTTGCCTCAGAGACATCACACAGAAGGCTCACAGGGAGTATAAAAATAAATGAATAAAGTGCCCCCCCCACCATGCTGTACCGACCAGGGGGAGGGGAGGCACTGTGTACCACTGTATCATCCATGCTGCTCTCGACGCAGTGTGTGAAGAAACAGTGAGGAAGCTGTGTAATAGAAAAGCTTGAAAAGAACCAAAGGAGAAAGTGTCCGCCTGAGGTGCCACAGCATCCAGCTTGAGTGTCCCTCACAGCATCAATGAGTTCACTTACAAGCGCCCTGTCATTTACTGACTCAGAACTGGAGTCTTCCTCACAAGGAATGTCCTGTTCAAAAACATTAAAATATTCAGAGCTAGGGTCCCGAGCAGCAGCAGCTAGGCTAGGGTGACCAGACATCCCCGGTTTCAGGGGACAGTCCCCGGATTGAGGACACTGTCCCCGGACCAAGTCTGTCCCTGGTTTTGTCCCCGGATTGGATTTGAACAGGGGCTGGGGCAATTTCAAAGATAGTTAGTGCAGAATTAAAAAAAAAAAAAAATCTGAATTACACACCCCCGCTCCACCGCACCTACTTAGCTTAGGGGGATGTATTTTTTCCATTATCTGTGCCTCTTTCTGATGATCATGTGCTGGTCGGAGTGGAGGGAATATTTCTTCAGTTTCGGGTGCTGCCCATTCAGCTCCGCTCGCATGTTCTTCTGCCTTGGCTTAAGTCCCGGCCAGCCGCCTGCCTGCTTATCTCCTTGCCTTCCCTGGCAAAGTGATCTTCCTCCACTCCCCACCCAGTAGTAGCCGGGGATTGGAGAGTAAGACTTGACAGGCTGTGAGGCGGGCGGTGGCGGCGACGGGCAGAGAGTCGCTGATTGCCGCCATTACTAGTAAAAAAAAAAAAAATGTCCCCGGATTTCATTTTAAAAATCTGGTCACCTTAAGCTAGGCCCATATCTGAATCAGAGCACTTTCCATGTGTGAGATTGTGTTAGGGAGAGGGCGCTTTATAGCTCCCTTGCTCGCACACCGCTTCCATCCTGACAATTTTTTTCCCAGGACTGCCGACAACTGGTCCATAGGGACCGCAGGTGCTGGAGCGCTGCCAGTTGCCTCTGGCAGGAGTGGGGAAGCAAGTGAACCAGACTCCATATTTGCCACCCTCTGAGACGTTATACACTATAAAGTGAATAATACAGTCCCACACACTGGCTGTGCTGAGGCTGAGGAGGGGATACCCAGAGGACCCACCAACCCTTGTAAGGACCGCTCAGCTCTGCTGTATGTCACCGCGCTGCCAGCGTGAGTGAAGTCTGAGGAGAGTGTGAGCAGCGGCGATAGAGGCCAAAACCGAAAGTGCTGCGGCTTCAAGAAAATGGCCGCCGGCCGCGTGTAAGCAGCGCTACTGATCCGCGGCAAGATGGCTGCCGAGCGCAGCTTAAACAGTAAAAGCCATGCCAGCTAGTGGCTTCTCCAAACACTCACACCTCACAGCCCCAGCACACAGACATGAGCGCCCCCCGCCAGGCCAGAGTGACCCCCAAGTACCCCCACACAGCACAGCGCCAGTACAGGGTGCAGAGAGCAGCATAACCGGGGGGTGACAGGGAGAAACCCCCCAGACAGAGAAACACAGCCAGCATGTACTCACCTGAAGCAGGAGAGACTACTTACCCGTCCCATAGGGACCCACTGGCTTGTTTCAGACAGACCTATCGCAGAGTAGTACTGAGTAGCTGTCGGCCCGGTCCACCGCGAAAGATACAGTAGGTACTGTTCAATCTTGTGAGGACCGCGGGAGCATAAAAGCCACCCGGCCACCCCTGGAGTCATGGGGTATGTCGTGAACTGAGTCTCACGCACACAAGGCGAGGATGAGCATGCTCGATGGTCGGACAGGGAAGACTACGAGGATACCAGTGTACCCAACCTGTTGCCCAGCCGACAGTTGATTGAAAGTCTCAAAATAAAATAAAATTCCCAAAGGAATAAAAATAAAATCTTCCAGGAGACTGGCTCCTGAGAGAGCCACGTCTTCTCCTTCTGCTAGGCAGAAAAAAACTGAGGCTGCTGGCTGCAGGTAGGAGGGTTATGTCTGGAGGGACCGCCCCCCTGGGCGGGGCTGTTAAGCTCTGGTTTTTGCTAGAATGTATGTTTCTAACATCTAACATTCTGCCTAGATCTTCTCCTGCGAGCAGGGACATATACCCACGTGTTTCAGTATTAGAGCTGTCAGTCCATGGACGATAAGAGAAAATGACAATGGTCCCAAAAATGTGTCAAAAGTGTCCAATGTGTCTGCCAAAATGTCACAGTCATGATAAAAATCACAGATCGCCGCCATTACTAGTAAAAAAAAAAAAAATATATTAATAAAAATGCCATAAAACTATCCGCTATTCTGTAAACGCTATAACTTTTGCGCAAACCAAACGCTTATTGCGATTTTTTTTACCAAAAATATGTAGAAGAATACATATCGGCCTAAACTGAGGGGAAAAAATGTTTGTTTTTTTAAAATATATTTTTGGGGGATATTTATTATAGCAAAAAGAATTTTATTTTATTTTTTCTTCAAATTTGTCGCTCTATTTTTGTTTATAGCGCAAAAAATAAAAACCGCAGAGGTGATCAAATACCACCAAAAGAAAGCTCTATTTGTGGGGAAAAAAAGGACTTTTTTTTGTTTGGAAGCCACGTCGCACGACCGCGCATTTGTCAGTTAAAGCGACGCAGTGCCGAATCGCAAAAAGGGGCCTGGTCCTTTAGCAACAAAATGGTCTGGGGCTTAAATGGTTAAACTGACACAGATGACTCCCACCATTGCCCTATCATGGGCTTTTTCCAACAAGGCTGCACAAAACTGCTGTAAACCCATAGCGACAAAATCAGAATTTGGCTTACAGAAGGAAAAAATCGGTGTACAGAATGAATTTGTATTGGCTGCTTTCAGCTTTTTATGATGGAATAATGAATTCTGCGCACTGCCTTGTACTCTTACCCGCTCACATCCTTTGATCACGCAGCAGCATAAGTGACCGCATTGCTTTGGGTTGATGAAGGACGTGAGGTTGTCTTTACTCTTCAAGTGGGTGAAGTAGATGCGACCGCGCTCAGCTTTTTTCCTAAACAGAACAGAGAAGAGGCATCAGATGCAAGGAGAACACTGAAAATGAATCAACTTTCACTTGCACTCTGGAAGGAAGGATCATTTTTTCTGTTTACATCATGGGTGCTTTAACCTGTGTCCCTCCAGCTGGTCCTGAACTACAAGTCCCATCATGCTTATAACTGTCAGCCTTGCAATGCATCATGGGACTTGTAGTTCTGCAACAACGGGAGGGCCGCAGGTTGAGCACCCCATGGATTACATGGTTCTATCAAGTGCAATGTGTATCTCAAGCCTGTTTATACCTCCTAGTGTGGCGTACTGTATAGCAATCAAACTATCTTTATGGCTCCTCATCTAGTGGCTCAAGCACTTTTGCTCTTTCGCTATGAATCATTCTAGATAAGATATTGAGGTTGCTTCAGTGTATGTATTGTCTTTGAGCTGTTGGATGCAGTCACTTATTGAATTTTTATCTGACGGCACTCTTATAATAAATGTTATAATTTTGCTTTATTCTTTCATGCTCCTTGTGAGCTTTGGGTTGCTGTAGGTCACATGGGCTGCTCTACCTGAGGCCCTCCAGCTGTTGCGGAACTACAAGTCCCATGAGGCATTGCAAGGCTGACAGTTACAAGCATGACTCCCAAAGGCAGAGGCATGATGGCACTTGTAGTTCCGCAACAGCTGGAGGGCCACAGGTTGAGCACCCATGCTGTAGATGGTGATCAAGTAAGGGTGTACTGGCCAGACGCTTTACATTTTAAAGCGGAGGTCCACCCTGAAAAAATGTTTACATTAAAAATCATAAAAAATAAATAAAAAATTTATAGAAAAAAAAAAAAATTTTTTTTTTATACTCACCCTAAATGCCTGTTGCTATGCGGAAGTCCCCTAATCTGCCTCTAATGTTCCTCTTCTCGTCCGCGGTGGGTCTCCTTCCGCTTCCTCTTCTTGTGAATGGGGCGTGCTGCCTTCTGGAGACTGTGTGTATCCCAGGAGGCAAGCCGCCCGTTCACAAAGCGCTGTGCGAGTGGCGCATGCGCAGTAGGAAACGGGCAGTGAAGCCTTACGGCTTCACTGCCTGTTTCCCTTACTCAGGATGGAGGAGCCGGGACCTGCCAGCAGCGATCGATCGCCGTGGCGGGACCGACATCGCGGGCGAGTAGGACAGGTAAGTGTCCTTAATAAAAGTCAGAAGCTACACTGTTAGTAGCTGCTGACTTTTTTTTTTTTTTTTCCTGCACCTCCGCTTTAATTTGGGTGGCGGTGATAATCTAGCTTTTTTGCTGTTTTTCAATATATCGTAGTCTTTAATAAAGATATCTTTTACAGTGCATCAATCTTGAGGTCACATTTAGTACCCGCCATTTCCCTTTGGGGTCCTCCCTCCCCCTAACATATGGTGGTAACATATTATGGTTCATTCTGTTCCCCCCCCCCCCTTTTCAGTGTCATCTTATATGTTGACACTCAATATATAGTTATATTACCAAAAGTATTGGGACGCTTGCCTTTACTTGCACATGAACTTTAATGGCATCCCAGTCTTAAGCCTCATACATATGATCGTGCTTCAAACTTTTCCGTGGATTTTTGCTTGAAGGAAGTTGGCCGGGAACGCCCATAGCATGAACACGACAGGACTTTTTCAGCCAACAAACATGAACGTAGTGACGTAATTGACGTACTACGCGTTTTTTCTGCTCTTAACCGCCACCCCTTGGTCAACTTCTGCTGGTTGATTTTAACATTGGTTCTGAGCAGGGATGAGCTCCGGCGTGTTCGCACAGTTCCCGTGCAGATCCCGCCAGGAAGTCGGCACGGCGCTGCGCTAATCACAGACAGGGAGACATTGTCCCGATCTCTGCAGCCACGCATCGGGACAATGTCTCCCTGTCTGTGATTAGCGCAGCGCCGTGCCGACTTCCTGGCGGGATCTGCACGTGGACTGTGCGAACACGCCGGAGCACATCCCTAGTTCTGGGAATGCATATTTGTACTTCGGATCAAAGTCAGATGGATTTCTGTACACACGGCAGCACTTTGCACCGTAGGACTTTTGTTGCCGAAAAGTTTGTCCGTTTGCAGAGTGAACTTTTGTCCGATGAAAACCGAAAAAGTTTGTCCGATGGAGCGTACACACGGTCAGATTTTTTTGAAAACTTGCTCCTTTTGAAGTTTGTTGTCAAAAAGTCTGATCGTGTGTACGAGGCTTTAGTCCGTAGGATCCAATATTGAGTTGGCCCACTCTTTACAGCTATAACAGCTTCAACTCTTCTGGGAAGGCTGTCCACAAGGTTTAGGAGTGTGTCTATAGGAATGTTTCACCATTCTTCTAGAAGTGTATTTGAGAGGTCAGACATTGATGTTGGACGAGAAGGCCTGGCTTGCAGTCTCCACTCTAATACATTCCAAAAGGTATTCTATCGGGTTGTCAGGCCAATCAAGTTCCTCCACCCCAAACTCGCTCATTCACACTATAGTGTCAAAAGTAATGATCCACCCCTCCAAATCATTTGGTGGAGGGAGGATTATGGTGTGGGGCTGTTTTTCAGGGGTTGGGTTTGGCCCCTTAGTTCCAGTGAAGGGAACTCTTAAGGCGTCAGCATACCAAGACATTTTGTACAATTTCATGCTCCCAACGTTGTGGAAACAGTTTGGGGATGACCCCTTCCTGTTCCAACATGACTGCACACCAGTGCACAAAGCTAGGTCCACAAAGACATGGATGAGCGAGTTTGGGGTGGAGGAACTTGACTGGCCTGCACAGAGTCCTGACCTCAACCCAATAGAACACTTCTGGGATGAATTAGAGCAGAGACTGGGAGCCAGGCCTTCTCATCCAACATGAGTGCCTGACCTCACCAATGCACTTCTGGAAGAATGGTCAAACATTCCCATAGACACACTCCTAAACCTTGTGGACAGCCTTCCCTGGAGAGTTGAAGCTGTTATAGCTGCAAAGGGTGGGATGCCATTAAGTGTGTAAAGGCAGGTGTCCCAATACTTTTGACAATAGTGTAGCTCTGAACCAAGGGAGCTTATAATCTAGTGTCCCCACCACAGTTACATGCGATTATAATTATTATTTTAGATTTATATAGCTCGTACATATTCCATAGTGCTGTCCAGGGAACACTTGAAAACCAATCACACACACACACACACATTTTCAGAAAGCTGCTTGGAGCAACATACTAAAGAGTGGAGGATTTGAAGTGCCCAGAAAAATGACAGCTGACAAGTCCTCATGGGCTCCATTGTGTGCCCCAGTTTTCTAGTGTTTTGAAATCTGCACTGTCCAGAATAAGACATTGTTACTCTATGAAAACGAATTTGATGAATGCAGCTTGTAGAGTCTCCACTCTTACCTTTCTGTATCCAGAAACATCAGCCTGGCCACATTATAGCACGGCCGAGCTTCCAGCACTGTGCAGTGGTCATATGCCTCCCTGCAACAAAAGAAAAGCATTTAGCAATATCTCAGAGCCGAGGTATCCGGCCACCCCAGACACACTTCTCCAGAGCCAACATATCTCACACACCAGACAGTTCTCCAGAGCCAACAGATCTCACACACCAGACAGTTCTCCAGAGCCAACAGATCTCACACACCAGACAGTTCTCACACACCAGACAGTTCTCCAGAGCCAACAGACATCACACACCAGACACTTCTCCAGAGCCAACAGACCTCACACACCAGACAGTTCTCCAGAGCCAACAGACCTCACACACCAGACAGTTCTCCAGAGCCAACAGATCTCACACACCAGACAGTTCTCCAGAGCCAACAGACCTCACACACCAGACACACTTCTCCAGAGCCAACAGACCTCACACACCAGACAGTTCTCCAGAGCCAACAGATCTCACACACCAGACACACTTCTCCAGAGCCAACAGATCCCTCACACCAGACACTTCTCCAGAGCCAACAGACCTCACACACCAGACAGTTCTCCAGAGCCAAAATACCTCACACACCAGACAGTTCTCCAGAGCCAAAATACCTCACACACCAGACAGTTCTCCAGAGCCAACAGATCTCACACACCAGACACACTTCTCCAGAGCCAACAGATCCCTCACACCAGACACTTCTCCAGAGCCAACAGACCTCACACACCAGACAGTTCTCCAGAGCCAAAAATAGGATTTTTATAACAGCTTACCTGTAAAATCCTTTTCTTGGAGTACATCACGGGACACAGAGCGACATAATCATTACTAATGGGTTATATAGTTACCGTCAGGTGCTGGCACTGGCAACTTCCAAAACCGGAAGTACCCTCCCCTATATAAGCCCCTCCCATCCGGGAGCACCTCAGTTTTGTAGCAAAGCAATAAGTGTCCCCAAAGAGGGGCGGGAGCTCTGTGTCCCGTGATGTACTCCAAGAAAAGGATTTTACAGGTAAGCTGTTATAAAAATCCTATTTTCTTTCTCGTACATCACGGGACACAGAGCGACATAATCATTACTAATGGGATGTCCTAAAGCAATGCCAAATGAGGGGGGGGATACACCATATATAAGCTGAGCGCTATCAGACATGAGGATCTTTTGCGGCCTGCAACACACTGCGCCCAAAGGCGACATCCTCCTGACTTCTAACGTCCACCTGGTAGAACCTAGTAAACGTGTGTACTGAAGACCATGTTGCGGCCTTACAGACTTGAGCCAGGGAGGCCTGGTGATGCACTGCCCATGAAGTTCCAACTGCTCTCGTGGAGTGCGCCCTAACTTTGAACGGAGGCGGTCTACTTCTCAAGCTATAGGCTTGTATTATGACCTGTCGAATCCACTTGGCTAAAGTAGATTTTGACGCTGCCTGACCCCTTCTGGGGCCTTCCGGCAGAATAAACAAAGTATCCGTTCTGCGAATCTGAGCAGTGGCTTTTAGATAAGCTTTAACTGCTCTTACTACATCCAAAGAATGTAATAACTTTTCCTCTACCGAAGTAGGCTTGGGGAAAAAAGAAGGAAGAACCACATCTTGGTTCAAATGAAACCTCGATACCACCCTAGGAAGAAAGGCTGGATGAGGACGTAACACTACTCTGTCCTTATGGATAACCAGATATGGCTCCTTACAGGACATAGCTGCTAATTCCGATACTCTTTTAGCCGAACAAATGGCTACTAAAAAAATCAATTTCCTGGTGAGAAGCACTAAGGAAATATGCTATAATGGTTCAAATGGTTGTTTCTGTAGAACCGACAGAACCAAGTTTAGATCCCATGGACATATGGGAATATTAACCGGAGGACTAATACGCATCACTCCTTGTATAAAGGCTTTGACTAGTGAATGCGAAGCCAAGGGCCTTTGAAAAAATATTGACAAGGCCGAAATCTGACCCTTGATAGTACTCAAGGCAAGCTTCCTATCTACAGCCCATTGTAGGAAGTCCAGAATCCTACCTATTACGTACTTATGTGGATGCCATTTCTTGGCCTCACACCACGCGATGTACGCCTTCCAGATTCTATAGTAGATCTGCCTGGATACCGGCTTCCTGGCATTGATCATGGTAGATACCACAGCATTAGAGAGCCCTCTCTTTTTTAGAATGTGGGCTTCAATAGCCAGGCCGTCAAACCTAGGGCTGGTAAGGAAGGGTGGTATATCGGTCCTTGCGAAAGCCGGACGACGTGGGAGAGTCCAAGGACTCCCCACTGAAATTTTACAATCTCCGCGTACCACGCTCTTCGGGGCCACGCTGGAGCCACCGGAATCACTGGTTTCTTTTCTACCCTGATTCTGCGGAGTAATCGAGGTAACCATTGGCGGTGTGAATGCATATATCAGCTTGAACTGATCCCAAGGGAACACTAGGGCATCCGAGCCGCAAGCTAGGGGATCCCTTGTCCGAGAGACAAACCTGTCCCCCTTTGCGTTGAATCTGGATGCTAGAAGATCTACATCCGATGTTCCCCACCGCTGACATATTGTCCAGAAAACCTCGGGGTGAAGGGACCCTTCCTCTGGGCCTAATTGCTGGCGACTTAGAAAGTCCGCCTTCCAATTCTCCACTCCTGGAATGAATACCGCAAATATGGCTGGGACATATTTTTCTGCCCATTTCAGGATGTAATTTACTTCCCTCTGGGCTGCACGACTCCTGGTGCCCCCCTGATGATTGATATATGCCACTGCTGTGGCATTGTCTGATTGAATTCTGACAGGGGACCCTTGGAGTTTGGATGTCCATGCTACTAGGGCATACCGCTCGTATCTCTAAGAGATTGATGGGCAGGGCCTTTTCCGCATCCGACCATCTGCCCTGGAGAGACTATTGCTCCAATACTGCTCCCCAGCCTATAAGGCTGGCATCTGTAGTGACCACCTTCCAAGAAATCGGACTGAAGGATTTCCTTTTTTCCAGATTCTGGGGAACCAACCACCAACGGAGGCTCTTGCGAACGGAAGGGGACAAGGACATTGTAAGTCTAGGGCCTGAACTTTTTTGTTCCAGGCTGACAGTATGGCCCCTTGCAAATTTCCTTGAATGGAATTGACCGTAGGGTACTGCTTCGAATGATGCCACCATTTTTCCCAGCAGCCTCATATACAGGCGTATGGACGGCTGTCTTTTTTGTACCCACTAAGTGGATCAAATCTTTCAAAGACAACACCTTTCCTCGAGGCAAGAATATTTTTCTCTGGCCTGAATCCAACCCTAGCCCCAAGTATTCCAGACTTTTGACTGGTTTCTAGGGCTGACTTGTCTCGGTTGATAATCCAACCGTGAGATTCCAGATACTTGAACGTCTTGTGAACGACCACGTCTAGTTTTTTCACTGAGTGGTCTATCAGCAACAAGTCATCCAGATATGCCATTATCATTACACCTTGTGTTGTTAGATTGGCCAATAAAGGGCCAGAATTTTTGTAAACACTCGTGGTGCTGTGGCCAAACCGAAGGGTAAGGCTCTGAACTGAAAATGGCGCCCTTCTACTGCAAAGCGTAGAAATTTTTGGTGGACTGGAAAGATGGGAATGTGCAAATAAGCATCTTTGATGTCGATCGTGGCTAACCAATCCTCCCCTTGTAGGGCAGTGGCCACCGATCGGATCGACTCCATCGAAAAGTCCTGATATACAGGAATTTGTATAGCCCTTTTAGAATTAATATGGGCCTCCCGACCGCGTTTGCTTCGGGACTGTAAAGAGGTTTGAGTAAAACTCGAACCCTCATTCTTCCAGGGGAACCTCCATAATTACTCCTTGGAGCAATAGTTGTTCTAGTGCCAACAGGAGGGACTCTCTCTTCCGGGGATCCCTTGGCACGTTTGACCTCAAAAAATGGGAAGGAGGAGAGTCTTTTAACTCCAAACTGTATCCCAAACCTACTGCGGAGAGCACCTATCTGTCTTGATCGTGTCCCGCCAGGTCTCTTGCGAACAACTGGAGTCCTCCCCCCCACCCGACTGAGTGGGGGCTTCAATGAATTTCACTTTGGGGGAGGTTTTGTACCTCCCCTGACCCAGGGTTTCTTATTACCCTGCTACTGTCCCTGTTTTTTACCCCCGGGATTTGACCGAGGAGGCCGTCGGAACTGTTACACAGCCGATGCCCCAGGGACTGGAGAAGCAGGCCTCTTAAAGAGGGACCTCTAACTCTGCTTTTAACCGGCAAGAGCGTATTTTTACCGCTGGAAATTTTCTGGATATATTTGTCCAGGTTTTCCCTGAATAAGCGTTCACCATGAAATGGGACGCTAACCAGCCATTCTTTACAGGGAGCTTCAGCAGACCAGTTTCTGAGCCATAGGAGCCTACGCATATGTACTATAGACAGCGTAAGGCGGGAGGCCTGATGGACTGAATCCTCTATGGCATCAACCGCAAAGCCTAAGGCTCTAGGTAGATCAGCTAGGGCAAAGCCTGCTGATCTGTCAAGTCCCTCAAGACCTGTTTCAACTGATCCTTCACTGCTTAGCAGACCCCAATAGCTGCTACTGCTGGTTGTATCACCAAGCAGATTTTCATAAGGACTCCAATCTTTTATCTATTGGGTTCTTGAACATTTGGACATTATCCACTGGACATGTCAGTGATTTATACATACAAGAGATGGCTGCGTCCACTGTAGGGACCTTCCATTTTTTTTTTTTTTTTTTTTTTGATGAACTTATCCTCCATGGGATAGACCACCGGAAATCTCTTGGGGGAATAAATATTTTCTCAGGACGTTCCCAATCCTGGTAAATGAGCCCTTTCAGTAAAGGGTGAAGTGGAAAAGAACAAACAGTCTGGGGGCTTCTAGCGACCCCAACGAGGATACAGTAGTGGTTGATGGTTCCGCAAGGTGCATTTTTAAATGCTGATCGGACCATGTTAGTCAGAGACTGAACCCATAATCTTTCAGCTTGAGATGCTGAGAAAAGGTTCCCCCACTGTTGATTCCTCTATAACAGAATCAACCTTATCCTGATCCCCTTCAGGCAGGTCAATCCCTGTATGGGACTGTTGCTCTGCTAACAGGCACTCTGAAGGAGGAGACGGAGATCGGGCGTGCTTTCCCTGACAGGGAGGCAGCGATAAATTTTGACAATCTCTCTCTAATCCTCCCAGAGCTGAGGAAAAAAACCTCCTCTGTTACATACACAGGAGCAGGTGACTGAGGACAGCCACAGTACCAAGTACCCCTGCGGGGTCTCTACGGTCACTTACCTCTGAACTTCAGGGGAGACTGGTGCAGCAGGAGTATGCCCAAGATCCTCAGAGCCCGATGAGACCCCCTTCGCTTCCTGGAAGATTCAGTTCCGGAGCTACTGGACGGCATATTCCTAAGCCTAAAGCTGAGGTATTCCAGCCGTAATACACCACTTTTACTGAGAATAGTCTAGCACAATTGCTGCTATATCACAGTTGGTGTCTACTAATGTGCCTTTCTAGGGGATGCCTGTATCAACCGCTATGCTGTATGCCTTTAAATGTTGCCAGCTCTGTCTCTGTACTTCATAACCAGCTTATCTGCAATAATGTGGCTTTTTAAAAACCTGCTGGGACGCCCGCACATGCGCAGAAGCGCTGCGGCGCGCACAGAGCGTCATCCCCCAGGCCCCGCCCCTTTTTCCGGCCACCTCTATATATAGAGGCGCGTGCACGCGCGCGGCCACGTGCGCCTCGGCGCTAATTTTCAAACATGGAAACCAGGGACAGGAGCCAGGGCCCCCTTTGCCGCAGGCCGGGGGATAGACGAACACTGCAACATGGCAGAGGAAACAGTTTCCTGTAGGAGAACTCACCAGCTGCCTGGACTTTGCTCTCTGAGAAGAAACTAGTCCATATGACAAGAAAAACATTCCACAGCGGCCTCTAGTGGACAAACACAGGTACCGCAGTTTAATATACTAACTTATATAAAAAACATTCTTTTTTTTTTTTTTTTTTTCTTGACCACCATTAAAAATTATTACATTTTTTTAGTAGTTACAGGCATGCACAGATATTAGCGGGAATACCGTTAGATAACAGACAGAAAGACAAATTAGGCTTGGGGGTCCCCCAATAGAACCAAGTTCCTGGGGGCCCCCACTTACCTGTTCCCCGCCGCAGGACTTTGTTTGGTCCACAAAAGCCCAAACTTCACCTATCACGGCAGGCATTGTAATCAAACCTTCAGGGACCGGGTTCCCAAGGATTCCACTCCCCTGGACCTGTATAGCACCCTGCACAGAAAACATCTTGGTCGTGGGTATGACCAGAGCTCTGGATCCCAGGGTCCAGCTCTCCTAAGAGAAGCATTACAGGCAGAACCTTGCTCTTCTCTGCAAGGCCCGGGTACCGACCGTTTAGCTATGAAGCTTTTTTGGTCGGATCCGGAATAGCTTACTGAGGCCCAAAAGAACCTGTACGCAAGCTCAGTGAAAAACACATGTTTCTTCTTGGCCAACACCTTAGACACTGGCAAAAAACTGAGGTGCTCCCGGATGGGAGGGGCTTATATAGGGGAGGGTACTTCCGGTTTTGGAAGTTGCCAGTGCCAGCACCTGACGGTAACTATATAACCCATTAGTAATGATTATGTCGCTCTGTGTCCCGTGATGTACGAGAAAGAAATACCTCACACACCAGACAGTTCTCCAGAGCCAAAATACCTCACACACCAGACAGTTCTCCAGAGCCAAAATACCTCACACACCAGACAGTTCTCCAGGGCCAACAGATCTCACACACCAGACAGTTCTCCAGGGCCAACAGATCTCACACACCAGACAGTTCTCCAGGGCCAACAGATCTCACACACCAGACAGTTCTCCAGGGCCAACAGATCTCACACACCAGACAGTTCTCCACAGCCAACAGATCTCACACACCAGACACTTCTCCAGGGCCAACAGATCTCACACACCAGACAGTTCTCCAGGGCCAACAGATCTCACACACCAGACAGTTCTCCACAGCCAACAGATCTCACACACCAGACAGTTCTCCAGAGCCAACAGATCTCACACACCAGACACACTTCTCCAGAGCCAACAGACCTCACACAGCAGACACACTTCTCCAGAGCCAACAGACCTCACACACCAGACACACTTCTAAAGAGCCAACAGATCTCACACACCAGACACACTTCTCCAGAGCCAACAGTCCTCACACACCAGACACACTTCTAAAGAGCCAACAGATCTCACACACCAGACACACTTCTCCAGAGCCAACAGACCTCACACACCAGACACTTCTCCAGAGCCAACAGTCCTCACACACCAGACACACTTCTCCAGAGCCAACAGACCTCAAACACCAGACACAGTTCTCTAGAGTTCAGATGTCCGATCACAGTGGACACAGTTCTGAGCCCACGGACCTCACACCAGACATTCCTCTAGAGCAGGGGTCTCCAAAGTATGGTCAGTAGGATGTTTTTACCAGTCCTCAGACTCACTGCCGAGACGGCCTCTGTGCTAAAGCTTTGCGGGGATGCAGAACCTGCGACACACTCACCCCAACCCCAGCAGTATGCAGCGCAGGTCCTGCAACTGCTCCAGGTGCCCCCATGTGTTGGTAGCTAGGACCAGGCACGCTTTATGCAAAATTGACAGCACCAAAGGACACTGATGTGAACAGCAAGGAGGTGCAGACGAACCCCACTAAAATACTTCATTCGTTAGTGCCAGCAGTCCTAGCTACCAACACATGGGGGGCCCTAGGAGTAGTTGCAGAACCTGCACTGCATACTGCTGGGATTGCTGAACCTGCGACGCATACTTACTCCAACCCCAGCAGTATACAGCGCAGGTCCTGCAATTACTTCCGGTGCCCCTGTGTGTTGGTAGCTAGGACCACCAGAATTAACCAATGAAGTATTTTAGTGCAGACCATCTGCACCTACTGGCTCCCACCTCACTGTTAACTTTGGTGTGCTTTAGTGCTGTCATATTGCATACAGTGCGTCTGTGTAACAGCACGGCGGAAGTCGGGAGGTGTAGAAGGTCACACACTGTACAGCGGTAAAGTACTAATGTGTGAAGAGACTAATGGGGAGGAAACAAACGTGTGGGGAGGGATTGGCTGTGATGGAGATACAGTTGTTTGAGGGGGGGGGGGGTGATGGAACTGATGGGGACACAGGTAGGGGGTGGTAATGGCACTGATGGGGAGGGGGGGCAGAGTTGTGTGTGTTTGGGGGGGGGGCATGGCTCTGAGGGGGAAACAAATGTGCCGGGGGTGTATCGATGGTCACACAAATGTGCAGGGAATTTGCAAAGAAACGCTGATGAGTGGTGGGGACACAGATGTTGCCGCTGCAAATTTATTTACGAAAAAAAATTTGGCCCGCCAGTGTGGCCCTTGAAGTAAAAAGTTTGGGACCCCTGCTCTAGAGATCATAGATTGCAACAAACGGTAGGTAGTAGGATTTTAAATACCACTCCAGTGATCACACAAGTACATTTATGCAAGAAAAAAAA
This sequence comes from Rana muscosa, assembly GCA_029206835.1. Classification (NCBI taxonomy): domain Eukaryota; kingdom Metazoa; phylum Chordata; class Amphibia; order Anura; family Ranidae; genus Rana; species Rana muscosa. Next base: position 282,273,292 of record CM055121.1, read on the forward strand.
TATTTACAAAATATTTATTTTAACAATAAAATATAGAAAAAAAAAAAACACATCAAATTGTCATGGCTTGCATACTGATACCAGCAAAACATTAACCACTACAAACATGTATAACTGTTTGTCGAAACGAGGAACTAGGGTCAATACATTTCGTGGGAAATTACCACTTCTTCAGGACCTCCTAAATGTACATGATCACAAAAGTGGATTCTTTTTCTGGAAGATTTCAATTTATATACTTTTCATGCATCTTATAACTATTCCATACAGTATACAGAAATATTCCTGGTGGAATATCCAGTGAGGTATAGTATAGTCTCGCTGGCTCATGGAAGAAAGTAGCGCTCTTTATACAGAAAGACCCCAGAGTTTCCACATGCTGTGGTAGTATGAGGAGTAATCAGCCAATCAAGCTGGCTCCTAAGCATGCAGAGTTCACAGAGCGTGCCGCCCATGTGCCACAGTGGGTGAGTGGGCAGCGCGATCACGGGAGGAAGAACATGGATGCCCTCCCGGCAAAGTAAGCCTGCGCTGTGCCTGTCTTTTGGCTATAGCGCGGATGGGAACAGGTTAAGAACGCACAAATGGTTCAGTAGTTAAGAAAATATTGCAACTTACTCAAAATGCTTCTTAATTTTTCCTGCCTCTGCATATTTGGAAATGCCATTAATAAACAGAGTTCTCTTCACCTGGGAAAATCAGAAAAAAAAAGGACATTTGTGAGACGGGGGAACACAGGATACAGCAGGAACACAGGACATTAATGGAGGATCATCATTGGCTGACCAAGCTATGCCTGGAACATGTCAGCTCTCTATAGGAGGGCACCTATTAAAGTGTCCAACTACATTATGGCGCATTACCAGCTCATCCTCCTTGTAGCGCATTTTGGACGTGTGACGTCGCATACTGTACACTGTGAGCAAGAGGTAGAAGAAGGCAAAGGTGGTGTGAAGCCAAAGGAGATTGTTCCTGGGAAGGTAAAGACAAGGAGTCATATACATTACACCCCAATACAGAGAGAGTCCTATACATACACCCCAATACAGAGAGAGTCCTATACATACACCCCAATACAGAGAGAGTCCTATCCTTACGGTATCAAAAACATCTAAAAAATAAAATAAAATAGCAGAAGCAGCACAGAATCAGAAAGAGACATGGATCCAAAACTGGGGCCATAGAACCAGACCTGGTCATACAGAACCAAAACCAGAACCAGCAAACAAAGAGATCCAACAAGCAGCAGAGAAGAGGAGACACTTTACACCTCTTGTAGACCAATCCTGCTGTGTACACACATTTAAACACACATCCATGTGCTCATAAACAAGCAGAGTCTTACCTGGAGTCCAGGTTGGCTATAGTTGTCCTCCCGAAGCTGTATGGATTGTTATCTGTGGAATAAGAGAGAGTCCAGCTGGTCAGTTATATATACAGTACACATGTCATCCCCAGGTGTCGAAGACGTGATTCCCCATCCTCTATCCAGTGATCACAAAGGGGGAATTAACAAAAAAAGAGTGGTGGAGGTATAAAGTCTGTGCCGCTCTTCTGAACTGAGAAAATAGATCAGATCTTGCTCCTAATTAACAAAGACATAGGGAGCAGAAGAACTGGAGCTGGTGGCCCAACTCCCAAGCAAGCAGCTCCAGCTTTCCTGCTTTGAAAGAGGTTGATCTGCTTTCTGCCACCTGCACCCATACAATGGTGCAGGAAGCTTTGCCAATGTGTCTTTATGCAGAAACAATACCAATAAACAGGCTTCTATCTCACCCAGCAGGTCTCCTGAGAAGTTGACCGGGAGCACAATGCCAACAGAAAGTACGCCGACTACCACCAACAGACCGATGATGTGGCGTTGGAAGGACAGGTAATGGACAGCATCTGCGCCACATTTATCAAGGATTTCATCATCTCTGCAGAGAAAACACATTCCGCTATTACTGATGAGGAAGGATGGAAACAGAAACCCCCAAAACCACCTGAAGACACCATATACACCCGATCTGAAAATTCATTAATAAGAACAAGAACATTCTTTCTGGCAAACATTAAGTCAGCTAATATTGTTTTTGAAAGCCCTTACACAGAAAGGCCATTACCCATGGATGCATATAAAGTCCACCCACCCATCGGCCAAATATATGCGTGTATATATATATATACACACTTTGTACTGTTCTGCCTCCTATGGAACACAGTACATACAGTACTTTGTCCCATGTTCCTAACCCTAGCTGTAAGGTCCTTGCTAGGCACTTCCTAACCCTCGCTAGAAGGTCCTTGCTGGGTGCTAACTAACCCAACCTATGGAGGACCTTTCTAGGTACTTCCTAACCCTAGCTATGAGGACCTTGCTAGGTACTTCCTAACTAACCCTTGCTATGAGGACCTTGCTAGGTACTTCCTAACTAACCCTTGCTATGAGGTCCTTTCTAGGTACTTCCTAATCCTAGCTATGAGGTCCTTTCTAGGTGCTTCATAACCCTAGCTGTAAGGTCCTTGCTAGGCACTTCCTACTACTCGCTAGAAGGTCCTTGCTAGGTGCTTACTAACCCTAGCTATGAGGTCCATTATAGGTACTTCCTAACCTACCCCTTGCTATGAGGTCCTTGCTGGGTGCTTTCTAACCCTTGATATGAGGTCCTTTCTAGGTGCTTTCAAACCTTAGCTATAAAGTCCTTTCTAGAAGCTTCCAAACCCTAACTGTAAGGTCCTTGCTATGCACTTCCTACTCTTTGCTAGAAGGTCCTTGCTAGGTGCTTAGTAACCCTTGCTACGAGGTCCTTTCTAGGTACTTCCTAACCCTAGCAATGAGGTCCTTGCTAGGTGCTTCCTAACCCAAGCTATGAGGTCCTTTCTAGGTGCTTCCTAACCCTAGCTAGGAGGTCCTTGCTATGAGGTCCTTTCTAGGTGCTTCCAAACCATCTCTATGGAGGTCCTTGCTAGGTACTACCCAACCCTAGCTATGAGGTCCTTGCTAGGTACTACCCAACCCTAGCTATGAGGTCCTTGCTAGGTACTACCCAACCCTAGCTATGAGGTCCTTGCTAGGTACTACCCAACCCTAGCTATGAGGTCCTTGCTAGGTACTACCCAACCCTAGCTATGAGGTCCTTGCTAGGTACTACCCAACCCTAGCTATGAGGTCCTTGCTAGATACTGCCTAACGCTAGCTATGAGGTCCAAACTGCACCCAAGAAAAGCTGTTGTCAAATCAGGCGTGGCAGGAGGTGAGAGATGCAACTCAGATCTTATAGCTAGAGCTAAGAAGCACTCAGTAACATGAGAAAAGTACATGTACTTTGCCTCATAGGGGACAGAACAGAAACAAAACACATAATAGTTTTCATTAAAGATCTTTGTTTTCTTTTAGGGCAAAATGACAGGTTCACGAGTAAGAAAAAAAAATAACCAGTTTATTTTAACGTTCACCATGCTCCCATGAAAACTAATAATGAAACACATTATTATTTTATTGTCCTGGTTCAGAATATCAGCCTAGCAAAAAAAAAAAAAAAAAAAAAAGATAAAAAAAAAAATTGTCATTACCCTTTAATCTGCATCTATACCAGTGGTTCTCAACCTGGGGGATCGGGACCCCCTCGAGGGTCAAATGACAATTTGCCAGGGGTCACCAAATTCTGGGCTGTTCCTGAAGTCCGCACCGCTCTCCCAGCCTTTTTGCGGCTGCCCAGCTGGGCTGTCCCTGGAGCCCGCGGCCGCACACTTAGCCATTCCCCAGCGCCCATTCAGTTCACTGCATGGGTGGGGGGGCAGAGACTAGGTCAGCTAACTGGTGAGGAATGTGAAGTGGGAGGGGCTGGAGGAGACCCTATCTCCTGATTTTGGCATAGGTGTCACTGCTGCGAGACACCACAGAGCTGGACACACAGTGAAGCCGGAGACATAGTGAGTAACACTACCTGTGATTAGAGTTGCCATTAAAAGTCCCCACTACAGTTCTCAGATCGGGAGATGACCTTGATCAAGAGCACCTAAGTTGGCTGATCAGAACTCCCCCCCAGCACTGCCACCGATGCCATCCCCCCACCAGCACTGCCACTCATCTCATTCCCCCCACAAAGGAGTAGGAGAAGGAATAAAAATAGAGCATACATGGAAGGGAGAGGAAAAGAGGGGGAGGAACAAAGAAAAAGTGAGAGAAAGAATAAGAGAATGAACAAGAAAGACGGCTGGAAAGAAGGAGGGGGGGGGAATAAAAAGAAGAAATGAGGATAGAGAGAGGTAAAAGGGAGAAAAAGGAGAACAAAGAGAAAGAGTGGTATATCCTAAAATGTACCATAAGGGGTTTTAATACTGTACGAGTGGAAGGGACTCAGGGAGCGCTAAATGTCCGTGGGTTAGGGGCACAAATTACTTGTCTTGCCTTGGGTGCCGACAACCCACGCTACAAAAATAATTTTGCCGTCAGGGGTCCCCACAACTTGGGAAATTTTATCAAGGGGTCACGGCACTAGAAAGGTTGAGAACCACTGATCTATACTATCCCCTTTTACAGTAAACTATGTCCAGCTATAAATTTTGTATAATAGAAAAAAAACAGAATCTTCTACTACACCGTCCTCGTTATGGGGACTACCGCAGACCTAAAGTTATTACGCAAGCGTTAATACAGAAAGCAAATAAAAAAAAAAAAGTTGTGCAACCGTGTGTATCCATTGACAATAAAGGTCTTTTGTACGCGTGGATACACGCGGTTGTGCAACTTTTTTTTTATTTGTTTTCTTTAATAAGTGTAATAAGTACTCCCCATAGCAAGGGTGGTATAGGAGAGGATTACATTGAATTACCCACTTCAGCTCCAGGCCCTTTCTGGTGCCTTTTGTTGACACGTTAAAAAAAACTATCTTCGTTTTTTTTTTTTTTTAATACAGAGACCCTAGAGAATGAAATGGTGAACGTTGCAATTTTTTTTTAAAGGTCACATGGTATTTGTGCAGTGGTTTTTCAAATGCAATTTTTGGGAAAAAAATACACTTTACTGAATCTTAATGCAAAAAAATAAAAATAAAATGAGATTATATATATATATATATATATATATATATATATATATATATATATATATATATATATATATATATAGAGATAGAGATATATATATATATATAGAGATAGATAGATAGATAGATCGATATCTATTACTCAATTTTTTGGTAAAATATAAAAAAAAAAATGTTACACCAAGTAAATAGATACTCAACTTGTCACACTTTAAAATTGCGCACGCTCGTGGAAACTACGATACTTAAAAATCTCCATAGGCGACGCGTTAATATTTTTTTTACAGGTTACCTGCTCAGAGTTACAGAGGAGGACTAGTGCTAAAATTATTGCTCTCTCTCTCTCTCTCTCTCCCTCTAATGTTCGCCACAATGCCTCACATGTGTGGTGCCAACACCGTTTAAATATGCATGCGCGACTTACGTAAGCGTTCGAGTACTGAGGGATGGGGGGGGGGCTTTTATTCTTTTTTTTTATCACTTTTATGCCTATTACAAGGAATGTAAATATCCCTTGTAACATAAATAAGCGATTAACAGGTCCTCTTTATGGGGAGATCCTCTACTTTAAAAAAAAAATAAAAAATCTTTTGTGTTTTAAAAGCAAAAGATCTTTTGATATTTACATTCCTTGTAATAGGAGTAAAAGTGAAAAACAACATTAAAACTAAATAAAATTAAAGCGCCCCATCCCTCAGTACTCATGAGCAAAAGCGAACGCATACGCAAGTTGCGCATGCATATTTAAACAGTGTTGGCACCACGCGTAAAGTATCGTGGCGAACATTAGAGCGAGAGCAATAACTGTAGCACTAGTCCTCCACTGTAACCGGTAACCTGTACATTTTTTTTAAAGAGTCGCCTATGGAGATTTTTAAGTATCGTAGTTTGCCGCCATTCCACGAGCGTGCGCAATTTTAAAGCTTGACATATTGGGTATTTACTTGGCGTAACATCTTTTATCAAAAAATTAAGTATATATATTTATTTGTATTATTTTTTTGCATTACAATTCATTAAAGTGTATTTTTTCCCCAAAAATTGCATTTGAAAAACCACTGCACAAATACCTATTTATATATATATATATATATATATATATATATATATAAAAGGGCCTGGAGCTGAAGTGGGTAAATCAACGTAATCCTCTCCTATACCATCTTAACAAAAGTTGCACAACCGCGTGTATCCACTCGTACAAAAGACCTTTATTTTTAATGAATATACACACGGTTGCACAATCTTTCTTATTTTATTTTTTTAAGCAAAATTCTTTACTTCCGCCCTAGACGTCGCTCCAGTCCGCCAAGATCATAGAGGTGATCAGAGACGATCTGGTCTTTGATCACCTATATTTGCCAGGTTCGCGACCAGACAGGTTGTTTCCCCGAACGCGCCGGTAAAAACTGTAAGCCTGAGAAACATGGGTGGGGGGGTTGGTGTCCACCCCTTCCGCCTCTTCTAAAAGCGATCCAGAGGCTAATGAGGCTTTCGGACCACTTTCATAAGAAAGCCATTCGCCGGTTAAAAATAAAATTAAAATACCGGAGGTATGGCTGATAGCTTTAGCCATAATCCTGGTAAACCACCACTGTATATATATGTATTGCCGGTTGGCAAGTGGTTTGACAATACCTGTGACCTGAATAAGCCTCGTAGCTTTATTTCTTGCATTTCGGAAGTTCTATGATAAATATTGGGGGTAGTACAGAGATCTTTGGTTGGATATGTAGGTCAGGCTCTGATCTGTCACATTTTTTTTTAATTTTCAAAGCCCTCTTTTCTGATCGTAAGTAAAGCCATGAGTATAAAACACTCAACCCACCCCTGCCCCCAATTAATATGGCAGCCTAGCTGACAGGACGGAAACTCACTTTATCCGGAAGATTGCAGTCAGCCAGGAGCAGAAACCCTGGAAGAAAAAAAAAACACACAAGGTCATTGTCACCCAGAGTCACAACTGGACCGCACAACGATCGTTATCGCTGGTTGTCATAAGACCCAATGTAACCCTCACACCTCTACTGGGATCCAAGGTCAGGTCCTCCCCAAAACGTGCAGCCACCGGAACTCTTGGGTTCGGGACTGCTGTTAGAAATCAGGGGGGCCTGTAGAGCCTAGCTGGCAGGAACAGTCAACCAAGCCTAACAGGCGGCTCCAGCTTAACAAATAAACCACTTATTCATGCAACTGGAATACCTGTGAGAATAAGTTATTTTTTACAATTTTTGTTTTTTACAATTTTTGTGTGGGGGTTGGTGAAATATCAGGGGTCTAAACAGACAAAGTCTCACTTTTGAGACAGCAAAAACGACAGATTCCTCAATCATTTCTCTGCACCGCTAATTGCAGACTGAATGAACAGGAAGTGCTCTATACAGAGGCTCCCTGTTCATTCATAAAACACAGGGAGGGCCACAGGGGGATTTGTTCCAGTAACTACGCACACTCTAGGCCCCACCCAATGAACCTATGGGGCCTGGGCTCCATACAGGAGGGCAGGTGCTACTCCCTTATTAGCAAGCCCTGCTTGGGTTTTACCATGAGTGCTGGCCTCATGAAGAAGATTGCTGCGTCAGTGGGGGTGGAGGAAAAGTGCCCCCATCACCGGCCTCAGTGGGGGGGGGGGTAGAGTGCTCCCATCGTTGGCCTCAGTTTGGGGTAGAGTGCCCCCATCGTCGGCCTCAGTGGGGGGGGATATAGTGCCCCCCATCGTCGGCCTCAGTGGGGGGGGGATATAGTGCCCCCCATCGTCGGCCTCAGTGGGGGGGGGGGATATAGTGCCCCCCATCGTCGGCCTCAGTGGGGGGGGGATATAGTGCCCCCCATCGTCGGCCTCAGTGGGGGGGGGGATATAGCGCCCCCCATCGTCGGCCTCAGTGGGGGGGGGGATATAGCGCCCCCCATCGTCGGCCTCAGTGGGGGGGGGATATAGCGCCCCCCATCGTCGGCCTCAGTGGGGGGGGGGATATAGTGCCCCCCATCGTCGGCCTCAGTGGGGGGGGGATATAGTGCCCCCCATCGTCTGCCTCAGTGGGGGGGGGGGATATAGTGCCCCCCATCGTCTGCCTCAGTGGGGGGGGGGATATAGTGCCCCCCATCGTCTGCCTCAGTGGGGGGGGGGGGGATATAGTGCCCCCCATCGTCTGCCTCAGTGGGGGGGGGGGATATAGTGCCCCCCATCGTCTGCCTCAGTGGGGGGGGGGATATAGTGCCCCCCATCGTCTGCCTCAGTGGGGGGGGGATATAGTGCCCCCCATCGTCTGCCTCAGTGGGGGGGGGGATATAGTGCCCCCCATCGTCTGCCTCAGTGGGGGGGGGATATAGTGCCCCCCATCGTCTGCCTCAGTGGGGGGGGATATAGTGCCCCCCATCGTCTGCCTCAGTGGGGGGGGATATAGTGCCCCCCATCGTCTGCCTCAGTGGGGGGGGATATAGTGCCCCCCATCGTCTGCCTCAGTGGGGGGGGGATATAGTGCCCCCCATCGTCAGCCTCAGTGGGGGGGATATAGTGCCCCCCATCGTCAGCCTCAGTGGGGGGGGGGGATATAGTGCCCCCCATCGTCAGCCTCAGTGGGGGGGGGATATAGTGCCCCCCATCGTCAGCCTCAGTGAGGGGGGGGTATAGTGACCCCCATCGTCGGCCTCAGTGAGGGGGGGGTATAGTGACCCCCATCGTCGGCCTCAGTGAGGGGGGGGTATAGTGACCCCCATCGTCGGCCTCAGTGAGGGGGGGGGGTATAGTGACCCCCATCGTCGGCCTCAGTGAGGGGGGGGGTATAGTGACCCCCATCGTCGGCCTCAGTGAGGGGGGGGTATAGTGACCCCCATCGTCGGCCTCAGTGAGGGGGGGGTATAGTGACCCCCATCGTCGGCCTCAGTGGGGGGGATAGAGTGCCCCCATCGTCGGCCTCAGTGGGGGGGATAGAGTGCCCCCATCGTCGGCCTCAGTGGGGGGGATAGAGTGCCCCCATCGTCGGCCTCAGTGGGGGGGATAGAGTGCCCCCATCGTCGGCCTCAGTGGGGGGGATAGAGTGCCCCCATCGTCGGCCTCAGTGGGGGGGATAGAGTGCCCCCATCGTCGGCCTCAGTGGGGGGGATAGAGTGCCCCCATCGTCGGCCTCAGTGGGGGGGATAGAGTGCCCCCATCGTCGGCCTCAGTGGGGGGGATAGAGTGCCCCCATCGTCGGCCTCAGTGGGGGGGATAGAGTGCCCCCATCATCAGCCTCAGTGGGGGGGGGATAGAGTGCCCCCATCGTCGACCTCAGTGGGGGGGGATAGAGTGCCCCCATCGTCTGCCTCAGTGGGGGGGATAGAGTGCCCCCATCATCAGCCTCAGTGGGGGGGATAGAGTGCCCCCATCGTCGGCCTCAGTGGGGGGAATAGTTACCCCATCGTCGGCCTCAGTGGGGGGAATAGTTACCCCATCGTCGGCCTCAGTGGGGGGGGGGGGGGGAGTTACCCCATCGTCGGCCTCAGTGGGGGGGGGTGGGAATAGTTACCCCATCGTCGGCCTCAGTGGGGGGGGAATAGTTACCCCATCGTCGGCCTCAGTGGGTGGGGGAATAGTTACCCCATCGTCGGCCTCAGTGGGGGGGGGGGAATAGTTACCCCATCGTCGGCCTCAGTGGGGGGGGGGGAATAGTTACCCCCATCGTCGGCCTCAGTGGGGGGGGAATAGTTACCCCATCGTCGGCCTCAGTGGGGGGGGGGAATAGTTACCCCATCGTCGGCCTCAGTGGGGGGGGGAATAGTTACCCCATCGTCGGCCTCAGGGGGGGGAATAGTTACCCCATCGTCGGCCTCAGTGGGGGGGGGGGGAATAGTTACCCCATCGTCGGCCTCAGTGGGGGGGGGGAATAGTTACCCCATCGTCGGCCTCAGTGGGGGGGGGGGAATAGTTACCCCATCGTCGGCCTCAGTGGGGGGGGGGGATATAGTGTCCCCATCGTCGGCCTCAGTGAAGGGAGAGCGGAGGGGGAGAGAAAGTGGCCCATTGTTGCTGACAAATGATAAAAGCAATCAAAAGGCCTTATCCGGCCTCCCCGGGCTGCAGTTTGGAGACCAGTGTCCAAAATCTGAAGTTTCATTACAATAACCCCTGGTGATCCTGCCATGGAGGTCTTTGTTCAGGCATTTCCTGTTATAGGGTGATAACATTCTGTCTCTGTCTCCCAATTGTGCTCCTGTGTTGTCAACCATGGCTTCCGATGGAGACTACAGAAGGCCATTTCAATGGCTATTATGCAGGCATAGCCTACTGTTGTCACCATCAGGAAACCCGCTCTGAGAACTGCCATACAGCCAACACTAGAGTGAATGTAAACAGGTAGTGGCAAAGGATGGAAAAATAATCGGGAGAAGAAAGAAAGAAAGAAAGAAAGAGAAAGAAAGAGAAAGAAAGAGAAAGAAAGAGAAAGAAAGAGAAAGAAAGAGAAAGAAAGAGAAAGAAAGAAAGAAAGAGAAAGAAAGAGAAAGAAAGAGAAAGAAAGAGAAAGAAAGAGAAAGAAAGAAAGAAAGAAAGAAAAAAAAAGAGACTCACATTGTCTCTTTGGTCAAAATCCACTGAGCTGGACACGGAGGTCAGTCGCTCGTAGCGGTCATGGCTCTCGGAGTGCATGGCGGAGGCCACACTACAACAAAGAACAAAAAAGAGACATCAGCAAGAAAAACTAATGTGTGTGCAGAGAGGAAAGGGTTAAATCACTCAGAAAACTGCAGATTAAATCAGAACCAGAACCGTGTGCAGGAAGGAGGACCCCTGTATGATGTCATAATACAATAGATGAGTATAGAGAGACAGAGAGAGGGACACACTGCATGCAGCCAGAGATCGGGTTAGAGAGAACCGCAGCTGCGGAAAAAAAATCAAGTTCTTATTAGTGAGGAAAAGCAACACACAGACAGGGAACATACTATTCTCGCTCCACCCGGGAAATTCGCATCCGTCTCTGCCTGGGTACAGGAACACAAAAACACAAGACACGTTACATGGCACAATGACTGACACATGGCACGTCCCTAACTGGGGGGGGGGGGTTAAATACATACACAATATGGCCAAAAGTATGTGAATGATGGAGTTCAGGAGTTTCCAGTGAAGTGTATGGTTAATGCTCCGTATACAAAGACATTGTTACCACAAGGTTGGAAGAGCACCATGGTCTACAGTTTGGTGAAGGCCCTTTTCTGTTCCATTATGACTGTGGTACAATTCCAGCTCTATAAAAAAGACATGGTGTGACCAGTTTGGCGTGGAGTAACTTGACTGACCTGCACAGAGCCCTGACCTCATCCCTACTGAGCACCTTTGGGAGAAATTGGAATGCTGATGGTGAGCCAGGTCTTCTCATCCAATATCAGTATCGGACCTCACACATGGGGACAAAATCCCGCAGACACCCTCTGTTGAGAGGTAACTATATTAATGCCATGGGGGGGGGGGAGGCAACTCCATATTAAGGGGCATGGTGGGGATGCAACTCCACATTAATAGACATGGGGGGTTGGGAGGTAACTATTTTAATGGCCATGGGGGAAAGGAAGTAACTATGGGGGAAGGAGTGGGGCTTCAAATTAATGGTCCTAAAAAAGGGGAGCAACACCATACTGATTACAAAGGAGGAAGGGGGGCAACGCCTTATTAATTGCCATGGAGGGAGGAAGGGGGCAAAATACTAATACTAATGGTCATGAGGGGGGTTGGGAGGTAAAATATATATTAATGGCCATGGGGGAAATGCAACTCTATCTAAATGGCCATGGGGGAAGAGGGGCAGCACTATATTAATGGCCATGGTGCAAGAGGGGCAGCACCATATTAATGGCCATGGTGCAAGAGGGGCAGCGCCATATTAATGGCCATGGGGGGAGAGGGGCAGCGCCATATTAATGGCCATGGGGGGAGAGGGGCAGCGCCATATTAATGGCCATGGGGGGAGAGGGGCAGCACCATATTAATGGCCATGGGGGGAGAGGGGCAGCACCATATTAATGGCCATGGGGGGGAGAGGCGCAGCACCATATTAATGGCCATGGGGGGGAGAGGCGCAGCACCATATTAATGGCCATGGGGGGGGAGAGGCGCAGCACCATATTAATGGCCATGGGGGGAGAGGGGCAGCGCCATATTAATGGCCATGGGGGGAGAGGGGCAGCGCCATATTAATGGCCATGGGGGGAGAGGGGCAGCGCCATATTAATGGCCATGGGGGGAGAGGGGCAGCGCCATATTAATGGCCATGGGGGGAGAGGGGCAGTGCCATATTAATGGCCATGGGGGGGGAGAGGGGCAGCGCCATATTAATGGCCATGGGGGGAGAGGGGCAGCGCCATATTAATGGCCATGGGGGGAGAGGGGCAGCACCATATTAATGGCCATGGGGGGAGAGGGGCAGCACCATATTAATGGCCATTGGGGGAGAGAGGCAGCACCATATTAATGGCCATGGGGGGGAGAGGGGCAGCACCATATTAATGGCCATGGGGGGAGAGGGGCAGCACCATATTAATGGCCATGGGGGGAGAGGGGCAGCACCATATTAATGGCCATGGGGGGGAGAGGGGCAGCACCATATTAATGGCCAAGGGGGGAGAGGGGCAGCACCATATTATTGGCCATGGGGGGAGAGGGGCAGCACCATATTAATGGCCATGGGGGGAGAGGGGCAGCACCATATTAATGGCCATGGGGGGAGAGGGGCAGCACCATATTAATGGCCATGGGGGGAGAGGGGCAGCACCATATTAATGGCCATGGGGGGAGAGGGGCAGCGCCATATTAATGGCCATGGGGGGAGAGGGGCAGCACCATATTAATGGCCATGGGGGGGAGAGGGGCAGCACCATATTAATGGCCATTGGGGGAGAGAGGCAGCACCATATTAATGGCCATGGGGGGAGAGGGGCAGCACCATATTAATGGCCATGGATGGGAGGCAATGTCATATTAATAGACATTGGGGAAGGGGGGCAACTCCAAATTCATGGCCATGGAGGGAATTTGGGTGGCAACTACAAATTAATAGCCATTGAGAGATTATTGTCAGAGTGGGTGGGTGGGGGGGACACCATATTAATAGCCATGGATTTGGAATGGGATGCCCAACAAGCTCATATAGGTGTGATGGTCGGTGCTCACAGACTTTTGGCCATATAGTGTATAAAAACGTATTCTGCCTGAAGTAGCCTCAAACATTGAAATATCAGTTTTGGGTCAATGACCCTCCTAAGAGAAAAACAGATTTTTTGGGTGAATTTTATAGAACGGTTTCTAAAGTTTATATCTGTAATAAATAAAGTTTCCTCCTTTCTTAACATAAATTCTACATTTTACAAGTAAAAGATTGTAATGTCGATTTGCCAAAAGGCGATGAGATTTTGGATCAGTCTTGCGTGGCCGGCATGCGCGGGGGCAACTCAAGGATTTCAAAGTACTGCTAGCACAGAAGGGGAGGGGCGAGTTCTAATGAACTGCTGCAGTGTAAGCTGATCTCCCCTGCTCTTCAGCTAGATTTTCTCCAGCTGGGTCCCTCACCGGCTGTTGCTGGTTTTATATGAGATGGTACAAGAAGAACATCTCTGAATCTTGTCTGCAAAACTCAACGGCCCAATGTTGTTTGCAGATGGAAGCAATAAAGGAACAAAGACAGCAAACATAGAACACAAGTAGGCAGACCGCAATGTGGCGACGGTCACACGACTTACCTGTCGGCATCGGTGACGAGCGCCAATCGCCCATAGTCCCAGGCCACTTTCCTCAAGAAGGAGAAGACGAAGAGAAGGGCCTGGAGAGACACAAGATGAGATTGTAAGGAGACAATATGAAGCTTCTCAGCGTGACTGTACATGGAGAGGATCCAGAGACGACACATAATGCAGCTTTTGTGACTTTTCTCTGTCATTCCCTTCAGGGGTCCCTACAGTGAGGGATGAATGAAGCTCAAAGAATTATCACCTTTCTCTGGCAACAAATACTTGCAAGAGATCAATCAAGGAATAAACAGAATACCAGGACAGCAAGACTGCAGATTTATGCATACTTACGATTTAATATGCACTACACACCTCACTTCTGTTTATGCAGGCTCTTAAAGACCCTTTCTGTACTGCTAAATTTTGAACATTTTGTGCTAAAATTAAGAATGCACAATCAGCTGTCTCCAGTTATCAATAGAATACATATAAAAAGGACAAGTCACTGCTATGCCTCTCTTTGGCCACAAGAGGACAGCATCATTGCTTCCATTACCAGCAAGCATAGCTGTGTATGGAACTTGCAGCCAGCATATAAAGGCACCCCATTAAAAAGGATCTACATAAATGTCTCTGAAAACATGACAGTTATAGGAACTCTAGCATTCGGGTATGCACAGCCAGGCGCATGGCCTGTCCTGTCAGTCTGCAGCAGGTTACGTGTGCACATGCCGGCTTGTGGTCTTCTGACTATGGCTGGTCACGTTGGCTTTGAGGCTATTTATATACCGTATATAATGGAGTATAAGCCGAGGCACCTAATTTTACCACAAAAAAAAAATGGGAAAACTTATTGACTTGAGTATAAGCCTAGGGTGAGAATGCAGCAGCTACTGTAAGTGGAAAAGAGGGTCAACAATGTTTGTTTGCAGCTTCACTGTGCCCATCTGCAGCCTCACTGTGCCCATCTGCATGCCTCACTGTGCCTCATGTACCTGATCTTCGTCCAGTGTCACAAAGCCTCCGAGTTTCCCGCGGTGTCATGCAGTCAGTCAGCGGCCGGTGTTCTGTCATATTTTCCAACCTCATTGTTCTGTGCATGCGCGAGCGCGGCCATCGTCCAGTGTAACAAAGTCCCGCCTCCTCCTCCTCCTCGTCCGTGATAGACGGAACACCGATTTAGTTTCTCAGTGTTCCGCCTATCACGGATGACGACGAGGCGGCGGCGGGCCTTTGTTACACTGGATGGCTGCCTCCTGGATGGACGGACGGCTGCCGACTGACTGCATTACACAGCGGGGAGACTCGAGTATAAGCCGAGGGGGGCTTTTTCAGCACAAAAAAAAATGTTCTTAAAAAACTCGGCTTATACTCGAGTATATACGGTACCTTCATTTCTGGTAGTTGGTGCTGTGCCATCTTACCAGCTACCTTGTGCATCAGGTTGCTGTTCCAAATGCCCATTGCTGACCTGGATCACCTCCTCTCTCCAGCCTTTGTTGTCACCTTTGCCCATTCCTGCCATTTGCTTTGCCTGCCTAGACCTCTGCTTGGACCCTAAATGCTCTCTTGCCTGACGTCGGCTTCAACCTCTACTTGGACCACCGCTAATCTCTTACCTGCTTCGAACCTGACTGACCCCCAACTGCTGTCATCTGATACTACCCTCGACCTCTACTTGGACCCCGATTGCTCTTTTTTTGTCTGCCGCCAGCCTCGATCTCTACTTGGACCCCAATTGCTCTCATCTGCCGCCAGCCTCGACCTCTACCTGGACCCCGCCTGCTCTTTTGTCTGTTGCCGGCCTGGATCTCTACTTGGACCCCGATTGCTCTTATCTGCTGCCAGCCTTGACATCTATTTGGACCCCGATTGCCCTTTTATCTGCCGCCAGCCTCGACTTCTACTTGGACCCAAAGAAGGTGCGGGGGCATTGAGGCACGTCATCAGTCATCGCCTGCTATTGACGTCGCGTCCGGTTGCCGGGGCTGACTGCGCTCCAGCGTGAGCCGCATGCCGTGGGGAACTGATGTCCACACCGGTATAGAGGGACAGCTCTTCTTGCACTTACCGCTCTTCTGCTATCTCCCCATCGCTGCAGCAACATTATAGTGCACTACTTTTTCATCTTGGCAGTATTCCACCACTGGGAGACTACAGATACACGGATTGACTCATGCCCTCCGCAGACAACTTAGAAAGATATTCATGCCTATACCCCACTTCCATCCTGTGAGTAGCCATTTGGCTGTTATTTTAATCTTTTCTCAAATAAATTCCTAATATACTGCACTTAGTAGGCGCATTGTTTTTTCTTTTCTCTACTTGGACCCCGCCTGCTCTTTTGTCTGTTGCCGGCCTGGATCTCTACTTGGACCCCGATTGCTCTTATCTGCTGCCAGCCTCGACATCTATTTGGACCCCGATTGCCCTTTTATCTGCCGCCAGGCTCGATCTCTACTTGGACCACAATTGCTCTTGTCTGCAGCTAGCCTCTAACTCTACTTTAACCATGACTAATCTCACTTGCTGCCAGCCTCGACCTCCACTTGGACCTTGACTGCTTTGTTGTCTGCCGCTAGCCTCGACCCCTAGTTGGACCTCGACTTTCTGGCAGCTGGCGCTGTGTAATCTTACCAGCTTTTGTACATGAGACTGTTGTTCTGATTACCCAGATCACCTTACTCTGCTGTCCTCTCTAGCCTTTGTTGTAGTCTGTGCCCGTTCCTGCTGCTCGCCTTTCCTGCTGCCTGTCTCGTCCTCTGCTTGGACCCAGATACTCTCATGCCTGCCACCTGCCTCACCCACCACCTGGATATTGACTACTTTCACGCCGGTCGTCTGCCATGACCTCTTCGCAGGCACCAAACTGCTGCTTCATTCCATCTCCTGCTCCAACGACCCTTTGCTCGGGCAAACCCAAAAGCTTCAGCCTGGTGAAAGCTACAAGCAAAAATAGTTCAGGTGAGACGAAGGACTATGGCCCATCTCTCCTTCTCCTTGCAGAGTCCTATTGTAAAGACCAAGCTGTCACTTAGACGCCACACTCGGGAGGAGCTGATGTCACCTGCCAGGGGTGTGTCCCCCCATAACACTAAACTTTATAACTGGCAGGGTGCTGACCATAACTTACTGAAAGCATCACAGCGTCCGGCCTCAGTACTCCTCCCAAGAGCCCTCTCAGTCCTGATGCAAGCAGTGGGCTGGATTTTGTGAGGAGCTATGTAAATATCAGAATGCCTTGGATTGGTGAGTGTCAGTCTGGAGGAGTGGGCTGTATTTGCATACAGACCACCCTGGGTAACATCCATACCTGATGCTGAGTCTCCATGATTTAAAGAACTGAAAGCCAATGAATAAATGGGGGGGGGGGGGTGAGGGAAAGTCAGGCTGGGGGAGGAAAAAGTGCTAGATGATGATGCTGGATGTCCTCCAGACAGGAAATGAGGCGGGCTCTATCTGACCTGCTGCAGTTTCTAACGCACATTGTGAGGAGCTCACAGTGTGCAGTGAAATCCAGGTAAGCAATTTCAGCCCAGGAGAGGATCCTGTACAAATGTGCAAGACTGAAGGGAAGGCCGGAGGTCAGATTTAAACTCCCATTATTATAATAAATAGATGAAAGTGATATTCTCCGTTCTCCAATGGGTGAGTCACGTTGATCCTTCTGATGTCATGATGTCAGAGTATGATCGGGGGGGGGGGGGCAGAGATGACACCTGAATCAGCTGAAGGACAGATGACATGGACCTGGCTGAGTAATAACCAGCAGCTGCTGCAGAACAATGACTCGGGTTCTGCCAGAGGAAACCGAAAGTTGGGTACATTACAGACCTGGCACTACATTGGGTAACCACACCAACCTGCACCTCCACCATCCAAAGATCTAGAAGAATCCACTGATCAATGAAAAAAATCTGCAGATCAAAAATAATGCACGTTCATGATAATCACAGCTGTACAGCTGGTCTCTTACCGGGCGGGTCACTGCGTAACTCAGGATCCTCCAGGGATACAAGATACTCTGGGGTCACAGGATGTTCTGGGGTCACTGGGTAACTCAGGATCCTCCACAGATACTTTATACTTAGGGGTCGCTGGGTGACACGGGACAGTCGGGGGTCACTGGCTATCAGAGAATACTATATGGACACTGGGTAACAGCATTCTCTGGGATCACTGGGTAACAGGGGATGCTCCAGGGGGGATCCCAGCGCCGGTGCGTCAGCAGGGGGGGGGTTTCCCAGCGCCGGTGCGTCAGCAGGGGTGGGTTGCCGGTGCGTCAGCAGGGGGGGTTCCCAGCGCCGGTGCGTCAGCAGGGGGGGGTTCCCAGCGCCGGTGCGTCAGCAGGGGGGGGTTCCCAGCGCCGGTGCGTCAGCAGGGGGGGGGTCCCAGCGCCGGTGCGTCAGCAGGGGGGGGGTTCCCAGCGCCGGTGCGTCAGCAGGGGGGGTTCCCAGCGCCGGTGCGTCAGCAGGGGGGGGGTTTCCAGCGCCGGTGCGTCAGCAGGGGGGGGTTTCCAGCGCCGGTGCATCAGCAGGGGGGGTTCCCAGAGCCGGTGCGTCAGCACGGGGATCCCAGAGTCGGTGCGTCAGCACGGGGATCCCAGCGCCGGTGCGTAAGCACGGGGATCCCAGCGCCGGTGCGTCAGCACGGGGATCCCAGCGCCGGTGCGTCAGCACGGGGATCCCAGCGCCGGTGCGTCAGCACGGGGATCCCAGCGCGTCAGCAGGGGGATCCCAGCGCCGGTGCGTCAGCAGGGGGATCCCAGCGCCGGTGCGTCAGCAGGGGGATCCCAGCGCCGGTGCGTCAGCAGGGGGATCCCAGCGCCGGTGCGTCGGATGAAGAGATGGAGAGTCACATGTCACTTTGCAATTGAAAGCTGTGGCATTTAGGAGAGATGTGAGCCATGGAGCAGTGAGGAGGGAAGTGTGACACACATGCTCATCAAAGAAAGAGAGAGGTTGCACAGCACAGAATCATGTGACAAGAGTGTCCAGTCCTGCCCAGAAGCCCTGAAAATAACCTTCCCAGTCTCTCTTTGAAGCAGATTATCTAACACAGTGGTTCTCAACCTGGGGGTCGGGACCCCTCTGGGGGTCGAATGACTATTTGCCAGGGGTCACCAAATCCTGGGCTGTTTCTGGAGTCTGCAGCCGCCCACTTGGCCTCTTCACAGCCGCCCATTCAGTTCACGGCATGGCTGGGGGGCAGAGACTAGAGGTGAGCTGACTGGTGAGGAATGTGAAGTGGGAGGGGCTGGAGGAGACCCTATCTCCTGATTTCAGCATAGGTGTCACTGCTATGAGACACCACAGAGCTGGAGACACAGTTAAGCCGGAGACACAGTGAGTAACACTACCTGTGATTATAGTTGCCATTAAAAGTTCCCACTACAGTTCTCAGATCAGTAGATGACCTTCATCAAGAGCACCTAAGTTGGCTGATCAGAACTCTCTCCCCCCAGCACTACCACTCATCCCATTTCCCCCCCACCAATGAGTAAGAGAAGGAATAAAAAAAGAATACATGGAAGGGAGAGGAAAAGAGGGGGAGGAACAAAGAAAAAGGGAAAGAATAAGAGAACAAGAAAGAAGGCTAGAGAGATGGATGGGGGAACAAGAAATTAGGATAGAGAGAAATAAAAGGGAAAGAAAGGAGAACAAAGAGTGGTACATCCTAAAATGTACCATAAGGGGTTTTAATACTGTACAAGTGGAAGGGACTCGGGGAGCGCTAAATGTCTGTGGGTTAGGGGTGCAAATTGGGTGTCTTGCCTTGGGTGCTGACAACCCACACTACGAAAATTTTACTGTTAGGGGTCCCCACAACTTGAGAAATTTTATCAAGAGGTCACGGCACTAGAAAGGTTGAGAACCACTGATCTAACATATAAAACAAAATTTAGCAGACATTCTGAAAGTCCAGTGTCAGTGTTCCCCGGATCACATTTACAAGTCATTGGTTTTCATGATAAAACGCAGACTCACACCATCAGCATACAGCACAGTGCTGTCAACTTACCAGAAAGCACATGAAGTCCAGAGCGAGGACAGTCGGCACCCCGCCGAATGGCAGGCCCTGCAGCACGGTGCTGCGAATACGTGCGCTGTAGCAGTAATCTTTGGCGCCTGTATTGGTGTCATTGCACTCACCTCCGGCACAGGAGGAGGAGGCAGAGGTAGTGCCCATGGAGGCCAGCGTGCCCAGGAAGAAGGGGGTCATGGTTCCTTTATCATTATCCACCCTGTGAGAGAAACACAAAAGAAGAAATCAGCAATTGAAAATATAATATGACAAGAGCACTGCGCGTGAGACGGGAGCAGGAATACAACTGATGCTTATAGCGGAACTCGGGCACAAAAATTTTCATTCAAATATATTCCTTGATGGCCGCAAAGGATATAAATCCAATTTCTGTATTAAAAATACCTTTGCAAACCCAGATATTACCTGCTTAAAATAGCAGTGACATCACTGTGCTGTACACAGAGCAGAGCTGTGGGAGGGACCCAGCAGGCTCCACCCACTACAGGCTGCCCTGCAAAAAACTACAGAAGGGGGCGGAGACAAGACTAGTCCCCCTGCACAAGGGGAGAGGGCAGCAGTGAGCGGTCTTTATTACAGGAAGTCTCAAAGATCACGACGAGATTCAAGAAGACGACACACGATGAATGGATTTAGAGGATATTGTTTTATACCAGAGATCAGCTTTAATCGAAGCAAGCCACACATCAAAGATGAACTTGTTCAGATCTTGTGATTGGTCTGATGTCTACAGCCGCGTTTCTCAACCTTTTTTCAGTCACGGCACCCTTTTAGTGTGCAAAAATCGAACTCTCCCCCCCCCCGTCAAAACAAGAACCCCCTTCACATCAGAGTCCTCTCCAGACATCAAGAGCACCCCCCCCGATACATGAGAGCCCCCATGACAATAGAGTCCTCTATCATCTCAGATAAACGCCCTTACATCAGAGGTCCCCCCATCACATCAGAGTACCTCCCTAACAGAGGTTCCCCCTGTCACAATCAGATTATCTCCCCCATCACATCAGAGGTCCCCCCCCCCATCACATCAGATTGCCTCCCTTACATCAGAGTTCCCCCCCACCCCCCCGTCGCATCAGATTGCCCCCCTTACATCAGATTATCCCCCGTATCACATGAGATTACCTCCCTAACATCAGAGGTCCCCCCCCATCACATGTCTCCCCCCCGTTGTCACATCAGATTATCCCCCCCCATCACATCAGGAGGTCCCCCATCACATCAGAGGTCCCCATTACATGAGAATATCCCCCCCATCACATCAGAGGTCCCCCTTGTCACATGAGATTATCCCCCCGTCACATCAGAGGTCCCCCCATCACATGAGATTGTCCCCCCCCGTCACATCAGAGGTCCCCCATCCCATGAGATTGTCCCCCCCGTCACATCAGAGGTCCCCCCATCCCATGAGATTGTCCCCCCCGTCACATCAGAGGTCCCCCCATCCCATGAGATTATCCCCCCCATCACATCAGAGGTCCCCATTACATGAGATTATCCCCCCCATCACATCAGAGGTCCCCCTTGTCCCATGAGATTATCCCCCCCGTCACATCAGAGGTCCCCCCATCACATCAGAGGTCCCCCCCCCCCGTCACATAAAATCTTGCAGTGGGCCACACAGGCCGCAGTTTGGAGACCCCCTTGGTTTACATGAGGAAAGCTTTCAATTGTGAAAAAACACATCTAATATACATTAAAGACATGCTGGGAGGTTAATTGGCTCCTGTCTAAATTGGCCCCAGTATGTGTATGTATGAATGTGAGTTAGGGAGCTTAGATTATAAGCTCCTTGAGGGCAGAGACTGATGTGACTGTATAATATATATGTAAAGCACCGCGTAGATTTATGGTGCTAAATAAGTACCGTATATACTCGAGTATAAGCCGAGTTTTTCAGCACATTTTTTTGTGCTGAAAATGCCCCCCTCGGCTTATACTCGAGTCACCTTTTTGCGCCTGATCTCCCGGAATTTGGGAACACGGTACCGGCTGGCCGTAGGTCCCCTGGACCCCAAACCTGGCACCTACGGCCGGGGAGCACCGATTTTTCAAAGCCGGGCACCCCTTCCATAGACTCCCATGTTAAACGGTCATTTCTCTGGTAATTTTGGGGAACCGGTACTGGCCAGGTGTAGGTCCCCTGGACCCGGAACTTGTCACACATGTAGCCCCATTTCTTCTCGACAAGTGTGCAAAGTTTGTTGTCTGGGGGACCTACGGCCGGGGAGCACCGATTTTTCAAAGCTGGGCACACCTTCCAT
Source organism: Rana muscosa (assembly GCA_029206835.1). Classification (NCBI taxonomy): domain Eukaryota; kingdom Metazoa; phylum Chordata; class Amphibia; order Anura; family Ranidae; genus Rana; species Rana muscosa. The sequence continues at coordinate 282,295,328 of CM055121.1, forward strand.
AGAGCATACCTCCCAACTGGCACGGATTCTGCGGGTTTTACCCGCATAGGCTCCTCCTTCCCGCAGTCCCGCGAGAGTGTCATTTTTCCCGCACAGCAGGAAACAGCAACCAGCAGGTAAGCCCCCCCCCAGATTGGTAGTCAAAACAGTGCTCGGAGCCCCCCCGCGATCGGCGCCCCCCCCCCCCCGCGATATCATCCCCCCCCCGCTCAACAACTTTCGTTAGCAGGGGAGATCTGAATGTCCCGTGGTGGGACTTTTGAAAGTTGGGAGGTATGATAGAGTCCCATGTTAAAAGTCAGTCTAGTCATGGACACAGTGAGGCATGCAGAGGGACACAGTGAGGCATGCAGAGGGACACAGTGAGGCATGCAGAGGGACACAGTGAGGCATGCAGAGGGACACAGTGAGGCATGCAGAGGGACACAGTGAGGCATGCAGAGGGACACAGTGAGGCATGCAGAGGGACACAGTGAGGCATGCAGAGGGACACAGTGAGGCATGCAGAGGGACACAGTGAGGCATGCAGAGGGACACAGTGAGGCATGCAGAGGGACACAGTGAGGCATGCAGAGGGACACAGTGAGGCATGCAGAGGGACACAGTGAGGCATGCAGAGGGACACAGTGAGGCATGCAGAGGGACACCCTAGGCTTATACTCGAGTCAATACGTTTTTCCAGTTTTTTTGGTAAAATTAGGTGCCTCGGCTTATATTCGGGTCGGCTTATACTCGAGTATATACGGTACTTGTAATAAATAAATAATCTTATGGAAAGCTTGTTGCTGAAATGACCAGTCCTAGAACAACTATGAAAGCAATTATTCAAAGCAAGATATTAAAAATGTATACAAGGTAATAGCTCAACTTTTATATTTTTAAAAAAGGGAGGAATAAAGCCAAGAGATCAAAAAATAAAAAATTAATTAGGCATAAAAGTACAAAGAAAATCTAAATGTGAAAACAAAGAAAATCCCCCAAAACACGCAGCCTAGGCGGAGCCGCGGGATGGTGATGACCGGACGTTACTAGAGAAGGACGGGTGGACAGTAGAACGTGGGGAGAGACTGATGATATGTACGGCAATACTAGGTGTTCCTGAGGACTGTTCACTAACAGTTTACTTATAGGAGTTACATGACTGTTTAGTTAAAGTAGAACTAAAAGCAAAACTTTTTTTGTTTTGTTTTTTGTTTTGGACAGAGTGGAGAGGGATTAGAACCCCTGTGAGTTTTTATTGCTGTCTGTGTTAGGGCGATTTCCCCTCTCTATTTGTCCTTTTTACTATTATCATTGAAAGGGAAGGTAAAAGAAAATCCCAAATTTTGGGTCGTCTCCAGAAAAGTAATAAAAAAGGAGAAACCTTCCAATACTAGTTCTGGTGACCTGGGAGTCCCCCAAAGAATTCCCTTAATTTGCAGGGATTTCCTCTCACTTCCTGTTTGCCTATGAGACAGGAAGTGAAGGAAAATCTCCACAAATGGGACAGAAATGGCGAAAACAAATCTGACTGGGGTTATCCTTAATCTATCCAAAATAAAAATAAAATAAAAAAGTTTTGCCCATATTTCTACTTTAAAGTGGTTGTAAACCCAATTTTTTATTTTATTTTATTTTTACAAAAAGAATAACCTGCAAGAGAAAGACATAATGAGCTAGTATGACTAGCATACTAGATCATTATGCAGTACTTACCTTAGATCGAAGCCCCCAAAGCCGTCCTCGTCTCCCCCTCCGGCCGCAGACATCGCTCCGGAAGGTTACTTCCGGGTTTCGCCGCTCCGGCGCTCTGATTGGCCGGAGCCGTCAAAGCCGGCATTATCCATTGATAAAACCAGCGTTGACAATGCAGCAGCGCCGTTGTCTATGGCGCACGTGCGCCGTAGACATCGGTGCATTCTTTGTGGCAAATATCTCCTAACCCGTGTAGGTTTAGGAGATATTGCAAACACCTACAAGTAGGCCTTAATCTAGGCTTACCTGTAGGTGCAAGTTGCATAAGTGGGTTTACAACCACTTTAACGTACGGTAAATAAAATTAATGAAATAAATGAGGATTAAATAACTATTTCCCAACGAGTATTCGTGTCTATGACGCTGAGCTACCCAACATGACCGATACCGCTCTATCCACAAAACCACTGGCACCGGATTTGCAATTTCTGTGCAAATTTGAATCGCTAATTTGCTGCAGGCGCTCAGAATCCGGCAGAAAGGAGAAGAGTACGGGACTGAGAGGACAATAAAATGACGGGGGTCAGCGGGTCACATGTGGCTCCCGGGGTGGCAGCTGCTCCACACTGATAACGGGCCAACTACACCCTCCAGACTGACCACCCAACATGAAACCTCATCATCCACCTCTCTACAGATAAACCCCCCCCCCCCCACATCACCCCTACCGCACAATGCGCACAGGAATGTCTCCCTGAGTCAGTCACCTCAGCCTCTGCATCACAGGAGCTTACACTCTAATGTGCCCCCACAGTCATACACTATTATACATTTGTAGAACTCTGACATATTCCTCTGTACCAGAGGAGCTTACATTCTAATGCCCCCCCCTTCCTTAGGCACTATAATTATACATTTATATAGCTCTGACATATACCACAGTGTTGTACAGAGAACACTGAGCCATTCTCACCAGTCTCTACACCAGAGAAGCTTACACTCCAATGGCCCCCCTCCCCTCCACACACGACAGTCACACACTATTATTATCATCCCTATACATTTGTATAGCACTGACATATACCACGGCACTGTGCATTCAGCACCGAGCCATTTCCAGCAGTCTCTGCACCAGAAGAGCTTTCACTCCAATGCCTGATCACATACACACACCAGTATGATGATACATTTACTGTATATAGTGCTCACATATTCCTCTGCACCAGAGAAGCTTACACTCCAATACCTCTCCCCCCGCCCGACACCATTATTATTATCATACATTTATATAGCTCTGACATGTACAGCAGCACTGAGCCATTCTCACCAGTCTCTGCGCCAGAGGAGCTTACACTCTAATGTCCCCCCCCCCCACAGCCACACATTATTATAGTCAGGTCACATCAGTATCTGCACCAGAGGAGCTTACACTCTAATTCCCAGTACAGTAACACTCTTACTATTTTACCTTTAAATAGCGCTGACATATACCACAGTCCTCTATAGAGAGCACTGAGCCTGTCAGATCAGTCTCTGATGTGTCTCAGGGGAGCTTACACTCTAATGCCCCCGTACAGTCACAAATTATCAATATTATCATACATTGTAGCTATGACATATACTGCAGTGCTGTACAGAGAGCACCGAGCCATTCTCACCATTCTCTGCACCAGAGAAGCTTACACTCTAATGCCCCCCCCCGCCAGTCACACACCATTATCATCAGTATACATTTATATAGCACTGACAAATACTACAGTGCAGTACAGACAGCACTGAGCCATTTTCAACAGTCTCTGCACCAGAGGAGCTTACACTCTAATGCCCGACCACATACAGACACACCAGTATTATGATACATTTATATAGCTCTGACATATACTGCAGTGCTGTACAGAGAACACCGAGCCAGTCATATCAGTCTCTGCACCAGAGGAGCTTACACTCTAATAGCCACCACAGTCAAACCCTTATTATATTGCATTTAAACAGCTCTGACATCTACTGCAGTGCTGTACAGAGAACACAGAGTCAGATCAGTCTCTGATGGGTCTCAGAGGAGCTTACACTCTAATGTCCCCCCACAGTCACACACACAATTATTATTATACATTTATATAGCTCTGATATATATGCTGTACAGAGTACACTGAGCCAGTCATATCGGTCTCTGCACCAGACAAGCTTACACTCTAATGCCCCCCCACCAGTCACACACCATTATAATCAGTATACATTTATATAGCACTGACACATACTACAGTGCAGTACAGACAGCACTGAGCCATTTTCAGCAGTCTCTGCAGCAGAGGAACTTACACTCTAATGCCCGACTACATACACACTCCAGTATTGATACATTTATATAGCTCTGACATATTCCTCTGTACCAGAGGAGCTTGCACTCTAATGCTACACCCCCCCCCACACACACACACACACACACACGATTATTATCATCATCATCCTACATTTGTATAGCACTGACCTATACCACAGTGCAGTACGGTCAGCACTAAGCCATTTTTAGCAGTCTCCGCACAGGAGGAGCTTACACTCTAATGCCCGACCACATACACACACACGTATGATGATACATTTATGTAGCTCTGACATATTCCTCTGTACCCAGAGGAGCTTACACTCTAATGCCCCACACCCAGTCACATAATGATATTATTACACATTTATATAGCTCTGACATATACCGTAATGCTGTACAGAGAACCCTGAGCCAATCATATCAGTCTCTGCACCACAGGAGCTTACACTCTAATAGCCACCACAGTCAAACCCTTATTATATTGCATTTAAACAGCTGACATCTACTGCAGTGCTGTATGGAGAACAGTCAGATCAGTCTGATGGGTCTCAGGGGAGCTTACACTCTAATGCCCCCCCCCCCCACAGTCACACACGATTATTATTATACATTATAGCTCTGACATATGCTGTACAGAGTACACTGAGCCAGTCATATCAGTCTCTGCACCAGAGAAGCTTACACTCTAATGTCACCCACTGAGACTGATGGGACTGGCTCAGTGTTCTGTTCTCTGTGCAGTATGTCAGAGCTATATAAATATATAGTATTGGTGTGTGAATATGGTGGGGATATTAGAATGTAAGCTCCTCTGGTGCAGACTGATGGGAATGGCTGCATCCAGAGTATACGGACTGGAAGTGATGTTCATACCAGAGAATTGTGGCTGCAGAAGTGTTCACCAGGTACCAGAGGAGCTTACACTCGAATGCTCCGCTGTGATCACATGATAAAATAAACAAGTCACACCTATGTGAAGGAATCAGCAACAAAACTGGGGTGATAATTTCCAGCGCACAGAAGACTTCCTGTCCGGTAATCTGCAGTCACTGATGAGCCTTCTTTAGCGGATAACAGACTGCACATCGATGATGATGATGATGAGGATGAGGATGATGAGGATGATCTTCCCTCTCTGGGTCGGGAAGAGTTGCTGAGTGTTTCTGGTAGATTTTCTTCTCTCCGCTCCAAATGATCTATAATAAAACCTCAGAATACGACTCTTCACCTGGCGCTGGTCAGAGTACGGTGAGTGCCAGCAATTGGCGGGCGGAGATCATGTGACATCTCAGTGTGGAAGTTCATTGAACTCCGTAAGATGAGATGTAATGATAGTTCCATGTCTCCAATATACACAGTTCTGCCTGTGACCCCCAACCCCCCCTCGGGTGACACCATATTCCTATCACAAGACTCACCTCCTGAGAATGTGCCACCATCATCAGCCAGACCTGTGTCACCATCACCCCACTACACATCATCACTGAATGTACAGGACAGGCCTGGGAGGATAGGGAGGAAGAAGGAAGAAATGATAGAGAGAAGGAAGGCTGGATGGAGAAAAATAAGAGCATGGAGCGGAGGAGAATAAGAGAAGGAAGGAAGGTAGAAGGGAAGGGAGGGAGGATAGATAGCGAGAGAAGGAAGGATAGCGAGAGGCGGAAGAAAGAAGGGACAGCGAGAGGAGAGCTATCCTTCCATCCTTCTTTCCCTCCCTCCTTCTCGCGCTCTCCCGTCTTCCCTCCCTCCTTCTCGCGCTCTCCCGTCTTCCCTCCCTCCTTCTCGCGCTCTCCCGTCTTCCCTCCCTCCTTCTCGCGCTCTCCCGTCTTCCCTCCCTCCTTCTCGCGCTCTCCCGTCTTCCCTCCCTCCTTCTCGCGCTCTCCCGTCTTCCCTCCCTCCTTCTCGCGCTCTCCCGTCTTCCCTCCCTCCTTCTCGCGCTCTCCCGTCTTCCCTCCCTCCTCCTCGCGCTCTCCCGTCTTCCCTTCCTCCTCCTCCTCACGCTCTCCCGTCTTCCCTTCCTCCTCCTCACGCTCTCCCGTCTTCCCTCCCTCCTCCTCCTCCTCACGCTCTCCCGTCTTCCCTCCCTCCTCCTCCTCGCGCTCTCCCGTCTTCCCTCCCTCCTTCTCGCGCTCTCCCGTCTTCCCTCCCTCCTTTTCGCGCCCTCCCGTCTTCCTTCCTGCCGTCTCTCGCTTTCCTGTCTTCCCTCCCTCCTTCTCACGCTCTCCCGTCTTCCCTTCCTCCTCCTCACGCTCTCCCGTCTTCCCTCCCTCCTCCTCCTCATGCTCTCCCGTCTTCCCTCCCTCCTTTTCGCGCCCTCCCGTCTTCCTTCCTGCCGTCTCTCGCTTTCCTGTCTTCCCTCCCTCCTTCTCACGCTCTCCCGTCTTCCCTTCCTCCTCCTCCTCACGCTCTCCCGTCTTCCCTCCCTCCTCCTCCTCATGCTCTCCCGTCTTCCCTCCCTCCTTTTCGCGCCCTCCCGTCTTCCTTCCTGCCGTCTCTCGCTTTCCTGTCTTCCCTCCCTCCTCCTCACGCTCTCCCGTCTTCCCTCCCTCCTCCTCATGCTCTCCCGTCTTCCCTCCCTCCTTTTCACGCTCTCCCGTCTTTCCTCCCTCCTTCTCACGCTCTCCTGTCTTCCCTCCCGCCGCCTCTCGCTATCCCGTCTTCCCTCCCATCTTCCCTCCCGCTCTCCGGTTCTACCGTCTTCCCTCCCTCCTTTTCAAGCTCTCCCGTCTTCCCTCCCACCTTCCCTCCCGCCTTCTCTTGCTCTCCCATGTTCTTTCCTGACTTCCTTCCCTTGCAACTCATGCATGCACAGTGGGAAGCACTCACAGCGGATTTCCCATAGTAAACATACCGGCGCTGGGGACCCGAAGAGCGGTGAAGACGTCGCTGGGTCCCTGGACAGATAAGTTTCCTTTTATGAAAAAGTCAGCAGCTACAGGATTTGTAGCTGCTGACTTTTCAATTTTTCTTTTCTAGGATAAAGATCCTCGTTAACCACTTGCTGATCCAGCCTTTTTCTGATATTTGTTGCTTACAAGTTAAATTTTTTATTTTTTGCTAGAAAATTACTTAGAACCCCCAAATTATATATATATATATATATATATATATATATATATATATATATATATATATAAATAAAAAACACATTTTTTGTAGAATATGAAACATGATGTTACACCGAGTAAATTATTTAGGTACTTATATAGCGTCGTCAAAATGTTTTTTGATCACTTTTATTGCTATTGCAAGGAATGTAAACATCTCTTGCGAGAACAATACAGCATGACAGGTCCTGTTTATGGAGAGATCTGCGGTAAAAAAAAAAAGACCCCAAAGCTCTCCTCTACCCTTAAAGCGGAGATCCACCCAAAAAGTGGAAGCTCCATTTATCAGCCTCCTCCCCCCTCCGGTGCTACATTTGCCACCTTGCAGTGTGGGGGGGGGGGGGTACGGGGAGCTGGTACCTGCTTTTGACAAATACCCATCTCCACTTCCAAGAGATCTCGCGGTAGTGAGATCACTCAGAAGTTTGGCCCCCCACCTCCTTCCCCCGTCACTGAGCCATTCAGAAAGAACAGCGCGCTTTGCCCAAAGGCTTCACTGCCGGGTTCACTTACCGGCAATGGTGGTAGCAGCACCCAGGAGCAGATGGACATCGGCTGGGGTGCCAACATTGCTGGATTTCAGGACAGGTAAGTGTCCTAATATTAAAAGTCAGCAGCTACAGTATGTGTAGCTGCTGAATTTGATTTTTTTGCTGGGGGTGAAACTCCGCTTTAATATATATATATATATATATATATATATATATATATATATATATATAAATTTTATTATTATTATTAATAATAATAATAATACTTTAAGAAAATAATTAATAACAAAAAAAAAAAACACATATTTACGTAGCCGAAGAACCCGAAGCGACGACGACCCGGTCCTCCAAGGGAATAAAGATGAGCAGTTGCCATATAGCCATCACTCCTCTTTATGCAAAACCACAGCCGATGCCGGATGGTTTCCGGGTCCAGAGATTGGTAATGTTAACCCGGACGACACCTCTCCTGCCCCTTATAAAAGCGATCTTTTGGCAAATCTGCTGCTGGGATCACTTGTCGGAAAGCCGACCACCTATGGGGAAAAAAAAAAAAAGATGCCGGGTTATGGCATCTAGCTGCAGCCATAACCCTGGTATTTATCCACTTCAGCCCCGGAGGATTTGGCTGCCCAATGACCAGGCCATTTTTGCGATTTGGCACTGCGTCGCTTTACCTGACAATTGCGCGGTCGTGCAACGTGGCTGCCAAACAAAATTGACGTCCTTTTTTTCCCCACAAATAGAGCTTTCTTTTGGTGGTATTTGATCACCTCTGCAGTTATTTTTTGCGCTATAAAAAAAGAGCCACAATTTAGAAAAAAATATATACCATATATACTTGAGTATAAGCCGACCCTAATATAAGCCGAGGCACCTAATTTTACCACAAAAAAATGGAAAAACGTATTGACTCGAGTATAAGCCTAGGGTGTCCATCTGCATGCCTCACTGTGTCCATGTGCATGCCTCACTGTGCCCATGCCGCACTGTGACTAGACTGACGTTTAACATGGGAGTCTATGGAAGGGGTGCCCGGCTTTGAAAAATCGGTGCTCCCCGGCCGTAGGTCCCCCAGACACTAAATTTTGCACACTTGTAGAAGAATAGTTGGTCTACATGTGTGCCAAGTTTGGGGTCCAGGGGACCTAGGGCCGGCCAGTACCCAGTCCCCAAAATTACCGGAGAAATGACCGTTTAACATTGAAGTCTATGGAAAGGGGTGCTTGGCTTTGAAAAATTGGTGCTCCCCGTACGTAGGTCCCCCAGACACCAAACTTTGCACACTTGTAGGAACAGTTCGGCTACATGTGTGCCGAGTTTGGTGTCCAGGGGACCTACGGATGGCCGGGATTAGGCGCACAAAGATGAAGTCGGAAACAGACTTGAGTATAAGCAGAAAGAAATGTGCTGAAAAACTCGGCTTATACTCGAGTATATACGGGATATTTTTAACTTTTTGCTATAATAAATATCCCCAAAAAAAAGATATAAAAAAGATTTTTTCTTTCTTTCTCAGTTTAGGCCGATACGTATTCTTCTACATATTTTTGGTAAAAATAAATAAATAAATCGCAATAAGCGTATATTAATTGGTTTGCGCAAAAGTTATAGCATCTACAAAATAGGGGATAGATTTAGGGCATTTTTTTTTTTTTTTACTAGTAATCGATCAGCGATTTTTATCCTGACTGCGACATTATGGCGGACACATCGGACACCTTTGACACTATTTTGGGACCATTGTCATTTATACAGCGATCAGTGCTATAAAAATGCACCGATTACTGTGTAAATGACACTGGCGGGGAAGGGGTTAAACACTAGGGGGCGAGGAAGGGGTTAAGTGTGTCCTAGGGAGTCATTCCAACTGTGGGGGGATGGCCTACAAGTGACACGACACTGATCACTGCTCCCGATGACAGGGAGCAGTAGATCACTGTCCTGTCACAAGGCAGAACATGAAAATGCCTTGTTTACATGGGCATCGCTCCGCTCTGTCGCTCCGTGACACGATGGGCGGACATCGAGTCCGGGGGACCCACGGTCACGGTCATGGAGCTTGTGGTAGGGGCGCGCAAGCGCCCGCACGGTGGCAAATTAAAAGCAACGTACCTGTACGTTGCTTTGCACAGCCGTGCCATTCTGCCGACGTATATGTACGTGAAGCAGTCGGCAAGCGGTTAAAGTGTTAGTAAACCCACAAAAGTAAAAATCGCAGTGTATAAGCAGTAAAGCATGCTTGTTATACTCACTGTGGAACCTAAGGGGTAACCCTCTGCACTGTGTAAAAAGGCTGTGTGATCCTGTATGCACAGATCCTCCCCTTCTTCCACTGTCCCCTGATAATTTCCTGATAACACAGAGCCTATGGAGTCAGGCTGAATGCGCTCAGTTTGGCGTGTATTGCTAGAGAGGCTTTTTTTTTTGGGAGGGTACATGTGATCAGCACAGGGCCAATCCGCACTGTCCAGGCAGAGGGTCAGGGGTCCTGCAGCCTCATAGAACAGTCTGAGGAGAATGAAAACTCCTACAAGCTTTAACCAGACACTGATAGAAGTCACAAGACTGCTATATACTGCTGATGAAAAAAAAAAAAAAAAAAGTATGACGTACATTCCCAGTTAGGTGGTCAGTAAGTGGAAAGATGGGGCTTTTCTGAAGCAGGACATTGTTGTGACATGTCAGATATTTATGCAGACTTAAAGTTACTGACAGTTCCACTTTAAATGACATACCGTATATACTCGAAAATAAGTCGACCCGAACATAAGCCGAGGCACCTAATTTTACCACAAAAAAAAATGGGAAAACGTACTGACTTGAGTACAAGCCTAGGGTATCCATCTGCATGCCTCACTGTGCCTCACTTTGCCTCACCGTGTCCATGACTAGACTGACGTTTAACATAGGAGTCTATGGAAGGGGTGCCCGGCTTTGAAAAATCAGTGCTCCCCGGCCGTAGGTCCCCCAGACAACAAACTTTGCACACTTGTATAGGAGAAATGGGGCTACATTTGTGACAAGTTCCGGGTCCAGCAGACCTACGACTGGCCGGTACCGGGTCCCCAAAATCACCGGAGAAATTACTGTTTAACATGGGAGACTATGGAAGGGGTGCCCGACTTTGAAAAATCGGTGCTCCCCGGCCGTAGGTCCCCTGGACAACAAACTTTGCACACTGGTAGAGAAAGAGTGGGGCTACATCTGTGCATAAACGTATTGACTCGAGTATAAGCCTAGGGTGTCCATCTGCATGCCTCGCTGTGCCCATGCCTCACAGTGCCCATGCCTAGACTGACGTTTAACATAGGAGTCTATAGAAGGGGTGCCCGGCTTTGAAAAATCGGTGCTCCCCGGCCAAAAAACGTTGCACACTTGTAGAGAAAGAGTGAGGCTACATATGTGCCAAGTTTGGGGTCCAGAGGACCCACAGCCGGCCGGTACCGAGTCCCCAAAGTCCGGGAGATCAGGCGCAAAAAGGTGACTCGAGTATAAGCCGAGGGGGGCATTTTCAGCACACAAAAAAAAATGTGCTGGAAAAACTCGGCTTATTCTCGAGTATATACGGTAATTACAGCAAAGATATAATGTTGTATTATTATAATTCATGTGCCGCCAAACTATGTCACTATGTAACACGCTGCCGTCTCCTCGGTGTCGGTAAACACATTCTTCAGAAGAACGGCACAAATGTCACACATGACACACCTCATCGGAATTCTATAGAAACCATTCACATCCACGCCGCCACAAATCTCCATCGGCACAGGCGGACAATCAGAACTACCGAGGATGGCCGCCAATATCCAGATCAGACCAAAACCCAACAGTCCACTGCTACACCTCTGCCAACACCGGGAAAAAAAAGAGTACAACCGTACCCCTAAGGCCCCTTTCACACTGGGGCGGGAGCGTCTGTAAAGCGGCGCTATTTTTAGCGCTTTACCGCTAATTTCGCGGCGGTATTCGGCCGGTAGCGAGGCGGTTTTTACCCCCCGCTAGCGGTCGAAAAAGGGTTAAAACCCACCGCAAAGCGTCTCTGCAGAGGCGCTTTGCCGGCGGTATTGCCATGGTGTCCCATTGCTTTCAAATAGGCAGGAGCGGTATACACACCGCTCCTTTACCGCTCCAAAGATGCGGCTAGCAGGACTTTTTTTTTACCATCCTGCCAGCGCACCGCTCCAGTGTGAAAGCCCTCAGGGGTTTCACACTGGAGAAACAGCAGCCGCTGTTTAGGGTCGGTTTGCAGGCGCTATTAGCACAATTGCGCCTGCAAACCGCTCCAGTGTGAAAGGGGTCCAACTACTTCACCCCGTGGAAGGTTTTACCCCCTTATTGACAAGGCCATTTTTGTGCGATACGGCACTGCGTTACTTTAACTGAAAATTGCGCGGTCGTGCGACGCTGTACCCAAATAGAGATATTATTATACAGGATTTATATAGCGCCAACAGTTTGCGCAGCGCTTTACAACAGTAGGGCAGACAGTACAGTTACAATACAATTTGGTGCAGGAGGAATCAGAGCGCCCCGCTCATTAGAGCTTACAATCTAGAAATAGAGCTTCCTTTTGGTGGTATTTGATCACCTCTGCGGTTTTTATTTTTTGCGCTATAAACAAAAAATAGCGACAATTTTGAAAAAAAAAAAATATATATTTTTAACTTTTTACTATAATAAATATCCCCAAAAAAAGATATAAAAAAAAATAATTTTTCTTTTTCTTTCTTTCTCAGTTTAGGCCGACAGACAATAAAAAAAAAAAAACACACACACACACACACAATATAAAATTTTTTATATATATATATATATATATATATATATATATATATATATATATATATATATACACCGTATATACTCGAGTATAAGCCGACCCGAATATAAGCCGAGGCACCTAATTTTACCACAAAAACTGGGAAAACGTATTGACTCGAGTATAAGCCTAGGGTGTGCTTCACTTTGCCTCGCTGTGTCCATGCCTCACTGTGTCCATGACTAGACTGACGTTTAACATGGGAGTCTATGGAAGGGGTGCCCAGCTTTGAAAAATCGGTGCTCCCCGGCCGTAGGTCCCCCGGACAAGAAACTTTGCACACTTATAGAGGAAGAGTGGCGCTACATGTGTGCCAAGTTTGGGGTCCAGGGGACCTACGGATGGCCGGTACCGGCTCCCCAAATTTCGGGAGATCAGGCGCAAAGAATAGGATTTTTATAACAGCTTACCTGTAAAATCCTTTTCTTGGAGTACATCACGGGACACAGAGCGACATAGTCATTACTATGTGGGTTATATAGATTACCTTCAGGTGCTGGCACTGGCAACTTCCAAAACCGGAAGTACCCTCCCCTATATAAGCCCCTCCCATCCGGGAGTACCTCAGTTTTGTAGCAAAGCAATAAGTGTCCCCAAAAGAGGGGTGGGAGCTCTGTGTCCCGTGATGTACTCCAAGAAAAGGATTTTACAGGTAAGCTGTTATAAAAATCCTATTTTCTTTCTCGTACATCACGGGACACAGAGCGACATAGTCATTACTATGTGGGACGTCCCAAAGCAATGCCAAATGAGGGGGGGGGGATACACCATACATAAGCTGGGCGCTATCAGACATGAGGATCTTTTGCGGCCTGCAACACACTGCGCCCAAAGGCGACATCCTCCTGACTTCTAACGTCCACCTGGTAGAACCTAGTAAACGTGTGTACTGAAGACCATGTTGCGGTCTTACAGATTTGAGCCAGGGAGGCCTGGTGATGCACTGCCCATGAAGTTCCAACTGCTCTCGTGGAGTGCGCCCTAACTTTGAACGGAGGCGGTCTCCTTCTCAAGCCATAGGCTTGCATTATGACCTGTCGAATCCACTTGGCTAAAGTAGATTTTGATGCTGCCTGACCCTTTCTGGGGCCCTCCGGCAGAATAAACAAAGTATCCGTTCTGCGAATCTGAGCAGTGGCTTTTAGATAAGCTTTAACTGCTCTTACTACATCCAAAGAATGTAATAACTTTTCCTCTACCGAGCTAGGTTTGGGGAAAAAGGAAGGAAGAACCACATCTTGGTTCAAATGAAACCTCGATACCACCTTAGGAAGAAGGCTGGATGAGGACGTAACACTACTCTGTTCTTATGGATAACCAGATATGGCTCCTTACAGGACATAGCGGCCAATTCCGACACTCTTTTAGCCGAACAAATGGCTACTAAAAAAATAAATTTCCTGGTGAGAAGAACCAAGGAAATGTGCTGTAATGGTTCAAATGGTTGTTTCTGTAGAACCGACAGAACCAAGTTTAGATCCCATGGACATATGGGAATATTAACCGGAGGACTAATACGCATCACTCCTTGTATAAAGGCTTTGACTAGTGAATGCGAAGCCAAGGGCCTTTGAAAAAATATTGACAAGGCCGAAAACTGACCTTTGATAATACTCAAGGCAAGCTTCCTATCTACAGCCCACTGTAGGAAGTCCAGACTCCTACCTATTACGTATTTATGTGGATGCCATTTCTTGGCCTCACACCAGGCGATGTACGCCTTCCAGATTCTATAATAGATCTGCCTGGATACCGGCTTCCTGGCATTGATCATGGTAGATACCACAGCATTAGAGAGCCCTCTCTTTTTTAGAATGTGGGCTTTCATAGCCAGGCCGTCAAACCTAGGGCTGGTAAGGAAGGGTGGTATATCGGTCCTTGCGAAAGCAGGTCCGGACGACGTGGGAGAGTCCAAGGACTCCCCACTGACATTTTACAATCTCTGTGTACCACGCTCTTCGGGGCCACGCTGGAGCCACCAGAATCACTGGTTTCTTTTCTACCCTGATTCTGCGGATTAATCGAGGTAACCATTGTGGCGGTGTGAATGCATATATCAGCTTGAACTGATCCCAAGGGAACACTAGGGCATCCGAGCCGCAAGCTAGGGGATCCCTTGTCTGAGAGACAAACCTGTCCACCTTTGCATTGAATCTGGATGCTAGAAGGTCTACATCCGATGTTCCCCACCGCTGACATATTGTCCAGAAAACCTCGGGGTGAAGGGACCCTTCCTCTGGGCATAATTGCTGGCGACTTAGAAAGTCCGCCTTCCAATTCTCCACTCCTGGAATGAATACCGCAGATATGGCTGGGACATATCTTTCTGCCCATTTCAGGATGTAATTTACTTCCCTCTGGGCTGCACGACTCCTGGTGCCCCCCTGATGATTGATATATGCCACTGCTGTGGCATTGTCTGATTGAATTCTGACAGGGGACCCTTGGAGTTTGGATGTCCATGCTACTAGGGCATACCGGGCTGCTCGTATCTCTAAGAGATTGATGGGCAGGGCCTTTTCTGCATCCGACCACCTGCCCTGGAGAGACTATTGCTCCAGTACTGCTCCCCAGCCTATAAGGCTGGCATCTGTAGTGACCACCTTCCAAGAAATCGGACTGAATGATTTCCCTTATTTCAGATTCTGGGGAACCAACCACCAACGGAGGCTCTTGCGAACGGAAGGGGACAAGGACATTGGTAAGTCTAGGGCCTGAACTTTTTTGTTCCAGGCTGACAGTATGGCCCTTTGCAAATTCCTTGAATGGAATTGCCCATAGGGTACTGCTTCGAATGATGCCACCATTTTTCCCAGCAGCCTCATGCACAGGCGTATGGATGGCTGTCTTTTTGTACCCACCAGGTGGATCAAATCTCTCAAAGACGACACCTTTTTTTGAGGCAAGAAAATCTTCCTTTGGTCTGAATCCAGCCTTAGCCCCAAGTATTCCAGACTTTTGACTGGTTTTAGGGCTGACTTGTCTCGGTTGATAATCCAACCGTGAGATTCCAGATACCTGATTGTCTCGTGAACAACCACTTCTAGTTTTTCCACTGAGTGGTCCATCAGCAACAAATCGTCTAGATATGCCATTATCGTCACACCTCGTGTTCTTAGATTGGCCAATAGTGGGGCCAGAATTTTTGTGAACACTCGTGGTGCTGTGGCCAGACCGAAGGGTAAGGCTCTGAACTGAAAATGGTGCCCTTCTACTGCAAAGCGTAGAAATTCTTGGTGGACTGGAAAGATGGGAATGTGCAAATAAGCATCTTTGATGTCGATCGAGGCTAACCATTCCTCCCCTTGTAGGGCAGTGGCCACCGATCGGATCGACTCCATCTGGAAAGTCCTGATATGTAGGAATTTGTTTAGCCCTTTTAGATTTAATATGGGCCTTACGTCCCCGTTTGGCTTCGGGACTGTAAAGAGGTTTGAGTAAAACCCGAACCCGCATTCTTCCAGAGGAACCTCCATAATTACTCCTTGGAGCAATAGTTGTTCTAGTGCCGACAGGAGGGATCCTCTCTTCCGGGGATCTCTTGGCACGTTTGACCACATAAAATGGTAAGGAGGAGTGTCTTTTAACTCCAGCTTGTATCCCAGACTTACTGCGGAGAGCACCCATCTGTCTCTGATCGTGTCCTGCCAGGTCTCTGCGAACAACTGAAGTCTTCCCCCCACCCGATTGAGTGGGGGCAACCCTTCATAAATTTGACTTGGGGGGAGGTTTTGTACCTCTCCTGACCCAGGGTTTTTTGTTACCCTGTGATTGTCCCTGATTCTTACCCCCGGGATTTGACCGAGGAGGCCGTCGGAACTGCGTCACAGCAGATGTCCCAGGGACTGGAGAGGCAGGCCTCTTAAAAGAGGGACCTCTAAATCTGTTTTTAACCGGCAAGAGTGTACTTTTACCGCTGGAAATTTTCTGGATATATTTGTCCAGGTCCTCCCCGAATAAGCGTTCACCATGAAATGGGAAGCTAACCAGCAATTTTTTACAGGGAGCTTCAGCAGACCAGTTTTTGAGCCACAGAAGCCTGCGCATATGTACTACAGACAGCGTAAGGCGGGAGGCCTGATGGATTGAATCCTTTATGGCGTCAACTGCAAAGCATAAGGCTCTAGGCAGATCAGCTAGGGCAAGGGCCTGCTGATCCGGCAAGTCCCTTAAGACCTGTTTTAACTGATCCTTCACCGCTTGGCAGACCCCAATAGCTGCTACTGCTGGTTGTGTCACCAAGCTTGCTGTAGTAAAGGCAGATTTTAATAGGGACTCCAATTTTTTATCTATTGGGTCCTTGAACATTTGAACATTATCTACTGGACATGTCAGTGATTTGTTCACACAAGAGATGGCTGCGTCCACTGTAGGCACCCTCCATTTTCTGATGAACTTATCCTCCATGGGATAGACCACCGGAAATCTCTTAGGGGGAGTAAATATTTTATCAGGATGTTCCCAATCCTGGTAAATGAGTCCTTCCAGTAAAGGATGGATTGGAAAGGAACAAACAGTCTGGGGAGCTTTTAGCGAGCCCAACGAGGAGACAGTAGTGGTTGATGGTTCCGCAAGGGGCATTTTAAATGCTGATCGAACCATATCAGTCAGGGACTGAACCCATACTCTTTCAGCATGTGATACTGAAAATGGCTCTTCCACTGTTGATTCCTCTAGAACAGAATCAACCTCATCCTGATCCCCTTCAGGTAGGTCAATCCCTGTATGAGACTGTTGCTCCGCTAACAGGTACTCTGAGGAAGGAGACGGAGATCGGCGCGCTTTCCCTCTGACAGGGAAGCAGCGATCAATGTTGTTAATCTCTCTTCCAGTCCTCCCAGAGCTGAGGAAAAAACCTCCTCTGTTATATACACAGGAGCAGGTGAACTGAGGACAGCCACAGTACCAGGTACTCCTGAGGGTTCTCTACGGGCACTAACCTCTGATTTTTCAGGGGAGACTGGTGCAGCCAAAGCATGCCCAAGATCCTCAGAGCCCGATGGAGACCCCCTTTGCTTCCTGGGAGTCTTAGTCCCGGAGACTTTGGATGGCATATTCCTAAGCCCAAAGCTGAGGTATTCCAGCCGTAATACACCACTTACTGAAAATAGTCTAGCACAATTGCTGCTATATAAACAGTTGGTGTCTACTAATGTGCCTTTCTATGGGGATGCCTGCATCAACCGCCTGCTGTATGCCTTTTTTAAATGTTACCAGCTCTGTCTCTGCACTCCATAGCCAGCTCACAACAAGTAATTGTGTCTTTTGACATACTGGGACGCCCGCACATGCGCAGAAGCGCTGCGGCGCGCACAGAGCGTCATCCGGCAAGCTCCGCCCCCTTTTCAAGCCCACCTCTATATATAGAGGCGCGTGCACGCGCACGCGCGCGGGCACGTGCGCCCGCAGCGCTTCTTTTGAAACAGACTAGGGAGGGGAGCCAGGGTCCCTGTTTGCAGCAGGGCCCGGGGATGGACGAGCATTTGCAACATGACAGAGGAAGCAGTTTCCCTAAAGAGAACCTCACCATCTGCCTGGACTTGACCTTAGAAGGAAACAGTCCCCAGAAAAAAACGACATTCCACAGCGGCCTCTAGTGGTTTAACACAGGTACCACGGTTTGTCCATTTTTTATTTTTATTTTTTCTTGACCACCATTAAAATTATTACATTTTCTAGCAGTTTCAGGCATGCACAGATATTTAGCGGGAATACCGTTAGGTAACAGGCAGAAAGACATATTAGGCTTGGGGGTCCCCTCAATAGAACCAAGTTCCTGAGGGGCCCCCACTTACCTTTTCCCCGCCGCAGGACTCTGTTTGGTCCACAGGAGCCCAAACTTCACCTCTCATGGCAGGCATTGTACTTAAACCTTCAGGGACCGGGTTCCCAAGGATTCCACTCCCCTGGACCTGTATAGCACCCTGCACAGAAAACATCTTGGTCGTGGGTATGACCAGAGCTCTGGATCCCAGGGTCCAGCCCTCCTAAGAGAAGCATTACAGGCAAAACCTTGCTCTTCTCTGCAAGGCCCGGGTACCGACCGTTTAGCTATGAAGCTTTTTTGGTCAGATCCGGAATAGCTTACTGAGGCCCAAAAGAACCTGTACGCAAGCCCAGTGAAAACACGTTACTCTTTGGCCAACACCTTAGACACTGGCAAAAAACTGAGGTACTCCCGGATGGGAGGGGCTTATATAGGGGAGGGTACTTTCGGTTTTGGAAGTTGCCAGTGCCAGCACCTGAAGGTAATCTATATAACCCACATAGTAATGACTATGTCGCTCTGTGTCCCGTGATGTACGAGAAAGAAAGGTGACTCGAGTATAAGCCGAGGGGGGCATCTTCAGCACAAAAAAATTGTGCTTAAAAACTCGGCTTATACGGGGTATATATATATATATATATATATATATATATATATATATATATATATATATATATATATATATATATACATACATATACATATACATATACACACACACACACATATATATATATATATATATATATATACACACACACACACACACACACATTTTTTTTTACTTTCTGCTAATAACAAAGTTGAAAAAAAGAAGAAATTGAAAAAAATCATCAGTTTAGGCCAATATGTATTCTGCTACGTATTCGTTTAAACAAAAAAAATTCCAATAAACTGTATATTGATTGGTTTTCACAAAAATTATCGCGTCTACAGACTAAGGGACAGATTTATGAAATTTGTATTACTTTTTATTTATTTTTACTAGTGATCAGCGATTTCTCCTTCTCCCTGCCACACCTATCCCCCTGCGCAAACACGATGCCCTGGTAGCCACAGAGCGATCTGTTCCCCCTGTCCGCTCCTCCGACCCCCTCTTCAGTCCCCCCCCACCTTCCTGATTGCCGGGCGCCCCCTCCATGCAGCTACTAGTCCGCTCTCCCTCCCCCTCCTGCCAGCTGCAGCCGCTGCTAGTGCAGGACATCACTGGATGGATGGAGACCCTTTCTCTGTCTCAAAAAAAGAGAGACCCCTGATGCCGCCGCCCCCCACCCCCCCCCCCACTTGCCACCCAGGCCAATTCTGACAATTCTTTCCTACATGTAAAAATCTACTTTTTTTTTGCTAGAAAATTACTTAGAACCCCAAAACATTATATCTTTCTTTTTTTTTTTTTTTTTTAGCAGAGACACTAGAGAATAAAAAGGTGGGTGTTGCAATTCTTTATGTCACACTGTATTTGCGCAGCGGTTTTTCAAATGCAATATTTTTGGAAAAAAAACAATTTCATGAATTAAAATAAAAACAAAAAACACCGAAGTTAGCCCGATATGTTTTTGTATAATGTGAAAGATGATGTAAATGGATACCCAACATGTCACGTTTAAAAATTGCGTCCGCACGTGGAATGGCGGCAAACTACGGTGCTTAAAATGATTGATAGGCGACGCTTTAAATGCCTTTACAGGTTACCTGTCTAGAGTTACACAAGAGGTCTGCAACTAGAATTATTGCTCTCACTCTGACATTCGCAACAACACGGTTTACATATGCGTGGGGGAGCAACATATGTGTTCGCATTTGCGCATAAGCATTGAGGGCGCTTTACTTTTTTTTTATTTGTACTAACTTTATTGCTATCACAAGGGATGAACTCTAACCCTTGTGACACCATGGGCCGTGACAGGTCTTCTTTATGGAGAGATTTGGACCCCAAATCTCTCCTCTGGCCTCCCATGCAGCCGATCCGACACAGATCGGTCTGACCGGCTGCTTTCCTGGTCGCTGGTGGTCAGGTAAACAAAAGGGGCAGAACCCAGAAGTGACAAACTACTCGTCGCTCCCGGTTTCCAGGATTACATAAAAAAGGGGAATGACGTCAGTTCCTCTCTCTCTCTCTGTATCACTCTTGGGCACCGTGATGGGTCCAGAGACACTCTTCCACCAGCAGCAGAAGTGATTGAGTGGCCAATTAGCTCACTTCTGCAAGAAGAAAATCACCGGCTGAAAAGATGGATACCGGAATGATGCCTGTAGGTGCAGGTGTTCCGTCAGATTAGGCGAACCGTGAAAATCGTGCAACAGAAATGACGTTCCGTCGTGGCCATCTTGGTACACCCAGCACTCAGCCACAGTAAGCCTACAATCTGAAGTCGCCAAGCGGACATCTTTTTACACCCACCAAAATCTTGCATTTCACACTTATTTTTACCACTAAACTGAGCTTATATTGTGAAATACAGGATTTAGAAATCCATGTGACTGTTTTGATGTTTAATTTTAAAAGCAGCGGTCTTCTGTCAGATTATGAGATCGGCAGGTTTGCCGCTGCTTTTAAAATTCAACATCTACAATGACACGGACTTCTAAATACTGTATTCCACTATGTAAGCTCAGTTTAGTAGTAAAAATAAGTGTGAAATGCAAGATTTCAGTGGGTGTAAAAAGATATTCGCTTAGCGCCTTCAAACTGTGGGCTTAGTGTGGCCGAGTGCGGGGTGTACCAGGATGGCCGTGACGGGAACCTCACTTCCATTACTAAATCTGACGGAACACCGGCATCATTCCGGTATAACCACTGAAATCCAAGGATGTCCATGTACGTACCTTGGGTGTCAAGTGGTAAAAAAAATAAAATTGCACCTGTACAAAAAAAAAAAAAAAAAAGTTGTAAAAAGTTTTTAAATAAGACAACATAGTGAGAGTCCTTTCAAACAGACGGGCTCTGTAAAGCGGATCCGCATGCTCAGAAAGGGGGTGATCTGTCCGCTATGCAGAGCAGACATGGCCCGCTCGCCTCTATAGGGCGATTGGATGGAAACGAACCGCCTGTCCATTCCCATCCAATCCGCCATACAGATGGGGAATAGATCTCCCCATCCGTTTTTGGAGGACAGGATCAGAGTGGACGGCGGTGGGTGCAAATGGACAGGATGGGGTGGGACAAATTTAGATTGGGGGAAGGGGGGTCCAGCCGGTTTTAGTCTTGCCTATGGCAGCAGAAAACAAAAAAAAAAAATACATCACTGCCAGGACCAGCTTGTAACAACCACTTGCCGACAGGATGTTTATATAAAAAGGTCGATCAGAAAGTGATTAATAAAGTCTTTGCTACATGACTGGTATTGTCTAATAGACATTGGCACTGCCGAAATTTTTTTTTCATTTTTTTTCAGAAATTCGAAAATTCAGAATTCAGAATTTTGAAGATACAAATTTTCAGATTTGCGATTTCCTAACGTTCCAACTTCCGCTGTTCCAACTTCCGCTGTTCCAACTTCCGCTGTTCCAACTTCCGCTGTTCCAACTTCCGCTGTTCCAACTTCCGCTGTTCCAACTTCCGCTGTTCCAACTTCCGCTGTTGTGATTTTTCAAAATTTCCACTTTTCGAATTTCCTATTTTACAAATTTTAATATTCCGAAGTTTGAAAATTTGGTAATTGAAACATTTGGAAATTTCGGAATTAACTAATTTGTCAAAATTCGTTAAAAAAAAAAAATTTGGAACTAAACGAATTGCACCTCTATTGTCCAAAAAAAAATTAATAATAATAATAAAAAAAAGCAAGAGCCTCATTTCTACTGATGTACAATTGTAACAAAATCCAAAGCAGCAACATCAAAGAGAAAAATGCAACAGTTTCAAAGAAGAAAAAAAGAATAAAAGGCTAAAAAGGGAAGACTAGCCGGATTCTGCAGATTCCATGCCAATTTTAGAAAGGAAGTGCAATTAAAAAAAACAAAAAAAAAAAAACACAACTGAAAAAAAAGAAAATGAAAGAACAAAGGCGGAGGATGCGTGTGCTGACAAGGACACACAAATGCCGCACATGTACAGGATGGGGGCGGTGGGGTTAATCAGCCCGCGTTGGATGAGTCACCCTCTTCTATCTCCTAGGTGACACCTCTCTGGTCTCAGGAATGGGGGACATGCCGCCCGCCCTGGCAGCCTTGGTGGGGATTTATTTACCTCTTTATGCATCTGGGGAAAACCGAGTTTCCCATTCCAACCAGATTCCCTGCATTCCTAAGTTGACCGGATGTAATTGGCACATTGACACGATAAAGACTAGAAGCGCTGATTCTATTAAAAAGTCAAGAATTAAGGCCTGATATGGAGGGACCACTGATATTGCCCCGATATACTGAGGGGTGGTGTTTATGCCCACTGGTTAGTCCTCTGGTATTGGTATTATTCTGCTGATGATGGGAGTGTATAGTCATGTTTTTACTGTTTATTTTGTAACTCGTGAGTGAAGACACGGGGTCGGTGGAACTGTGTATCCCCCCTATTATTAGGTACTTGTCTCCTGAGAAATGTGGTAAACTGAGTTTTGGGTGGGTGGGGGTAGTTGGTAGTGGGGGTGTTTCTTCTTAGTAATTACACGTAGTCAGCTACCTATGTTAGGTAGAATGTGCTATATGTGTTTTTCTTTCAAAATATTTTATTTTCTTAAAGTAAACAATAAGAAACGATACATATTGATACAGTAAAGGTGCATCCCGGAGGACAATTAAGTAGTGATAACATATAATATCCTATGAATAATAAGCAAGAGACCGTATATAAATAAAATACAGTCTAAGCCGAGGTACCTAATGTTACCACAAAAACCGGGGAAAACTTACTGACTCAAGTATAAGCCAAGTGTCAACAATGCCCACCCATTGCAACTTCACTAAGCCCATTGCCACCTTACTGTTCCCATCCTCACCTGTGCCCATCCTCACTGTTTCCCTAGAATTATAATTGAATATTGTAAAATTGTACCTGAAGGCTGCGGCGTCCATCGTTTAAAACTCGCCCTCTCTTCCTGGTCTCTTCCGTGATAGGCGGAACTGCCTGCTGAGAATCGCCTATCACGAACGTTCTCTCATCTTCACCCATCCCAGCAGACACTGTGTTCAGTTTCCGCCAATCTTGGACATCTGCTGGGAAACTGAGGAGGATGAGAGAACGTTCGTGATAGGCGATTCTCAGCAGACACAGTTCCGCCTATCACGGAAGGGACCAGGAAGAGCCCGCAAGTTTTAAACGATGGACGCCGCAGCCTTCAGGTACATTTTACAATATTCAATTTCGCTGACTCGAGTATAAGCCGAGGGGGGGACTTTCAGCCCAAAAAAAAAGGGCTGAAAATCTCGGCTTATACTCGAGTATATACGGTATATTAAAAATGTCACTTTAGTCTAGGAAACGCTAGGGAGGCCTCAATATAGCCATAAAGGGCTAAAGATTCACGTCACTCCGTAGCACCCCCATCGGGTAATGTGCTAGATGTGTTTTGTTGGCCATGTTGGTCATAGTGGGGCCTGGCGGCTTGCCAAGGCCACCCTTTTCAACGTTTGTATGTTCTATATAAAATACTTTAAAAAAATAAAATAAAATTAAAAGTCAAGAATTAGAGTGTAATATGAAATCACCAGGAGACGCCAACGCGTTTCAGGCACTGGAAAGGTTCCAATGCTTCAGGGCTGAATACAGACAGAGGAATATAGGATACATAAGTGTTGTGAGTTATGGTAGCATAAAGCAGCACCAGGATAACAATGGTGTGACCGTTTAAACTTCGCCACTAGGTAGCGGCAATATAACACATGAATAAGGTGACCGTATTCTCTAGTCTATACAAAGCAAAAAAACACACTGGAAAAAAATAAAATAAAAAAAACACACACACATAAGTTTGCGGCTCCAGGCCTTGTCTAATTTGTACCTAGGAAGTCGTAGTTGGGTCTGCTAGTAACCATTTGGCCCATACTTATTCATATTTGGCATGACAACCTCTGTTTGCGTAGGTGCCTTTATAGAATGGAAAATTGATGGTAATCAATTGTTTCCAGAAGGTAATGGAAGGGGGAGCCTGTTTTTTCCAATGCAAGGTGATGGCCTTCCTTGCATAATAAAAAAAAAAAAAAAAAAAGGAAGGAAGGCTGACAAGTGTTTTCTCTGCTCCCCTTAATGACCTGGGGAACTGGTATCAATGTGTGCTTATTAGTGCTGGCCAGTATCTCCGAACAGTAGCTTGTGATTCCAGAGCATGACCAAAAAATATATGTGTATTATCACCCTGGGTGTCGCCACACCTCCAACACCCTGAGGTGAGGGGGGGGGGGGGGGGATTCATCACGTGGAGTCTAGAAGGGGTGAAATAGGCTCTGTGTACTATTTTGAACCAGATCAATCTGTCTCTTGTATAGACTAAAGCCTCGTACACACGACCTGTTTTCTCGGCAAGAAACGACAAGAAAACTGTTGGGAGAGCTTTCTTACCGAGAAAACCGTTCGTGTGTATGGTTTCTTGTCGAGAAAACTGCCGTGAATCTCGACGAGAAAAATAGAGAACCTGCTCTCTATTTTCTAGTCAGGATTCTCGTTTTTCTCGCCGAGATTCTCGTCGGGCCGGTTTCCCGACGAGAAAACCGGTCGTGTGTAGGCTTTTCCGAGTCTTAAAAAAACGCGCATGCTCAGACTGAATTATGAGACGGGAGCGCTCCTTCTGGTAAAACCAGCGTTCGTAATGGAGATAGCACATTCGTCATGCTGTAACGAACTGAAGAGCACGAAGACTAAAAATCGCGAATCGTCTCTCCCCAAACTTTTACTAACACGCGGTAACACAAGATCAGCAAAAGCAGCCCAAGGGGTGGCGCCATTGGAATCGAACTTCCCCTTTATACTGCCGTTGTACGTGTTTTACGTCACCGCGCTTTACAACTACGAGATTTTTAATTGACAGTGTGTATGCAAGGAAAGCTTGACAAGAATCTCGTCTCAAGAAAACCAACGTTTTTTTTACGACGGGATTCTCGGCCGTGTGTACGAGGCTTAATGCTTTAAAAAGGAAGATCTCAAATGTCATCCCAATCATCATTGTCTAAGTGAGGTAGATCTCTCGACCATTTGGCTCTCAACTTGTCTAGTGGAGAGGCTGCTGGCACAAGATGGGAATATACCGTATATTACTCAAGTATAAGCAGACCCGAAGATAAGCCGAGGCACCCAATTTCACCACAAAAAAAAAAAAGGGGGAAACTTATTAACTCGAGTATAAGCCTAGGGTGAGGCATCTACTGTAGAGCCATGTACACACGGGCGAGAATCCCGTCCAAAAAAAAAAACACACACATGTTGGTTTTCTCGACGGGATTCCTGGCAAGCTTTTCTTGCCAAGCCCTGTGTACACACGCACAAAGGAACCGCCGTTCTTTTGAATGGCAAGAACGCTGTGACGTCATCGACTACGACGAGCATGCGCTCGTCACATTCAATGCCGTCGCCGCCATCTTGCTTCAACCTACATTACCCTTGTAAGCTACCGCGCATGCGTTGAAGTCTCATTGAGCATGCGCGGGCTTACCTGGGGACCTTATGATTTCCTGGCGCTGTGATATGCAGTCTAGTCGGCGACTCTGCTGTGTAACAAAGCCCCGCCTCCTCCTCGTGAGGCAGGGAGACTCGAGTATAAGCAGAGAGGGGCTTTTTCAGCACGGAAAAAAAAAAAAAAAAGTGTGCTGAAAAACTCGGCTTATACGGTAAAGGAGATGTGGGCTTCTTAGCGCATCCAGTTCTGAGTGTCTGTTCCAGCTCGGATTCCACCATGTTAAGTAAGGCCCGAGGAAAATTGGCCATTGAAGGTGTGGGGATTTGTCTGTAGTTAAAAATATGCGTGGGGGGTACAATAAAGTCATCAGAGAGCTGGGCAAAAGGGCGTATAGAACCCTGATTAACTATTTGAGATATGCTTTTGACTTTATATTTCATCCACACTATTGGATCTGGTAGCATATAGAAGTGCGGTAGGGAGAGGTTCTTCCAGAGGGGCGTATTGGGTGTCTGGATATTTCTCAGTGCCCAGACTGACCCTCCATGCTCTGATAGTTGTGCACATAGGTGGAGTTAGGGGATATTGAGCCTTGTGGCCTCGAGTCGGTAGAAGCACCGGAGGGGGGCGGGTGGTGGGGACACGTAAAAAGAAACATGGTTTCTTTTTGGTTCTTTCGATTTCTTCATCTATAGATCAAAGTGATGAACTCAGTTTAAAGCGGTTGTATACCGCAAAACTTTTTTTTTTTTTTTTTGGTTAACCTGCAAGGCAAAGGTATAATGAGCTAGTATGACTAGCATACTAGCTCATTATCAATCACTTACCTTAGATCGAAGCCCCCGCAGCGGTCCTCGGACGCGTCCTCCGTCGAATCCATGATACCCGGAGTGACTTCCGGGTATCGCCGCTCCGGCGCTGTGATTGGCCGGAGCGGCGATGACGTCACTCCCGCACATGCGCGGGGAACGGCACGATCCCTGCGCATGCGCGAACTACCGGCAGTGTACGGCAGGCTCCCATTCAAGAGCCGCCGCGCTCAGTGCGCCTGCGCCGTTATCTACGGCGCGCATGCGCCGTAGATAGCGGTACAGTTTTTTTTGCAAATATCTCCGAGACTGTGTAGGTCTCGGAGATATTACAAGCACCTACAGGTAAGCCTTAATGTAGGCTTACCTGTAGGTGCTTGTACAAAATTTGGGTATACAACCACTTTAAAGCAAACTGTCAAATAAAAAATCAAAAAAAAATTTTTTTTTACACGTTCCTCTGTTTAACCCCTTATTAACCCTTAATTTACTCTAATCTGCCTTAATTAACTCCTTATTCTCCTTCTCCAGTTATTTTCCGGCTGATTTTTTTGTTCCCTTCTATTTTATCAACGGTGACCGTATATACTCGAGTATAAGCCGAGTTTTTCAGCACATTTTTTGTGCTGAAAATGCCCCCCTCGGCTTATACTCGAGTCACCTTTTTGCACCTGATCTCCCGGACTTTGGGGACCCGGTACCGGCCGGCCGTAGGTCCTCTGGACCCCAAACTTTGCACACATGTAGCCCCACTCTTCCTCTACAAGTGTGCAACGTTTTTTGGCCAGGGAGCACCGATTTTTCAAAGCCGGGCACCCCTTCTATAGACTCCCATGTTAAACGTCAGTCTAGGCATGGGCACTGTGAGGCATGGGCACAGCGAGGCATGCAGATGGACACCTTAGGCTTATACTCGAGTAAATACGTTTTCCCAGTTTTTTGTGGTAAAATTAGGTGCCTCGGCTTATACTCGAGTATATGCGGTAAATACTTTTTTTTTTTTTGTTTTGTTTTGTTCGTTAATATTTTTACACCTTTAACATATATTGAACACATTACACATTGAAAAAAAAGCGCAAAAGAATTATACAAATATATACATACAACTTTTCAATGCTTTGCACCATTGCTGACAGCTGAAGTGTTAACAAAACAGTTGTGTAGGTATCGGTATCAGCGAGTACTGAAAAAATAAAAAAATCGGTACTCAACAAAATAAAAAATAAAATAAAAATGGTATCGGTGAATCCCTATCCGGAATGCAGATCTGTGTATGATATTTAATCATGAAAATACAAAAACAGAAAGCAAAAAAAACTTTGAAAACCACATTTCTTTTTTTTAGCATCTCTCACCCTCTTCACATCCTCATCTATTAACGCTCCCTTCCGGTCTGAATGACGGGTAGTGCCATTCATCCCCATCCTGTGAATTTAGGATGTCATGAACCCGTTCCTGAGAGTGTCATCATATGCTGGACATGCATTACATAAGCGCCCTTCAGTGCTGCAGTAAGGACTGCCCGCCACTGACGCTGGGCATAAAAAGATGGACCCATGGCATTCCCGTTCCGGCCATAAAACAGCTGGAATTGGAAGGGGTGGAGGGGGGGGGGGGGGATGTTGAAGGCAGTAGGGCTACCTTAACCACTTGGTTACAGTAACTTTTTTTTCTTTTTTTTTTTTACTTTTTGCACACATTAAAAACTGAATTTTTTGCTAGAAACCCCCCCCCCCCCCCCCCCCAAGTTGCTTGCTGTGAGGGCACCAGGCAGGAGGGAGGAGCCAGAAGCACCGGCGGGGGACCCGAGAAGAGGATCTGGGCTGCTCTGTGCAAAACCACTACACAGAGCAGGCAAGTATACGTTTGCTATTTAAAAAAAAAAAAAAATTATAAAGAGTTTTAATACCATTTTAACTGTGAATGATGGGCAAAGAATTATTGCTCTCACTCTGACGTTCACATCGATACCTCACGTGTGTGGTGCAACTGGATGTTGACATACAGGCGCTCGCCCTAAACTGCGCTTTTTATATGGGGTGTGCGCACGAGGGTGTCTTAAAAACATTAAATTTACTCCTTTTATTATTTTTTTTAATTTCATTATTTTATCACAGGGGGGATAACAAGCATCCTATGTGACAGCATGGGCACAAGACAAGTACTCTTTATGGAGACATTGGGGGTCTATTAAACCTGCAGTCTCTCCCCTAACCTCCAATGCAGCTATTCAAGCACAGATGATGCTTAAATAGTTGCGTTCTTGGATGAGAAATGACAGATGTGACCCTGAAAGTGACATAATACATGTTACTTCCGGGGTCAGTACTTGCAGGAGGAATCGGGGGAACGGATGGATATTCCCGTCTGCTCTCAGTGTATGAGCAGTTCTTCGTGGCCCTGGGCTCCCTGGAGGAATGGGAGAGCCAGGGAACCACCCTGGGTGCCATCAGTGTGAGGGGCGAACTTTGGGAGCCCAATATAAGTGATCGGGGGGCTCTAGATTGGCCCGGATCACTTTTATCAGAAAGCCCTTCGCAGGTTATTAAAGCCGATCTCAAGCTCAGAGAAGCAGCAGGGAGTGTAATTTAACCACTTGACTACCATGACGTTTATAGAAACGTACCTCTGGAGACAATGGTTAAAACTTTACTACAATAACTTTTGTTATTCTCTAATTAAATACGTAAAATAAAAAGTTCCTGAAACTGGTATTTAATTATCCATAATTGTTATTCATTATATAATTGATTTTACATGGACCAAGGCGTAGGTGTCACAGTCCTAATACAGAGGATTGGGGGGGGGGGGGGGAAGAGAGCTCTACTCCTGCAACACCATCTGTCTCTCCTAAGCTGTGCAGAGGGAGGAGCTACAGAACACAGGTGTGTCATAGCCCCGCCCCCACCATATGGCCCCTCCAGGCCACAGATGGGTCACCTTGGCAGAGAAGAGCGGCAGATGCTCTCACTACGAAGAGGAGGAGATTTAGACGGATAAGAAGGAGAAACGTGCTGAGCCAGCAAATCCACACCCAGCGGCCTGGGCCGGGATAATCGCCTTACAGGACCCGACTATCACACCATAGAGGAAAATCAGAGCCTCCGGGGATCCTCAACACGGCCCACAGGGTGAAAAGTCAATGAATGACTATACATAGAGGCCAATGTACAGCCTCAGTGTGGCAGTGCATTAGAGTGTAAGCTCTTCTGGTGCAGAGACTGATATGATTGGCTCAGTGTTCTCTGTACAGCACTGCAGTATATGTCAGAGCTATACAACTGTATAAGAAATAATGGTGTGTGACTATATGTGGGGGGGGGGGCAGAGTGTAAGCTCCTCTGGTGCAGTCAAACACTATTATTATACATTTATATAGCTCTGACATATACTGTAGTGCTGTACAGAGAACAATGGGCAAGTCAGAATTGTCTCTGCACAAGAGAAGCTTACATGTTCCCCCCACAATCACGCACTATTATTATACATTTATTTAAGTGTAGCGGGGTCTTCAAAGTTAGTGGGATACACCTGGGGGTAGAGAGACCCAGGTGTGTAATTATGTCAGGGATTAGACCCCTTTTTGTTATTCGTGGAGGATTGGGTGGTGCAATATTCTCCTTGGCCTGTGGGTGGCGGGGTACCTACAGGCTCGAGGTAGAATCACTACCACAGTGTTACCCTTTTTGTCCCTTCCTGGAGAAGGTACGGCTGGGGCGGGGAACCCGCCGTGGTGTCGATGGGAGGAGATAAAAGGGGGAGACGCCCTCGCCACAAGGTTTTTTGGGGGGGGGATCATCTCTTGACGTACCCAGGCGCCCTCGGCCTGGGTACGGGCGGTTCAAGGTTCCGGCCTGGGCACCCTAGGCCTGGCCAGAATGAAGCTGGAGTTGGAGTCCATCCCAGGCACCTTCAGCCTGGGGTGAGGTACTTTGTAGGAGGCCTGGGACCTGGTGACTTCGACCGGGTCCCGCGAGGGTGAAGTGATTCCAGGGTGCCCCTTGCGAGGGGACCCGCATCTGAGGTGAGGAGGCTGGGGAGGTCACCCGTCTGAAGACTCCGGAGCAGCGTCAACCCGGTGACGGACGGGCCTCCGGTAACTCCCTTGGAGGGTCGTCTTCCCCTGATAGGGCCAACAGCGCAGCGAAGTTGTTCTAATCAAGACTCCTGCAACCCCTGGTCATAGCACAGGGGGTGTAGGGACTACAATCCGGATAGTGCCTCGGCCTGCTCATCCCACTGTATCCTGCCATATATTGTTTGTTGTGGAGCTACGAAATAAAACTAAGAGTTGGACTGTGATCGGTGTATGGACTCTGTTGATGGGAGCAAAGGGAGATTCCAGCATAGCAGGGCTAAGTTCCGCAACCCAATGCACATTTGGCCCGAGGAAGAGGTTGATACTGGCCTTCACCTCACCCACAGCCATGGGGAGGACATGGGCCGTAGCGCACCTCACTCTCGAAACCCAGGTACCCCTAGACAAGAGCTTTCGGACAACCGATAAACATGTGAAGGGGGTGAGGCCGCTACATAAGCTTCTCTCGTGCAGAGACAATTATGACTGGCCCATTGTTCTCTGTACAGCACCACAGTATATGTCAGAGCTATATAAATGTATAATAATAAAAATAGTGTGACTGCACCAGAGGAGATTACACTCTAAAGCCACCCCCCCCCCCTTCCCACATATACAGTCACACACTATTATCATACATTTATATAGCTCCGACATATACCGCAGTGCTGTACAGAGAACACTGAGCCAGTCACATCCGTCTTTGCACAGAGGAGCTTACACTCTAATGTCCCCCCACAGAGATTGATGTGATTGTCTCAGTGTTCTCTGTACAGCACTGCAGTATACGTCAGCGCTATATCAATGTATTATTATTATTATTATTATTATTATTATTATTATACATTTATAGGGTACTCAGAGAGTAGCCATTGGTTGGACTTTGAAGGCATGGAAACAATGGAGAAGTAGCAAAAAATAAACAATATTTATTGAAAAAAAGTACATGGAAAGGGGTTGCCCCATTGTTAAAGTAAGACTAGGGGTGGGTACCATCCTCCTGAATTATGAAATTGGAAAAAAGGAAGGAGATACATCAAGGGTCACTCCCACATAATTTTCTTCTTTTAATCATAATCCTCAAATAAACTGCATTACCTGTAGCTTCGCTACCATGGAATAGGTTTTGGATTATATGATATATCTTTCCAGATGTCAGAGCTAGACACGCCTCCTGAAGAAGTGACCCGGTCACGAAACATGTTGAGGAAATGTCAATAGCCGCATCCAAATTGCGCTCTATACACCTGTGGAGTTGTAATGATTTTAAAAACTTAGTGTCTAGTCACTTCTGTGACTGTCAATTGTTCTATCTTGTAATTTTGTGTTAATATTTTTGTAATAAATTGTAATTTTTACTAATCAATTGTCTCGTATCTGGGTACCGTAACAGTCCTATCACTACCGGCGATCAGTGCCTTATGTGGGAGTGACCCTTGATGTATCTCCTTCCTTTTTTTCCCGAAAAAAGTACATGGCATAATCAGTGTGTTCAAAGATTAAAAATCATCATGCACATACGGTGCACAGCAACAGGCTGTCTCCCAGGGGCTTGTTCGTTCGTCCCAGCGCCTATATCATCCCTCTATGGGCACTATATGCTAGGTGGGCTGTACAACACCCCACCAGCTTTTGTGAGTTCCACCGGTGTATCCCCTTATTGGATTCCAGATCTCCTAATATGATTATCTTTGTCGATACTATTTACACGAGACGCACACCTGCCCCTGTTTAGCAACATTCTACTTCAGTTGTGAAACTAGCTGCCTGCTGTTTACCTTTCCGCAGTCTTTTGGAAGCATTCCACATTTTGGAAACCTTCCGGCTATTGGATATTTGTACATGAAGCCCAGTCCACTTTAAGACAGTGAGACTCGCTCTCTTTGTTACCTCTTTGAACCTTGATCGTGTCCTGAAGAAGTCTAGCGGCGAAAAAGCGTAGATGCACAAGGGCTCACTGTACAAATTGTATCATTTTATATGATTTTTAATCTTTGAACACTGTGAGATTATACCATGTACTTTTTGCAATAAATATTTTTTTATATTTTGCTACTTCTCCATTGTTTCCATGCCTCCGACCAATGGCTACTCTCTGAGTACCCTTTTTTTGTTTCCTCTCCTATTCGTGGATGTGGCATTGTGAGTGCTTCCTCTCTTCATTTTCTATTATACATTTATATAGCTCTGACATATTCCGTAGTGCAGTACAGAGAACACTAAGCCAGTCACCTTTTGTCTCTGCACCAAAGGAGCTTACACTCTAATGTTCCTCCACAGTCGCACACCATTATTATTATTATTATTATTATTAATTATCAATATTATACATATATAGCTCTGACATATTCCATAGCGCAGTACAGAGAACACCGGCATTCACTATTATTATTATAATAATGTGTGACCGTGGAGGGGGCATTAGAGTGTAAGCTCCTTTGGTGCAGAGACTGAAGTGAATTCCGATGTTCTCTGTACTGCGCTATGAAATATGTCAGCTATATAAATGTATAATATTGATAATAAATAAATAATAATATTAATAATAATAGTAGTGTGCGACTGTGGAGGAACATTAGAGTGTAAGCTCCTTTGGTGCAGAGATAAAAAAAAAAAAAAAAAGGTAGCTGGCTTTGTTCTCTGTACTGCACTATGGAATATGTCAGAGCTATATAAAATGTATAAAAATAGTGGAGGACCATTAAAGCGGTTGTATACTGTTTTGTTTTTACTTATACCTACAGGTAAGCCTATAATAAGGCTTACCTGTAGGTAAAAAAAAATATCTCCTAAACCTTTACGGTTTAGGAGATATTCCCCTTGCACTGCGCCGCTGACTGCAGTGGCGCATGCGCACAGGGAATTCTCGGCTGAAGGCCCAGAGGACGCCGGACCTTGCCGGAAAGAAGTCTCCTGCGCGTAAGCGCAGGAGTGATGACATCGCGGCTCCAGCCACTCAGCGCTGGAGCCACGATACCCGGAAGACACGCCGAGGCATAATTTCAGTTGCCTTGGCGTGGACCGGGAGGGACACCGTCACCTCGTTCTAAGGTAAGTATTTCATAATAAGCTAGTATGCGGTGCATACAAGCTCATTATGCCTTTTCCTTTTACAGGTTTAAAAAAAAAAAAAAAAAAGTCAGCGGGTATACAACCGTTTTAAAAGTGTTCACTCCTCTGGTACAGAGACTGATGTGATGGGTTCAGGGATCTCTGTACAACACTCCGGCATATGTCAGAGCTATATAAATGTATAATAATAATGCGTGACTGTGGGGGAGGGGACATTGGAGTGTAAGCTCCTCTGGTACAGAGACGGATGTGCCTGGCTCGATGTTCTCTGTACAGCACTGCGGAATATGTCAGAGCTATATAAATGTATAATAATAGTGAAGGACCATTAAAGTGTTCACTCCTCTGGTACAGAGACTGATGTGTTGGGTTCAGTGATATCTGTACAACACTCCGGCATATGTCAGAGCTATATAAATGTATAATAATAATGCGTGACTGTGGGGGAGGGGACATTGGAGTGTAAGCTCCTCTGGTACAGAGACGGATGTGCCTGGCTCGATGTTCTCTGTACAGCACTGCAGAATATGTCAGAGCTATATAAATATATAGTATTGGTGTGTGAATATGGTGGGGATATTAGAATGTAAGCTCCTCTGGTGCAGACTGATGGGAATGGCTGCATCCAGAGTATACGGACTGGAAGTGATGTTCTGCAGCCACAATTCTCTGGCAGGGAGCGCTCACCAACAGCTCCCAGCTTTCACATACCTGCACTCCGTTCAGCAGAGTACACAGAATCATGTGAGGCCTACCACAGGCCGATCCTTTGTTGTGTGACCCGGAGGTCATCTCATAATCTATATAACCGGCTATGATAAGACTCGGATAACACCATCACATGAGCCACAACAAACTGCCATATTGCCACCTCGCTTATCTACGGGGAGCTCAACAAGTACTGAATGTGCTGCCTTGTCTAACATTTACATTGGAACTATAGAGCCAAGTACAACAGCAGTCAGTCCTGTCCTCAGCTGGACCCTTCAGTTCCCCCTGGAACATTTTACTCTAGGACAGGGGTCTCAAACTGGCGGCCCGCCAGCTCTTGCGGAACTACAAGTCCCGTCTTGCCTCTGCCTGAGGGAGTAATGATTATGTAGCGGCCTCCACTCTCACCGCTTTCTCATCAGCTCGTCTGTCTCTTGTCTAGGGGTACCCTAGAGGAGAGAGCGCAGGGTCACCACGCCAAGCCTTCACCGCAGATGTTTGTGTGGTGGAAGCAAAGTTCTTATTTTACCTTCAGGTCGGTGTTCTGCACCTGGAACCTCCAAAGAGAGTTACCTTGAACAATGTCTGCCAGAAAACGAGCCCCACACCATTAAAGTCCAACACTCCTTTATTCTTCTCAATGCAAAAGTGAACATAATCAGTTGGACTCCTTAGAGAACAGAACAGACAAGGAGGTGTGGATGCGAATAGGCCCAGACACAATGAACTCTCCACTCTTTCCTTCCTGAAAGTGGGTTGCGGTCTCTGAGCGAAGGGGGATTTACTTCCAGGCGGTCTCCGATGGAAGGGCTCACTTGTCACCGGCAATATGCTGCACCGGGTCTTCAAGCAAGTGTCTCCCCCCGGTCCATTACGCCCCCCGGATTCGGGTACCCTCTCCCAGGGTCCCCTAGGATCTCCTTCCCTCGCGGAACTCAGTGTTGGGCACTGAGCTCCAGACCTCCATCCGAGTACCTCACCCCAGACTAAAGGTGCCTGAGATGGAACACGACCTCCGAACATCCTCTAGGCCTAGACCCGCCTAGGGGACCGACACGAACCACCGCCCACAGGCTGAAGGTGCCTGGGACTTGACCCCGTGACAAAGATGGCCGGCCCCTTTATACCCTCTCCCAGCAAGCATGGCGGGTTCCCCGCCCCACCATACCGCTGCCGAGGGAGGACAAAAAGGGAGCACAGCACACAGCAATGGTTCAACCCCAGCCCAAGGCGACAGCGCCACCCGCGGGGCTGCAGGGAAATGCACATCACTGGTGTCTCTGCCAGTTTTAAATACACAGAAAAGTGTATACCCGGTCGGTCTTGCAAAGCCTCATGGGACTTGTAGTTTTGCAACAGCTGGAGGGCCACCAGTTTGAGACCACTGCTCTAGGGCCTCTGTAAATCCATAAAATAAAAAATAAAAAAATAAAAATGTAAAAAAAAGGCAGCGGTGATGTTTTCAGAACTGGAATAAAAGACAACTGAAGGATGACAGAAGCTCAGGGTACATGGGATACACTATATGGCCAGACGTATGCTGACTTCCCTCCAAATGATGGAGTTCAGCGGTTTCCAATGCAGAGCCCTGACCCCCAACTCTTCTAAACACTTTACTTAAAAGGGAACTCCACTTTAGTAAAAGCATGGAGAGAAAGGCATAGATGCGGCAGTAGTTATCACATGAGCCTCCTAAAAATCCTATTTCAGTCATAGCCTGGTGGACGGAGTCACTTCCTGCCATCCTATATCCTATACAAACATATGTGTTCGTTGAGCACTGGA
The DNA here is from genome assembly GCA_029206835.1 of Rana muscosa. NCBI lineage: Eukaryota > Metazoa > Chordata > Amphibia > Anura > Ranidae > Rana > Rana muscosa. The sequence continues at coordinate 282,331,511 of CM055121.1, forward strand.
CCACAGGGTGGGCAGGAGTCAGGAGAATCCAACTTTTAGGAGGTAGCCCTCAGCCAATGGTGGTATCTGTAAGGGCTCCCTGGAGTAGTCTGGTGAATATTATTAGAATAAGAATGACTGGTTACAATGACCCCGCGTCATTGGATTTGATTGACAGCAGCGGGAGCCAATGGCTGCGCTGCTATCAATCTATCCAATTAAAGTGGATGTAAAGCCACTCTCATTCTTTCTAAACTACTGCCATAGTGCTGATCTATAAGGATATAGATGCCTCCTGCATGTATCCTTATCTGTCAAATGTCTCCCCTCTGTCTGTTATAAGAACTGAAAAACTGCAGATTCTGTGGGTGGGTCTGTTGTCCGGAGCTCGGTGGGTGGAGTCGTGATGTCAGTAGACTCCCCGCCCACCTCTACACTCCCCTTGTCAACATGCATTTTCTCCTGTGTATTCCTTCTGCTATGATCACTAACATCCAGTCAAAATCCAGAAAAGTAACCACATGACTTCAGAAAAAGGAGTGGGGGTGGGAATTAAAAAATAATGCCTGTCTAAAGCTAGTGCACGAGATATGTAAATAACCTGTCACTCACAGCAAGGGGGCGGAACGGACAAAAGTTTTTCTCCGTTTGTCTGTTTTATCTCACTGAACAATAAAAGAGGATTGCTCAGAGCTGGATTAACTCTTTGTTGCAAGACCTGGCACAAATGATAGGAAATCGTATACTCTACATTTTGACAGCAAAAAATAAATAAATAAATTTCGGGTTTACATCCACTTTAAGAGCCGAGAACCCCGGGCAGAGAGGTACAGCGTGCCTCTGCCGAGGGAACAAACGGGCTGAGGTGAGTAAAACGGGGAGGGGCTGGTCACTGTCAGAAGTTTTTTCACCTTAATGCATAGGATGCATTAAGTTGAAAAAACACGAGGGTTTACAAACCCTTTAAGAGTTTTTAAGGCAGTCTTTTACAGATCTGTTTCATCACTAGTCCCCTTGAGTCAACCAAAGTTCCAATTTAATTTCCAAGCCCTGATAAAGGAGTAATGAACCCCCAAAACGTGTTGACCTCTCGTCATGAAAAACTGACATTTCCTTTACTCATACAAGTTTTGTTGTGGTATCATCATTTAAAATAAAGTCCACCAGTGAGATCTCCCCACCCACAGCTTAATTCCCACCCACCCCTGGGTGTTCGCGACTCCTCCCATTCTCTGCCAACCATGGTATTCCCGAGGGCCCCGGAGTAGTATGGTGAATATTATTAGAATAACAGGGGCTAATTACAATGACTCAGTCTATTAGGAGGTTTTAAGTCAGGCATATTACAGATTAATAGCCCCTTTGAGTCCACCAAAATCCTAATTTCATTTTCAGCCCTTGATGTAGGAGCATTGAACTCCTGAAACGTGTCGGCTATCAACTGCTTGTTATGAAAAATTAACTATTTCTTTACATTCAAGTTTCGTGGTGCTCCCAGCCTTTGAATGTTTTCGCATCTCCTGGAAGGTCCACCAGAGAGCTCTCCCCACCCACAGCCTAATTCCCAGCCACCCTGGGGTGTTCCCAACTCCTCCCGCTCACACATGAACATCTAGCTGATATTGCGGGAGCCCTTCACAATGGGCTGCTGGAGGTGCCGATCTGGCAAATCACTGCCTGTGACTATCAGGTTTGTTCCTCCCCCTGAACTAGGGGGGGGGGGCGGCTCTCTCTTCGGTAGAGCCCCTCACCAATTACTCTGTGGTCACCTTTGGCTGACCATGAGGAGAGGCCTTTTGGCTAGGTAGACCATGTTGAGTCTTGCCCCTGTGAGGAGCCTTGCGCCCTGTGGGTCAGGGCAGATATCTCCCCACCCACAGCTTAATTCAGACCCACCTCAGTGTGTTCTCGACTCCTCCCATTCTCTGCCAACCATGGTAATCCTGAGGGCCCTGGAGTAGCTTGGTGAATATTAGAATAACAGCGGCTGATTACAATGACTCAGTTCATCCTCAGGCAGTTTCAAGTCAGATTTTTTTAAAAGGTTACTAGTCCCATTAGGTCCACCAAAATCCTAATTTCATTTTCAATCCCTAATAAAAGGAGTATAGAACCCCGTTAATTTTTCATAACAAGAAGGCTCCAGCTCTTTGCATGGCCGGGGCCGCGATGACGTCACGACACTCTGCCTTCAGGGCATACACTATGCAGTAGAATGCAGAGTGTCACTAGGCATGCACGGGTGACGTCATCGGCTATTGCCCATGTGAATATCTCCTAAACCAGCCGTCACTAAATGGCGGCTCGCGTGACGCTCCTGCCCGGACTGCCAGTGTAGTAGCAATCATTGGTTTGTTGGGACCGCGGGTTGCCCAGCAACCAGTGACATTGCACGTGCGTGCCCCGCCCCCCCTGCTGCTCGCGGCTTCCACTTGTAAGGTATATCTCGCAGCTTCCACCCCTCTTGCAGCTTGCCGGGGGGGAACGGGGACACCCGACACATAAGGGGGGGCACGGGGACACCCGATGCATAAGGGGACACCCGACACATAAGGGGGCACGGGGGACACCCGACACATAAGGGGGCACGGGGACACCCGACACATAAGGGGGCACGGGGACACCCGACACATAAGGGGGCACGGGGACACCCGACACATAAGGGGGCACGGGGACACCCGACACATAAGGGGATACTCTAATGGTGGCAAATGATTTATGGGGGTACCCAATGTAATGCATTACTCTGATAGGGGCACCTGATGTAAGGGGGAACACTATTGGGGATATTTACAGTAATACCAGAGTGCGTGGAGAAAACGGTATGAAAAGCTCCAGAATGCGGCTTGCGCCAAAAAATGAAAGAAGACACGTAGAATCTTTTATGGCACAGACTTGTGATTCGAAGCTCGGCCGGAAAATTTATTTTTGTACCTGTCTTCCTTGAATTATAATTTACTACCCCTGTCCTAAACGGTACATGTTTAGGAGATATTCATTGTACCTACAGGAAAGCCTAATTGTAAGCTTACTTGCAGGTACACCTTTAAAAGGGATTGTAAACAAAAAATTATTTTTTTTTTTTAAATAACAAACATATTATACTTACCTCTTACTGTGCAGCTCGTTTTGCACAGAGTGGCCCCGATCCTCCACTTCTGGGGTCCCTCGGTGGCTGTCTCGGCTCCTCCCCGCAATCACTCACCACCTATTATACGAGCGAGCATGGTGGTGAGTAACTGCAGGCGCGATCCTGTGATACAGCCAGCGGCTATTGCCGCTCACTGTATCACTCAGCCCCGCCCCCCGGCGCGTCGCGTCATTGGATGTGATTGACAGCAGTGTGAGCCAATGGCTGCGCTGCTTTCGATCCATCCACTGTAGCCAATCAACAGCCAGGGCTGAGCGGCGAGGAGGATGATGGGGGGAGCGCGGGACTTTCGAGGGGTCAGGTAAGTAAAACAGGGGCTCGGGGGCGGTATTGTCGGATGTTTTTTCACCTTAATGCATATTAAGGTGAAAAAAATAATTACCTTTACAACCCCTTTAACAAATAGAAATTACTGCTGCTTTAACAAATCAATGTCAACATTTAAAATTTTTCTGCTTTCAATAAAATAATCCCTTCATGAAGATCCTTGTTCAGCCACTTCCTGTTACAGGGTGACAACGCTTTGTTCCTGTCTCCCAAACACAAGTGGCTCCCTTCAACACACATTATACAGGTATGGGCCACTGTTGTCACCATCAGGTAACCCTCTCTTGCTTTAGTGACAGGAAGTGGCTGCAAAGAAGCTGCAGGAGATGGGGAGAACTGAGATTGAAAAAAAAAAAAGGGGGGGGGGGGAAATGGTCAGCAAACTAAATGTCATTAGTTGGGGGTTTACATTCCCTTTAAGAAAGGTAGAGAAGACTGGCAGTGACGGCAGGTAGGAGGCATCGGAGTGACCTCTGCCCCACACTCACCTCGGGCCGACAGCCTCTTTCTCTGCCAGCAATGACAGCAGATCAGGAACAACCACATTTTTCTCCAAATCCCACTGCTGACTCAGCTCGGCGGCACATCTCCCAGCAAAACGCACCAAATAATCATCCTGAGAATTGTAATATTTCATAAACAGGAATGACTCTCCAGATCTCAGCCTCACGTTTCTGTAAGAGATAAGAGCTGCTGCTACAGTTTTCTGGGGGCCGAAGATCCCCCCGAAAGTACCAATCCAACCAAAAGTGTCTTTCAGTTATGTTTGGTGGGCTGTATCATACCTGGGCTTCCCTTATCTCTTACAGCAGTGAGATTCCTCTGCCAGTTACCAACGACTATGTGAATGAGAATCCAGCAGGGATGGTGGAACCCCTCATAATGGGCACAGCAGGTGTGCAGACCCGGAGCTCAGCACAGGGATATTGGGAACCCCTCATAAGGAGTAGAGCAGGTGTACAGACCCGGGAACTCAGTACAGGGATGGTGGGAACCCCTCATAATGGGCACAGCAGGTGTACAGACCTGGGAGCTCAGCACAGGGATGGTGGGAACCCCTCATAAGGGGATGAGCAGGTGTACAGACCCGGGAACTCAGCACAGGGATGGTGGGAACCCCTCATAAGGGGTAGAGCAGGTGTACAGACCGGGAACTCAGCACAGGAGGAAAGTTACAGAGGAACTCTGGTGGTAGAATTATTGATCTCCCTCCAACGTTCACATCAATACCTCACATGTGTGGTGCAATCATCGTTTACATATGCGTGCGGGACCAATGTGTGATCTTTTTTGCACGCAAGCACGGGGGATGGAGGCGCTTTAACTTTTTTATTTTTTACACCGTTTCTTTAAAAAATGAAATAAAAAAAAATGTAACATAACTTGTGACAGCATTAGGCAGTGACAGGTACTCTTTATGGAGAGATCCGGGGTCAGATGTCTCCTCTGCCCTTAAAGAATTTGATCACAACAAGATCGGGGGGATCAAATGCTTTCAAGAATTAAAGCGGAGCTCCACCCTAAAGTGGAACTTCCACTCATCGGAACCCTCCCCCCTCCGGTGTCACAATTGACACCTTTCAGGGGGGAGGGGGGTGCAGATACCCGTCTAAGACAGGTATTTGCACCCACTTCCGGGAGTCCTCTCTGCGGGGAATCTGCGGGAAGCACGTCACTTCCCGCAGAATACCCGTTGTGTTCTGGGAGGACACTCGGCTCCCAGAACACACGGGGACCAGTCAGAATGGCGCAGGAAACCCGGGCAGTGAAGCCGCAAGGCTTCACTTCCTGGTTCCCTCACCGAGGATGGCGGTGGGGGGCAGCAGAGTGATGAGCGATCGCTCGTCCTCTGCTGCGGACGTCGCTGGACTCCAGGACAGGTAAGTGTCCTAATATTAAAAGTCAGCAGCTGCTGTAGCTGCTGGCTTTTAATATTTTTTTTTCGGCGGAGCTCCGCTTTCAAAATAGTGCCGTTTACTTCCGAGGGAAACCAGAAGTGACGACAATACTAGTGGTCTCCTATACCATAGAGCTCATCTGACAACTTAGGGTCCTCTTTGGACTCAACCCAAAGAGGCACCGGTGGGGGGGGGGGGGGGTAATCGGCGGGTCGGTCAGGGGGCATTAGTCATTGCGGTCGGTCAGGGGGCATTAGTGATTGCACCAGAGGAGCTTACATCCAATATTCCCAGCAGTTGCACTTCTATTATTGTAAATTGATATAGCTCTGACATATACCGCAGCGATGTACAGAGAACACCGAGCCAGTCACATCTGCCGATGTATAAGAGGAGCTTACACGCTAATACCGCCCCTCCCCACAGTCACACACTATTATTATTATACATTATAGCTCTGGCATATACTGCAGTGCTGTACAGAGAACACTGAGCCAGTCATATCAGTCTCTGCACCAGAGGACCTTACACTCTAATGTCGCCCCCCCCCCCCCCAGTCACACACTGTTATTATACATTTATATAGTGCCGACATAAACCACAGTGCTGTACAGAGAACACTGAGCCAGTCACATTCATGGAGCTTACACTCTAATGCCAGAAAAGTCATGTGACCTCTGATCATCCTCTCCATGTCTCTCCCGTCTATCACACAAGGTATG
>CM055121.1:282337687-282390187 GCA_029206835.1 Rana muscosa
GGGGAAGAGAGAGAGAGAGAAAAAGGGGGGAGGAAGAGAGGGGGGGGAGGAAGAGAGAGAGAGAGGGGGGGAAGAGAGAGAGAGAGAGAGAGGGGGGGGGAAGAGAGAGAGAGGGGGGGAGAGAGAGAGGGGGGGAGAGAGAGAGGGGGGGAGAGAGAGAGAGAGAGGGGAAAGAGAGAGAGGGGGGAAGAGAGAGGGAAAGAGAGAGAGAGAGAGAAAAAAAAGGAGAAAGAGGAGAGAGAGAAAAAGGAAAGAGAGAGAGATCACCATGATAGCCAATCAGCGGCTATCACAGCGATCAGGTGACCCAGAATCGGAAGATCTGGGTCCGGATCATTAGTACGGCACACAGCGCGCTCCCAGCACAGAGGAAGATACGTAAATATGTGGCCCCTCAGAAAAAAGCACAGTCCAGTGGGGCCGCATATTTGCGTATGGGTCTCTACAACCCAAACTCATAGAACATTCTTTATCTTTGTCAGATTGCACTAATTATATATATAAAAAAAAAAATGGCCCAACTTTACAGATTTTTTTTTTTTTTAATTCATGAAAGTGTATTTCTTGCAAAAAAAAATGGATTTGAAAGACCACTGCGCAAATACAGTGTGACATAAAATATGGCAACAACCGCCATTTTATTCTCTAGGGTCTCTGCTTAAAAAATAAATAAAGATATGTATATATATATATATATATATATATATATATATATATATATATATATATATATTATTTATTTTTTTTTAAGCAGAAATATATATACCGTATATCATTCTCTCATCCTCAGTTTTCCCAGCAGACACTGTGTTGGGTGTTCCGCCAATCGCAGACGTCTGCTGGGAAAACTGAGGATGAGAGAATGATCGTGATAGGCGGAGAGTGTCTGATGAGACTCGCCTATCAAGGAAGGAACAGGAAGAGACCGCGGAATTTGAACGATGAACGCTGCAGCCGCAACTTCTTTACAGGTAATATTTACAATGTAAAAATTTCGATGACTCGAGTATAAGCCGAGGGGGGGGACTTTCAGACCCCAAAAAAGGGCTGAAAATCTCGGCTTATACTCGAGTATATACGGTATATATATTTTTGGGGGTTCTATCAAAAAATACAGATTTGAATTTATAAGCAACAAAAAGGTCTGAAAAAGGCGGCCCCTTACATGTGGGGCGGATCTGCTCAGCGGACTCCGCCAGCCCAGCGGGAGATCGCTCCTTTAACCCCCACTTAGCCGGCGGATGACAAGTCCGTCTCTGCTCACTGTGCAGGGAGGGACCTGTCAGAGCCCCACTGTCCCCGATGGGAGATTGGACGAAAACGGATCTGCCTGTCCGTTTTCATCCAATCCGATGGACGGATGGCGAACGTATCGCGATCCGTCTGTTTTGAGCGGATCTTATCGGATCAGATGGCAGGCGGGGGTGTCAGCAGACACATCTCCGCTGAAACCACCTGCCCATAGAAGTCAATGGGCGACTCGCTCGGATCCGCCTGAAAAACGGACAGGCGGATCTGTGCTGGCTGATCATGTGAAAGGGGCCTAAGGCAAGAAGGGGTTAAGTGCACATTTCGTTTCTGTGCTGATTTATTTCACTTGTTATATCAGAAAACTCTAATAAAATCTCAGTAAAAGAAAAAATATATATATAAAACATTGTTTATTATCATCATGAGAGATGTGTATACAGTATGAGCACAGGGACACAGTAAAGCTTCATTTACCTGAAGGTCTGTGTGTTAATGGTAGTCCAGGTCTGGCAGACGAGAAGTCGGGCGGCTCGAGGTAAGGCCATGCTGCTTCCTGAAGACACACACAAGTCAGAGATCAGTCTCAGCAATCAGACAGCTCAGTACCGCAGAGGGCGGTTTGGCAAGTAAAAAGACAATTCAGGCTTTGTACAGTAGAGATATAATGACCCACAATGGTGTGCCGACAACCTGCATGACCCACGTGACCCCCCCCCCCCCCCCCATACAATTAGTCCACACATGAGTCTGACCTACTGGCTGCAATGCTCAGGGAGATCAATGGGACCCAACACTACAATTTTTATACCGAGGAAATCCCATTCTTTTATACCAATAACAGTTTCTGAATAGGGCTGATATCTGCAGTCTGTATGGTAAATAAAATCTTTAGATGAGAGCTGTGGCTGTGATGCAGCAGTCATGAATACATTACACCTGTGTGACCATTTCTGCCAGTGGTGATCAATCCACAAGGAATAGGAGGACCCCTCCCCCCCCCCACCGACATCACCAAGAGGCTACACAAAGGGTTAAGTATACAGTTTTGCAAAATAATAATTGAGATCTCCCCAGAGCGGCTCGATGATATTAAAAGGGATTTTATTTCGTTAAAAATACCAAACATGTCATACTTACCTCCTCTGTATAATGGTTTTGCACAGAGCAGCCCATATCCTCCTCTTCTCGGGTCCCTCTTCCCTGCTCCTGCCCCCTCCCTCCTGTTCAGTGCCCCCCACAGCATGCAGCTTGCTAAGGGGGGGGGCACCCGAGCCATAGCTCCCTGTGTCCATTCTGACACGGAGCCGCAGGCTGGCCCCACCCCCTTTTTCTCCTCATTGGCTGACAGATTTTGATTGACAGCAACGGGAGCCAATGGCGCTGCGCTGCTGTCTCAGCCAATGAGTAGGGGAGTCCCGTGAAGCCGAGACACTCTGGCAACATTGCTGGATAAAGACGAGCTCAGGTAAGTATTGGAGGGGGGGGGGGTGAGGGGGGCTGCTGCACACAGAAGGCTTTTCTATGTATTAAGTAGAGCTGCACAATTCTGGGCAAAATGAGAATCAAGATTTTTTTTTTCCCCTAAAATAAAGATCACGATTCTCGCGGCGTAACATCATCTTTCACATTTTACAAGAAAATTGGGCTAACTTTACTGTTTAGTTTTTTTTTTCTTAGATTCATTAGTGCATTTGAAAGACCGCTGCGCAAATACCGCGTGACCTAAAATATTGCAACAACCACCATTTTATTCTCTATGGTCTCTGATAAAAAAAATAATGTTATATTATAATATATATATATATATATATATATATATATATATATTTGGGGGTTCTACGTAATTCTCTACCAAAAAATAAGGATTTTAACAAGTGTCAGAAAAAGGGTTTAGTCTTTAACCACTTCAGCCCCGAACCATTTTAGGTGGTTAATGACCAGGCCACGTTTTGCAATTCGGCACTGCATAGCTTTAACTGACAATTGCACGGTCGTGCGACGTGGCTCCCAAACAACGTTTACATCCTTTTTTTCCCACAAATAGAGCTTTCTTTTGGTGGTATTTGATCACCTCTGCGTTTTTTTTTTTTGAGCTATAAATAAAAATAGAGCGACAATTTTGAAAATAATGCAATATTTTTATTTTTTTGCTATAATAAATATCCCCAAAAAATATATATAAAAAAAGAAAATTTCCCTCAGTTTAGGCCGATACGTATGCTTCTACATATTTTTGGTAAAAAAAACAAAAAAACGCAATAAGCGTTTATTGATTGGTTTGCGCAAAAGTTTTAGCGTCTCCAAAAATAGGGGGCTGTTTTATGGCATTTTTATTAATATATATATATATATTTATTTTTTTTACTAGTAATGGCGGCGATCAGTGATTTTTATCGTGACTGCGACATTATGGCGGACACATCGGACACTTTTGACACTATTTTGGGACCATTGTCATTTTTACAGCGATCAATGCTATAAAAATGCACTGATTACTGTGAAAATGACATTGGCAGTGAAGGGTTTACCCTGTAGGGGGCGCTGAAGGGGTTAAGTGTGACCTAATGAGTGATTCTTACTGTGTGGGGGCGTGGCTTGTGACATCACTGATCGTCGTTCCCTATGAAAGGGAACAGACGATCAGTGACACTCTCACTAGGAAGAACGGGGAAAGGTTTCTTTACACTTACCTCTCCCCGTTCTTCAGCTCTGTGACCCGACCGCGGGACCCCGGCGGCAATCGGGTCTCACGGTCACGGAGCTCAGGACCGGGTCGCATCTTAAAGGGGACGTATATATACGTGCTTATGCCCAGCCGTGCCATTCTGCTGACATATGTACAGGCGGCGGTCCTTAAGTGGTTAAAATTCCCTCATTTACAGACCTAAGTTCATTCCTTTGAACTAAAGAACAAAATATTACAATGTTTATAGTTTGCTCAGCGGCTGAGGAATGTTGTGATATATGGCAGACTGCCTGTTTTTTTTGGGTTTTTTTTTGACAGCTGTCAGCTTGAGCAGAGAACTCAAAGAATTGGGAAAAAGCTTTGTTAAGATCGCGGGGGGGGGGGAATAGCGATCTTAATTCTTAACGATTAATCGTGCAACTCTAGCATTGAGATAAAAACCTTCCGACTTTACAACCACTTTAACTGCTCCTGGACTGCCCACCGCACATTTACTGCAGCAGGGCAGCCCAGCTGCGCGAAACAACCTTACCCGTATGTACTTTCCTCTTCCTTAGCCTGGGGTGTGCGCCGCCTGGAGACCCGCTCCCGCTGTGATTGGACACAGAGGGAGCCAATCAGCAGGTCCGGCGGCCGCCGGGACCCGCTGAACGTTCGCTGGAGAGACAGGACGGTGGTCTGCCGATGTAAACAAAGCAGACTGCTGTTCTGTTACAGGGGAAGAGAAAGATCTTGTGTTCCTACTAATCAGAAACACAGATGTCTCTCTTCCTCCAGTCAGTCCATCCCCCACACAGTTAGGCCTGGTTCACACCTGTGCATTTTTTAGTGCGTTTTCAGTTTTGCAGAAACACAATACAGTCTATTTAACATGGTTTCCTATGAGTCACCTTCACATCTCTGCATTTAATGGAAAGGGCCGGGGACTTTTTTCTGGTTCCATAGACTTTAACGGATCAAAAGCGTGCATTGAAAAACGCAAAATGCACCTGCAATACGCAACCTACATACTGTAGGTGCGAACCAGGCCTCAGTAAACACTCCCTAGGAGCACACTTAACCCTTTGATCACCCCCTGATGTTACCCCTTCCCTGCCAGTGTCATTAGTACAGTGACAGTGCATTTTTTTTTTTAAGCACTGATCGCTGTATTGGTGCCACTGGTCCCCAAAAAGTGTCACTTATGCCTCATACACACGTTCCGATTATCATAGGACGCATCGTTCGCATTTTGTTGTATAAAATGAATATCGAATACAACATTGCAAAATGTGCTCTACGAAAATTAAGATTTTTGTCGTACGATTCTGGAAAAACCTTCCGGTGGGCGTAGCTACGTATCCGAAATTATGTCAAATAGGGGTGACCCCCCCCCGTGTCCTTCTGGTTTATTTTCGTGTTTACCATCATGCGCGGTGTTTGTCTATCGATTTTTAGCGGACGCATACTGTACTGATTAAACGATTGTCGTACGATGGGCTGTCGTCCGAGCAAAGTTTTCGTGTTTTGTCCCTTCGGATTTTGTTGGACGGACTGTTGTGATCGGCTGTCGAAAGCGGTGTACCAACGATCAGATTATCGAACGAACGATCTATCCGAAAGCGATTTTTATCATCCGATAATCGGAACGTGTGTACGGGGCATTAGTAATTTGTCTGTCGCAATCCCACTAAAAATCACTGATCGCCGCCATTACTAGTAAAAATAAAAATGCCATAAAAATATCCCATAGTTTGTAGACACTATAACTTTTGCGCAAACCAATCAATATACGCTTATTGGGATTTTTATTTTTTATTTTTTACCATAAACATTCAGCAGAATACATATTGGTCTAAATTGATGAAGAAATTCGATTTAAAAAAAAAATAATTATTGGATATGTTTTATAGCAGATGATAAAAAATATAGTTTTTTTTTTTCAAAATAGTTGCTCTCTTTTTTTGCGTTATAAAAAAAAAAAAACACAAAAAAAAAAAAAAACTGCAGAGGTGATCGAATAACACCAAAAAAAGCTCTATTTGTGGGGGGGGGGGGGGGGGGGCGGAAAAAGGACGCCAGTTTTGTTGTACAGCGTCGCACGACCGCGCACTTGTCAGTTAAAATAACGCAGTGCCATATCGCAAAAAACGGCCTGGTCATTAAGGGGGGGGGTAAAACCTCCTTGGCTAAAGTGGGTTTTTTTTAAAACCCTGCAAGAAAAAGGCATAATGAGCTAGTATGCATAGCATACTAGCTCATTATGAATGACTTACCTGAGATCGAAGCCCTCAAAGTACTCCTCGTTCCCCTCCGCCGCCGCAATCTTACCTTCGAGTCCCCTTCCGTGTATCGCCGATCCAGCGCTGTGACTGGCCGGAGCGGCGATGACGTCACTTCCCGCGCATGCGCGCGGGACCGGCATAATCCTAAATTCATAAAGCCGGCCCGCTAGTGCGCCTGCGCTGTTGTCTAGGGCGCGCATGCGCCGTAGACATCGGTGCAGTCTTTTCTGCAAATATTTCTTGCAACCACAGGTAAGCCTTAATCTAGGCTTACCTGTAGGTGCATGTTGTCAGAGTGGGTTTACAACCACTTTAAGGTCAGGAGACTGTGATGGACACTCCAAAACCGTCACTTTTTCTGCTGTAACCACTGGAGGGTCACCTTGGCCTTGTGTGAAGGGTCATTGCAGTGTTGGAAAGTCCAAGAGCGTCCCATGCGCAGCTTTCATGCAGAAGAATGCAAATGGTCTGCCAGTATTTTCTGATAACACGCTGTATTCTTCTTGCCATCAATTTTCACAAGATTCCCCATGCCTTTAGAGCTCACCCCCCCCCCCCCCCCCCAAAACATCATTTGAGCCACCACCATGCTTCACAGTGTGGATGGTATTCTTGTCACCATAGGCCTTGTTAATCCCTCTCCAAACAAAACGCTTACGGTTGTGACCATAAACCTCTATTTTGGTCTCGTCACTCCAGATTACAGTGTGCCAGAAGTGGTGAGGAATGTCAATGCTGCTGCTGCTGATCCAACGGATGGAACCTCGAGTCACTGACCCAGAACAAGTATGGAAAGCAGGCGTTTCTGACTTCACTGGCTGCATGCTGATCCAATGGATTCATTACCTCGAGTCACCGACTCAGAACAAGGAAATCAGGACTTCTGACTTCACTGGCTACATGCCGGGCTATGGACAGCCAGGCAACTGGTATTTTAAGAAGAATGTTAGCAGAAGCCATATCTACATTTCTCTGAACTCAGGGTCAGTTTAAAGGATATGTAAAGCCTGGTACACACGATCGTATTTTCTGCGGACAAAGCGTAGGGACTTTTGTCTGAAGGGCTTTGGCCATGAACTTGTATTGCATACAAACGGCAAAGAATTGTCGTCCAACAAACACGAAACTACGTGGTTTTTCAGCTCTTTAGTGCCACCCTTCGGGCAACTACTGCTAATGTTGTGTCATGGTGAGCATTGCTTCTGAGCATGCGTGTTTGTACTTTGGAGTTTTGTCCGACGGACTTGTGTATACACACGATCGGATAATCGGACATCACACATTTGTTAATGAGAGAAAGTGTACCGCTCTAGGGTTCCAGGTTCCTCTAATTGCTCCCCGCCCTGCTTCACTCACAGGTGCTGGCTCTGCTCTGATCCATGGAGAAAGAAAAATTTCCTGGACTGCCGCACTCCGTTTAAAAAAAATCCAAAATATCAAAATCCTTCAAAAGCAATCAAACATAAAGAAGTGGACATGCAGGGAACAAGGCTAACGCGTTTCACATCAAGACATGATGCTTACTCATAGATCACACATTTGTTGTCGGAAAATTTTAAAGCATGCCACCCAACATTTGTTGGCAGAAAATCCGACAACAATTGTCCGACGGAGCGTACAAAACGGTCGGATTTTGTGGCAACAGCCTGTCATCACACAATTCCCGTCGGAAAATCCCATTGTGTGTACGGGTCTTAAAGGTTCGTGTTTTAAAAAAAGAAAAAAAAAACGCGTCATACTTACCTCCTCTGTGCAGTTGGTTTTGCACAGAGTGGCCCCCGATCCTCCTCTTCTGGGGTCCCTCAGCGGCGCTCCTGGCTCCTCCTCTTCTCGAGTGCCCCGTTGGAGAGCCGCCTCTCCCTCGGGGGAACTCGTGCGGGCGCTCTCCCCTGTCCTGCTGCTGCAACCATTGACAGGCAGGACTCGGCTCCGCCCCCCCCCCCACGTCATTGGATTTGGTTGACAGCAGTGGGAGCCAATGGCTGCGCTGCTATCAATCTATCTAATCAGGACCCGAGACAACGGCTGGAGCTGGGGTGCTCGCCCCGTCGCTGGAAAGACTGGGTTCAGGTAAGTAAAAGGGAGGCTCTGGGGGGGGGGGGGGAGCTGCACTACAGAAGGTTTTTCACCTTATAGTGGTTGTAAACCCCACTTAGACAACTTGTACCTACAGGTGAGACTAGATTAAGGCTTACCTGTAGGTGCAAGAAATATCTCCTTAACCTACAAAGTTTAGGAGATATTTGCAAAAAAAAGACATGTCTACGTAAACAACGGTGCATTCACAGGGTTAAAGGGGTTGTAAAGGTTTGTTTTTTATTTTCTAAATAGGTTCCTTTAAGCTAGTGCATTGTTGGTTCACTTACCTTTTCCTTCGATTTCCCTTCTAAATATTTTTTTTCTTTGTTTTCTTTGTCTGAATTTCTCACTTCCTGTTCCTCCTCAGTAAGCTGTTCAGTAAACTGTTCTGGCTGACTCCACACCACTCGGATGATGGTGTGAAGTTTAGTGAGGAGAAACAGGAATTGAGAAATTCAGACAAAGAAAAAAAACATTTAGAAGGGAAATCAAAGGAAAAGGTAAGTGAACCATCAATGCACTAGCTTAAAGGAACCTATTTAGAAAATAAAAGACCAACCTTTACAAATCCTTTAATCCCCCATTCACAAATCCGGCCTTGCCGGATTTGACGGCTCCCACGTGGAGTGACGTCTTCGCCGCTCCGGCCGATCACAGCGCCAGAGCGGCGATACCCAGAAGTAACCTTGCGGGTATCTGTGGAGCGATGGCTGCGGCTGGAGGGGGAGACGAGGACGGCTTCGGGGATCTAAGGTTTGTGATGCATAATGAGCTAGTATGCTAGTTTTTTTTTATTTTATCCGGGTTTACAACCACTTTAATGCATTCTATGCAATAAGGTGAAAAAACATCTGAGGATTAGCGCCCCCCCCCCCCGTTTACCTACCTGACCCCCTCGAAAGTCCCGCGCCGTGAACGCGCTGGCTTCTCGGCCCATTCATTGGTTGATTGAAAAAAGCAGCGCAGCCATTGGCTCGCGCTGCTGTCAATCACATCCAATGACGCGGGGCCGAGTGATACAGTGAGCGGCTATAGCCACCGGCTGTATCACGGGATGAGCGCGCCCGCAAAAACTATCCACCATGCGAACTTGCATGAAAGTGGATAGTTCTTGCGGGGAGGAGCCCAGACAGCCGCCGAGGGACCCCAGAAAACCAGGTTCGGGGCCACTCTGTGCAAAACGAACTGCACAGTGAAGGTAAGTATAACATGTTTGTTTTTTGTTTTTAAATTTAATTTGCCTTTAGTGTTCCTTTAATGCAGTGATCTCCAAACTGTGGCCCGAGGGCCGGATGCGGCCCTTTGCTTGCCTTTATCCGGCCCTTGGGGCACTATCCCTACCCACTGATACGAGACACTATTCTGCCATTGGACACCGACAACGGAGCACCATTTCCTCTTACTGACACCACTAATGGGGCACTATTCCTCCCTATGATACAACGATGGGGCACTATTCCTCCCCCTAATACCAGATTCTTACTACCACTGATGCCAGGAAAATTTCAACTCCTGCTGGCCAAAGTCCAGCCCTCCAAGAGTCTGAAGGACAATAAACCGGCCCTTTGTTTAGAATGTTTGGAGACCCCCTGCTTTAATGCATTGAATGCAAATCTCGAGGGTTTAAAACCCCTTTAAAGCTGAACTCCGGCCAAAAACATCTGCACTGCAAAATAAACAAACACTAATGATATGTGCGCAATGTGCGTTTTTTGTGATCGGAGGAGGGGGGGGGGATCCTGATGTTCATCTGCACCTCCTCCAATCACAGAACGCCTTCAATTCATTGAAAGTGAACTGGAGTCGCTGCAGAGTGAGCAACCCGCTGTGATCTGTCAGCGTTTCCACATTCGGTGCTGACTGTACTGCACAGGCGAATGAAAGTATTACGTACCGCACAGCAGCAGCGGGCGCACACTGCACACCCTTCATTAGTGTTCATTTATTTTTTCCAGGGCTGTATTTTTTGGCCGGAGTTCAGCTTTAAACCTTTCCTGCCAATGACGGGGTTAATGTCCTAGTGCTGTGAAGAGCTCTTGGCCCCCAGTGAGGGGTAAATATTGGCCCCGAGCTTCAAGCACCCTCCTGCCAGGAAGAGAGAGGAGAAAGTAAACAGTGGATGAGGATGTACAGAGCCTCCTGTCCTCCCGAGAATCTCGGGACTCTCCCCACCCCCAATGCCGTGTTGTTTCCTCTGTTCTGATCACATCAGGATGGAACGAGCCCATCTAGTAAAAAATGAGGAGCTCTATGGTGGAGCTCCAGTGGCCCAGTCTGCGGCCATGGGCCTTTGGTACTTACTGTGTGGCCCCTGCCCCCCCCCCCCCCCATCAGCTATTTCCCTGCATAGGTACTTTCTCAAGGCCAAGAAAAATACTAATACAGTGGAACCTCGGATTACGAGCACAATCCGTTCCAGGAGAATGCTTGTAATCCAAAGCACTTGCATATCAAAGCGAGTTTCCCCATAGAAGTCAATGGAAACGAAGATAATTAATAATAATTAATTGACTTCTATGGCATGCAATACCGCATGTGGCCAGGGGTGGGGCGCTGGAGAGCCTCGGAAATACTCGGGGACAGCTCGGCTGAACTCAGAAAACCTCGGAAGGGCTCGGGAACTGAGTATTTCTGCGTTTTTCCCAATATTTTCGAACGGCCCCCCCGCACCTCAGGCCAAATGCGGTACTGCACACCGCTGTGGCTTGAATCCCGCTGGTTTTGCAAGACGACACTTTTCTGTTGCATTTCCTCATTTTGTTTCTTTATTCTCTGTGTTACTTTTTTCCCCTTCCCTTCCGGATACAGGAAGCAGTAGTGAGACTGGTAAACACGATTTGTACCAGCTGATACGCTGCGCTTGGTGGGGGCCTGTGGAACAGCGCGTTTTTTTTTTAATTAATATGCTGCTACTTCACCGCTAGCTTTTACCATATGGAAGAAATGTTTGGAATGATTTTACTATTGACTGATTAAAAGAAATCTTTAGGGGATTACACTATTGGTGGCTTCTCTTTTGCACCCATAATATCTGGTGGTGGATATCGGATGATCTCCGGAGATGTCTGAGTGAGAAAGCAGAACCAGGATCTGGACGAGGTGCCTTTAAAATCCACTGTTGTGGCGAGTACCCACCCGAAAGGGGAAACAACAAATGATTAGAGGTGGATTTTATCATTTACTCTAGAAGACACCTGAAGATCTGTGTCATTCATAACAGTTCCATCACAATTTTTTATGCACTCTTATGAACTGAGAATAAGAAAGAGTGGTCAGGGGAGTGCAATGACCATTTGAGCGCTGCTGTAGAAAACCTTCATTACCCTACCCAGGGACTTGAATCGTTTTTTTATAAATTTAGTTACTTTTTTCCCTGACCCTTTTCTAAATCTATTTTTTTTTTTTACGTTGGGCGGGGTGAAGTGGGGTCTATGTATATAAAAAAAAAAAAAAAAAAGTTAGCTTATGTGCCAATCGTTTCCACAGCGGTCACAAATATTTACTGTAATTTGCCTATAATGTTTATTTCCTTGGATCGTCAGCACCATCTATTGGCGGTAATGCAGTATTTTCCCGATGGAGGCCATTATGGCCACTAGATGGGGCGGACGATCCTAAAAAATAAAAAAGGTATTTAACCACTTCCATACCGCGCACTTTCACCTCCTTCCTGCTCAGGCCAGTTTTCAGCTTTCAGCGCTGTCACACTTTGAATGACAATTGCGCGGTCATACAACGCTGTACCCAAACTACATTTTTATCACTTTGTTCTCACAAATAGAGCTTTCTTTTGGTGGCATTTGATCACCTCTGTGTTTGTTTGTTTTTGCTCAACAAATAAAAATAAAATATTTGTAAATAAGTAATTTTTCTCCTTCACTGATGGGCGCTGATAAGGCAGCACTGATGGGCACTGATAAGGCAGCACTGATGTGCACTGGTGAGGTGGCACCAATATGCAGCACTGATGGGCACTCAAAGGGGGCACTGAGGAGGCACTGGCAGGCTTTACGGCGTGGCACTGATTGGCATCTAGAATGGGCACTGACTGGCACCTTTAAAGTTAGTTAACTTTAAAGTTAAATAACTGGTGGCCCTGGGTGGCATCCCTGGGTAGGCATCCATGGTCAGCATCCCTGGTGTTCCCGGGTGGGCATCTTCAGGGGGGGGGAGGGGGGGCTGTGCTGATAATTAATCAGCGCAGACCCCCCTGTCAGGAGAGCAGCCGATTGGCTCTCCACCAGTCGGGTCTGTCAGACGCGAGTGGAGGAAAAGCATATAAATGGCTCTTCCTGTTTACACCGTGATCAGCTGTGATTGGACACGGCTGATCACGTGGTAAAGAGTCTCCGTCAGAGGCTCTTTACCTAGATCGGAGATGCGGCGTCAGGCTGACACACCACACCACCGCGCGCCCCTGGGGTGCGGGTTATTCCAATCACCTCATATGACGTCCGGTCGGGATAACAGAACCACTTTGCGCATGTCATATTGCTACATGGCGGGCAGGAAGTGGTTAAAGTGGTATTAAACCCAAACCCCATGACGGTTTTGGTTTTTTGTTTTGAGTCCCCCCCACCCCCATATCCACTACCCCCCCCATATCCCATATCCACCCCCCAAATCCCATCCCATATCCACCCCCATATCCCATATCCACCCCCCATATTCCATCCCATATCCACCCCCATATCCCATCCCATCCCATATCCACCCCCCATATCCACCCCCCATATCCCATCCCATATCCACCCCTCATATCCCCCCCCATATCCCATCCCCCATCCACCGCCTTATCCCCTCCCATATCCCCTCCCATATCCACCGCCTTATCCCCTCCCATATCCCCATCCCATATCCACTCCCATATCCACCCCCCATATCCCATCCCATATCCACTCCCATATCCACCCCCTATATCCACTCCCTTATCCCCATCCCATATCCCCCCCCCATATCCCATATCCACTCCCATATCCCTATCATATATCCACCTCCATATCCCATCCCATATCCACCCCTCATATCCCCCCCCATATCCACCCCTCATATCCCCCCCCATATCCCATCCCCCATCCACCGCCTTATCCCCTCCCATATCCACTGCCTTATCCCCTCCCATATCCCATATCCCCATCCCATATCCACCCCCCATATCCACTCCCATATCCACCCCCCATATCCCATCCCATATCCACCCCCTATATCCACTCCCTTATCCCCATCCCATATCCCCCCCCCCATATCCCATATCCACTCCCATATCCCTATCATATATCCACCTCCATATCCCATCCCATATCCACCCCTCATATCCAATATCCCCTCCCATATCCACCTGCTTACCTCAATACATATATACATACGTTGCGGTTTGCAAGTTATCTATTAGGCCCCTTTCACACTGGGGCGGGCAGGAGCGGTGGCGGTATAGCAGCACGATTTTCAGCCTTGCTATACCGTCGTTCTTACCGCGGTATGCGGTCGCTAGGGGGGTAAATTTAACCCCCGCTAGCGGCCGAAAAAGGGTTAATACCGCCCGCAAACCGCGGCTATTGCCGCGGTTTGCGGGCGGTATTACCGCGCTGTCCCATTGATTTCAATGGGAGACCGCGGTAAAGGAGCGGTGTACACACCGCTCCTTTACCGCTGTAAAGATGCGGCTAGCAGGACTTTTGGAGCGGTCCTGCTAGCGCACCGCTTCAGTGTGAAAGCCTTCGGGCTTTCACATTGAAGGCTACAGGGCAGGATTTTTTCATGCGGTATAATAGCGCTAATATTAGCGCTAAACCGCATGAAAAACGCCCCAGTGTGAAAGGGGCCTTAGGGTCTTAGCCATCAGCCATAACCTTGGTATTTATTTCTTTTTTTCAGTCGGCGGCTGGCTTTCTCATGAGCTGCTGCTGGATCACTTTTCAAAGCAGTAGGAGGAGACGTTCAACCAACACCCCCCCCCCTTCCCGCCGGCGTTTCTCTTACCATTTTTACCGGCGCACCTGAGAAACGATCCAACGGTGCGGCCGGCTGGTTCACAGAGGCAATGAGAGACTCGACAGTCCCCGATCACCTCTATGGCCTTGGGAGGACCGAAGCAACGCCATGACGTCACTTCTGCTCTAGGGGAGAAGTAAGACTTTTTTTTTTTTTTTTTTGATCTTTTGTTTTTAACCGATTCCGGACCAGTTATACTGCAGCAGGTTGGCCGCCCTGCGCGCGATCCGTCGTAGCTGTACGTCGGCTCTTTAAGACGCCTCCGGCGGCACGCGCGTAAGTTGCACCCGCATATGAAACGGCGTTCAATCCCCCACATGTGAGGTATCGCCGCAATCGTTAGAGCGAGAGCAATAATTCTAGCCCTAGACCTCCTCTGTCACTCCAAACTGGCAATCTGTAGAAACTTTTAAATGTCGCCTATGGAGATTTTTAAGGGTCAAAATTTGTCGCCATTACACGAGCGGGGGCGCAATTTTGAAGCGTGACATGTTGGGTATCAATTCACTCGGCGTAACATTATCTTTCACAATATAAAAAAATATATAAAAAAATTGGGCTAACTTTACGTTTTTCTTACTTTTTTAATATAAAAAAAAAAGTATTTTTTCCAAAACAAAATTGCGCTTGGAAGACCGCATCACAAAAAATGGCCTGGTCAAATGGGGGGGGGGGGTAAATCTTCCGGGGCTGAAGCTGTTAATAATATTGATAAAATAATAATAATGTTAAAGAATAATAAAGTAGAACTAAAGACAAAATTACTTTTTCAATTTTGGATAATATTAACGGGGGGGGGGGGGGTTATAACCCATGTCTGATTTTTTTGTTTGCCCTCTGTGTCCCCATTGGCGAGATCTCCTGACACTTCCTGTCTGGGGGTCACTCAGGAGGACGGAGCCGGTTGCCCCTATGACTGACATATGACAAGGACTGAACCGTTCTCAGGCTCCTCCCCCCTCCCGGGTGTGTTGTATGTGGTACCCGCCCGGTATAGAAGGTTCCTTCGGGGTCACCCTCCTTCATGTTACTCTACTCACCGACCGGTGGCGTCAGCGCTCCGTACGTACAATCACGTGGGTGCCCCCAAGACGGGCTCGTCCCCGCCGCCCGGATCTTTTCAGTCCAGACGCAGTGCGCGCCTCCTTCCTCTACTCCGAGCGCGTTCTCGGGACTCCACACTGACAACGCGCGACCCCGGTGTGTTCTATCGGATAGCCGCGCTACCCATCAGAAAGCCGCTACCCGGCCTACTGCGCAAGCGCGACGCGCAGCCGAAGTGAAGTTGCCTCGCGGTCATCTTGGTACACCCGCACTCGTCCGCAGTACGCCTAGAGTTAGAAGTCGGCAAGCGGACATCTTTATACACCCACCGGAGTCTTGCTTTTCACAGTTATTTTTAACATGAAACTCAGCTTATATAGTGCAATGCAGTATTTAGAAGTCCCTGACACTGTTTTGATGTTGAATTTTAAAAGCAGCGGCAAGCCTGCTGACCTCACAGGTTTGCTGATTTGACCGACCACCGCTGCTTTTAAAAAATTAAACATCAAAACCGGGTCACTGACTTCTAAATACTGCATTTCACTATATAAGCTGCGTTTACTGTTAATAATAACTGTGAAAAGCAAGACTCCGGTGGGTGTATAAAGATGTCCGCTTGCCGACTTCCAACTCTAGGCTTACTGCGGACAAGTGCGGGTGTACCAAAATGGCCGCAGGCAACGTTACTTCGGCTGCGCATCGCGCATGCGCAGTGGACCGGGTAGCGGCTTTCTGATAGAACTCCGGTGCTTTGTCAGATTAGGCGACCCGTCAGAATGTGTAACGGAAGTGACGTTTCGTCGCTGCCATCTTGCTACACCCCACACTTCTCCACAGTAAGGATACACCAAAGTGGATATCTTGTTACACCCACCAGAGTTTTGCATTTAACGGGACGTCACTTCCGTTACCAATTCTGACGGGTCGCCTAATCTGACGAAACACCGACACTGTGTGTGCACGCGCGCGACAGGAGGGCACGTGACAAGGCACAGCCCCGCCCACATCGCCTGACCACAGACTTCCTATAATTCAAACTAATGCTAGTGATGGGTGATAGAAATGATGAATGATAATGATGGGTGATAATAATGATGAATGATAATGATGGGTGATAATAGTGATGGATGATAATGATGGGTGATGTAATGATGGGTGATGATGATAATGATGGGTGATAATGATACGTCCACTTATTTCAACATGTTTCGCCGAAACGGCTTCTTCAGGAAAGGGCGTATGGATTAATTTATTGAATATATAGAATTATGGGGTGATAATAGTGATGGGTGATAATAGTGATGGGTGATAATAATGATGGGTGATAATGATGGATGATAATGATGGGTGATAATAATAATGGATGATAACGATGGGTGATAATGATGATGGGTGATAATGATGGATGATAAAGATGGATGATAATGATGGGTGATAATAATGATGGATGATGATGGGTGATAATGATGATGGGTGATAACGATGGGTGATAATAATGATGGGTGATGATAATGATAATAATGAAGGAAGATAATGATAATGGATAATAATGATGAGTGGTGATTTTTGAATCTGCTTTTTCTTCATTTTTACTTCTATTTTGTAGCTTTTTTGAAGTTCCAAGCAGCTTCCTATGAGACATTCGTAGTCTGGGTGTCCGGGGGGGGGGGGGGGGGGGGCGGAGTTCCTGTGCGGCTCCTCCTTCTCACACTGATTGGCTACAACCTGCCTCCAGTACAGGGCAAAACCTCTTCTTCTCTGACCTGGTTATTGGGGTACATTGGTAGGGTACGCCTGAAAGCCTTGGGAGTTTTGATTTGATTTAGTTATTATATTATATTATTTTCTATTCTATTCTTTTCTTTTCCTTTCTATTCTATTCTTTTCTATTCTCTTCAAATTAGAATTTCAGAAGATGGTTAAATTAATTATATTCTATTGTTTTTTCTATTCTATTCTATTCTTTTATTTTTTTATTTTATTCTTTTCTATTCTTGTCTATTCCTTTATTTTCTGTTCTAATCTATTGTTTTAAAATTAGAATTTTTCTATTTGAATTTTGGGAAATTGTTATACTTTTTCAATTTTATTCTATTCTATTGTTTTTTTTATTTTCTATTCTATTCTTTTATTTTTTATTTTATTATTTTCTATTCTAGTATATTCCTTTATTTTCTGTTCTAATCTATTGTATTAAAATTAGAATTTTTCTACTTGAATTTTGGGAAATTGTTTTACTTTTTCAATTTTATCCTATTCTTTTGTTTTTTTTCTTTTCTATTCTATTCTTTTATTTTTTATTTTATTCTTTTATATTCTAGTATATTGCTTTATTTTCTGTTCTAAAATATTGTATTAAAATTAGAATTTTTCTATTTGAATTTTGGGAAATTGTTATACTTCTTCAATTTTATTCTATTCTATTGTTTTTTTTCTTTTCTATTCTTTTATTTTTTATTTTATTATTTTCTATTATAGTCTATTCCTTTATTTTCTGTTCTAATCTATTGTATTAAATGTTAGAATTTTTCTATTTGAATTTTGGGAAATTGTTATACTTTTTCAATTTTATTCTATTCTATTGTTTTGTTTCTTTTCTATTCTATTCTTTTATTTTTTATTTTATTATTTTCTATTCTTTTCTATTCCTTTATTTTCTGTTCTTATCTATTGTATTAAAATTAGACTTTTTCTACTTGAATTTTGGGAAATTGTTATACTTTTTAAATTTTATTCTATTCTATTGTTTTTTTTTCTATGCTATTCTTTTATTTTCTATTCTATTCAATTTCAAATGTATTCTATTCAAATCTGAATCAGAAGATGGTTATATTCTCTCTATTTTGATCTATTCTATTGTTGTTGTTTTTTACTATTCTTTTATTTTTATTTTTATATTCTATATTTATTTATTTTGTATATCCATTCTTCTATTTTCTTTTATATTCTATTCTATTATGTTCTATTATATTCTATTCTTTTATATTCTATTCCAATTCAAATTTATTCTATTCCAATTCAAATTTATTCTATTCTATTACAACTTGAATTCATTTTATTTGAAATTAGAATTTCAGAAAGTTATATTATTTCTATTTTATTATATTCTATTTTGTTATATTCTAGTCTATTTTATTTTATTCTATTTTATACTATTTTATCCTATAATATTATTTCTACTTTATTCTATTCTATTCCTTTATTTTTTATTATTTTTTATTCTGTTCTTTTATTTTCTATTCTATTTTGTTTTGTTTTACTCTATTCTATTCTTCTTTTCTATCCTATGCCTTTATTTTGTATTGTATTTTATTCTGTTCTTTTATTTTGTATTGTATTTTGTTCTGTTTTACTCTATTCTATTAGTTTTTTTCTATTTTATTCCTATATGGAAGTGGAAATATCCCTCTATCAGAGCTTATTCTTGTTTCTCTACACCTCATAAAACCACATCCTGCGTAAACCTTGCATTTGCGGGTCCCTCTTTGTTGGCCGATTAGACATGTGTGGTTCGTTTCGTTCCAAATCGAAATTCAGACGGATTTTCCGCTTTTCGGAAATTAGGATGTATCCGAATTTCTAAATGACGATAGTAACGAATTTAAGAAAATCCAAAATAATGAAAGTTTTCGAATTGTTTTCAAATCGAATTTGATTTTCCAAAGAGGATAAAATAGAATAGAATAGAAAATAATAGAATAGAAAAGAATAGAATAGAAAAAAAGTATAGAATATAATAGAGTAGAACAGAATACAAAATAAAAATAGAATAGAAAATAATAGAATAGAATAGAAAAGATAAAAAAAACAGAATAAAATAGAAAGTATATAACATTCTTCTGAAATTGGAATTTTAAATAGAAAATAATAGAATAGAATAGAAAACAAAAAAGAATAAAGTAGAAAAAAGCAATAGACTAGAATAGAGTAAAAAAGAGAGAATATAACCTTCTTCCAAAATTCAAATTTCAAATAGAATAAATTTGAATTGGAATAGAATAGAAAAGAAGAGAATAAAAAAATAAAATGACAGTATATAATCGAGTAAAACAGAACAGAAAACAAAATAAAAACAATAGAAAAAAATTAAAAAAGAAAATAAAGGAATATAATAGAAAATAAAAGAATAGAATAAAATTAAAAATAAAGAAATAGAATATAACCATCTTCTGAATAGAATTAAAAAAAATAATAGAATAAAACAGAACAAAATAGAATATAAAATAAAATAACAGAATAAATAAAATATGAAATAAAGAAATAGAATAGATTAGAATAGAAAAAAATAGAATAGAATAAAATAGAAAGAATATAACCATCTTCTGAAATTCGAATTTTGAATAGAATAGAATAGAAAAATAAAAATAGAAAAAAAACACTAGAATAGAGTAAAATGGGAAGAATATAACCTTCTTCCGAAATTTGAATTTTGAATAGAGTAAATTTCAAATAGAATAGAAAAGAATACAATACAATAGAAAAAAACAATAGCATAGAATAGAATAAATATAACCAGTTCCCAACATTTGAATAGAATAGAAAAGAATAGATTAGAATAGAAAATAAAAGAATATAATTTAATAAAATAGAAAGAATATAGCCATCTTCTGAAATTCGAATAGAAGAAATCAGACTAGAATAGAATAGCAAAGAATATAATAGAAAATTAAACAATAGAATAGCATAAAACAGAATAGAATAGAAAGAATATAACAATATAGCCATCTTCTGAAATTTGAATTTCAAATAAAATAATTAGAATTGGAATAGAATAGAAAATAATATAATAGAGAAAAATGTAATAGAAAATAAAAGAATACAATACAATACAATAGAAAAAACAATAGCATAGAATAGAATGAATACAACCAGTTCCCAAAATTTGAATAGAATAGAAAATAATAGATTAGAATAGAAAATAAAATAATATAATTTAATAAAATAGAAAGAATATAACCATCTTCTGAAATTCTAATTTCGAATAGAAGACATTAGAATAGAATAGAATAGCAAAGAATATAATAGAAAGTAAAATAATACAATAGCATAAAACAGAATAGAATAGAAAGAATATAACAATATAACCATCTTCTGACATTTGAATTTCAAGTAGAATAATTTGAATTTGAATAGAATAGAAAAGAATAGAATATAATAGAGAAAAATAGAATAGAAAATAAAAGAATAGAATAGAATAGAAAAAAAGAATAGAAAGAATATAACCATCTTCCAAAATGTGAATTTCGAATAGAATAATTTCGATTTTGAATAGAATTCATATAGGAATCGATTTGAAATTGAATAAACGAAACAAATTAAATGAATTAAACAAATTTATGTAAATAACGAATCTAAACGGAACAAAAACATTTTTTTCCATCCTGCACATGTCTATTACCGATGTTGAAGGATCTGACCACTGCCCGCTGGCTTTGTCTATTAGATCTTGGGAAACACACATGACGTCCTTGTGGAGGTCGGGGGCCCCAGTGGATCTCACACCCGGGGGCCCGTATCTGAAGTACCGGAAACCATTCAGACCTCCAGGCAGAGGAACGAGGGGGATCGGCGTCCCCGGGTCTTGGGGTGCCTCTACATCAGGGGACAATATGTCTCTCATTGCCGCCCCATCCACGTTGAACAGAATTCTGAGGTTTCAGCTCTTCAGCAGGAGGAGGAAGGAAGAGCCCCCCATCCCATGTAATCTCCAAATCCTTGGAGGACTTTGACCACCTAATGGCGGCTCGGAGGGATCTACAAACCACCCATGGCGGAGGTCATTGGGTTAGACTTGCAAAACAAGCAGACAGTTCATTTTCCAACAAGAGGAGAGGAACGTCAGGTTTTTAGCCATCCTCGCCCAAAATAGACACCGAGAAACAAACAGCTATTCCTTCGGTCGGAATCCGCAACAAAGTTTGTTAAAATCCCCGCAATGTACACAAATCATCCAGAGGGGAAGGTTTTGTTTTTTTTCTAACAAAAGTGGAGTTACTCTTTACCCACTTCAGCTCCAGAAGGTTTACATCCCCCCCCCCCCTCCCTCCATGACCAGGCAATTTTTTGCGATACGGCACTGTGTTACTTTAACTGACAATTGCGCTGTGGTGCGACACTGTACCCAAATAAAATGAATGTTCTTTTCTTCCCACAAATAGAGCTTTCTTTTGGTGGTATTTAATCACCTCTGTGGTTTTTATTTTTTGCGCTTTAAACAAAAAAAGAGCGTAATTTTGAAAAAAACAAAAAAACTATATTTTTTACTTTTTGCTCTAAAACATATCCAATAAATAAAAAAAAAACAAAAAAAAAAACCTCATCAATTTGGGACAGGGGTTAAGTTTTCCACTTAGAGGGCCACATTCACCTGCTAATAAATGAAGATAACAATACAGAGCCCCTGCACCTCTGGCCCCCCTTACATTACACAGCCCCCGCACCTCTGGCCCCCTTTACATAACACAGCCCCCGCACCTCTGGCCCCCTTTACATAACACAGCCCCCGCACCTCTGGCCCCCTTTACATTACACAGCCCCCGCACCTCTGGCCCCCTTTACATTACACAGCCCCCTGCACCTCTGGACCCATTTACATTACAGAGCCCCCACACCTCTGGACCCCTTTACATTACAGAGCCCCCACACCTCTGGACCCCTTTACATTTCACAGCCCCCGCACCTCTGGCCCCCTTACATTACACAGCCCCCGCACCTCTGGCCCCCTTTACATTCCACAGCCCCCGCACCCCTGGCCCCTTTACATTACACAGCCCCCGCACCTCTGGCCCCCTTTACATTACACAGCCCCCACACCTCTGGACCCCTTTACTTTACAGAGCCCCCACACCTCTGGACCCCTTTACATTATACAGCCCCTGCACCTCTGGCCCCGTTTACATTAAATAGCCCCTGCACCTCTGGACCCCTTTACATTACACAGACCCGGCACCTCTGGACCCCTTTACATTAAACAGCCCCCGCACCTCTGGACCCCTTTACATTACACAGCCCCACACCTCTGGCCCTCTTTAAATTAAACAGCCCCCGCACCTCTGGCCCCCTTTACATTACACAGCCCCCTGCACCTCTGGACCCCTTTACATTACACAGACCCCGCACCTCTGGACCCCTTTACATTACACAGTCCCCGCAACTCTGGACCCCTTTACATTACACAGCCCCCCTGCACATCACACGCCCCCCTGCATTATACACAGCCCCCCTGCATATTACACAGCCCTTTCACCACTAGCCCCCTTAAATCACACAGCCCCCACACCTCTGGCCCCCTTTACATTACACAGCCCCCGCACTTCTGGACCCCTTTACATTCCACAGCCCCCGCACCTCAGGACCCTTTTACATTACACAGCCCCTGCACCTCTGGACCCCTTTACGTTACACAGCCCCCGCACTTCTGGACCCCTTTACATTACACAGCCCTGTACCTCTGGCCCCATTTACATTACACAGCCCCACACCTCTGGCCCCCTTTAAATTACACAGCCCCCGCACCTCTGGCCCCCTTTACATTACACAGCCCCCTGCACCTCTGGACCCCTTTACATCACACAGACCCTGCACCTCTGGACCCCTTTACGTTACACAGTCCCCGCAACTCTGGACCCCTTTACATTACACAGCCCCCCTGTATATTACACAGTCCCCCTGCACATCACACGCCCCCCTGCATATTACACAGCCCCCCTGCTTATTACACAGCCACATTCACCCATTCACCTGCAAATAAATGAAGATAACATTACACAGCCCCTGCACCTCTCTGGCCCCCCTTACATTACACAGCCCCTGCACCTCTGGCCCCCTTTACATTACACAGCCCCCACACCTCTGGCCCCCTTTACATTACACAGCTCCCGCACTTCTGGACCCCTTTACATTACACAGCCCCCGCACCTCAGGCCCCCTTAACATTATACAGCCCCTGCACTCCTGGACCCCTTTACATTACACAGCCCCCGCACCTCTGGACCCCTCTACATTACACAGCCCCTGCACCTCTGGCCCCCTTTACATTACACAGCCCACTGCACCTCTGGCCCCCTTTACATTACACAGCCCACTGCACCTCTGGACCCCTTTACATTACACAGCCCCCGCACCTCTAGATCCCTTTACATTACACAGCCCCTGCACCTCTGGCCCCTTTACATTACACAGCCCCCACACCTCTGGCCCCCTTTACATTACACAGCCCCCGCACTTCTGGACCCCTTTACATTACACAGCCCCCGCACCTCTGGCCCCCTTTACATTACACAGCCCCCGTATCTCTGGTCCCCTTTACATTACACAGTCCCGCACCTCTGGCCCCATTTACATTACACAGCCTCCTGCACCTCTGGCCCCCTTTACATTACACAGCCCCGCACCTCTGGATCACTTCACATTACACAGCCCCTGCACCTCTGGCCCCCTTTACATTACACAGCCCCGCACCTCTGGTCCCCTTTACATTACACAGCCCCGCACCTCTGGCCCCCTTTACATTACACAGCCCTCACACCTCTGGACCTCTTTACATTACACAGCCCCCGCACATCTGGCACCCTTTACATTACACAGCCCCCGCACAGTTGGCAAGTGGTTAAGGAAACTACAGCCTGAATTCTGTTGTTGGAACTGTTTGTCTTTTGGGGTGAAGGTTCTCTATAAAAGGATAGTTCACCTTTACAAAAAACCTGCCTATGCAGGTAAGGGATGTTTGTAGATCGTGCCGTGTTCCTAGGACATGAAACCACCCCGATCTCGGTAAAGAGCCGATGACGCTGCTCTTTACCCATGTGATCAGCTGTGTCCAATCACAGGCGATTACATGTAAACACGGAAGTGACGTGTCATACTCTGTCAGTGTGAGGCGAGGAGAGACGATCAGTGGCATCTCCTCACAGGGGAGATCTGTACAGCCCCAGCAGTGCCCATCAGTGACACCAATCAGTGCCCATCAGTGATGCCTATCAGTGCTGCCTTTCAGTGCCACCTATCAGTGTGGCATATTAGTGTCTCCTCATCAGTGCCACCTAATCAGTGCCCTTCAATGCTGCCTCATCAGTGCCGCCTCATCAGTGCCACTTATCAGTGCCGCCTATCAGTGCCACCTATTAGTGCCCATCAGTGTGGCATATTAGTGTCTCCTCATCAGTGCCCATAAGTGCCGCCTCATCAGTGCAACCTCATCAGTGCCACTTATTAGTGCCGCCTATCAGTGCCTATCAGTGTGGCAAATTAGTGCCGCCTCATCAGTAACCATCAGTGCAGCCTCATCAGTGCACACCAGTGAAGGAGAAAAATTCCTTCTTTACAAAATTTACTGACAGAAACTACGAAAAACTTTTTTTTTTCAACATTTTCAGTTTGTTTTTTCCTTTTTTTAGCAAAAAATAAAAAACCCAGCGGTGATTAAATACAACAAGCAGGAGCTTCATTTTGGTGACAAGCTATATGCAATTGCATGACAATCGCATCAACATCAAACTGCGCTTGAAAATAATGGCACCTGAACCTGCGTTTTAATCACTTCAATACCGGGCACTTTAACCCCCTTTCCTGTCCAGACCAATTCTCAGCTTTCAGCACTGTCACCTTTTGAATGACAATTGAGTGGTCATGCAACACTGTACCCAAACTACATTTTTATTATTTTTTTTGAGACAGAGAGAGCTTTATTTTTTGCTAAACAAACTAATTTTTCTTTTTTTTTAGTTTCTGTCATAAAATGTTGTAAATAAGTAATTATTCTCCTTCACTGATGTGCACTGATGAGGAGGCACTAATATGCAGCACTGATGGGCACTGATAGGCGGCACTGATGGGCAGCCTTTATGGGCACTGATAGGTGGCAATAATGTGCACTGATGGGCGGCACTGATAAGGAGGCACTAATATGCAGCACAGATGGGCACTGATATGCAGCACTGATGGGCAGCCTTTATGGTCACTGATAGGTGGCACTGATGAGGAGGCACTGACAGGCATCACTGATGGGCAGCCTTTATGGGCACTGATAGGTGGCAATGATGTGCACTGATAGGCGTCACTGATAGATGGCACTGATGAGGAGGCACTGATGGGCACTGATTGGCAGCACTGATGGGCACTGTTAGGCAGTACTGATGGGCAGCCTTTATTAGCACTGATAGGTGCCACTGCTGGGCACTGACAGTCATCACTGATGGGCAGCCTTTATGGGCACTTATAGGTGGCAGTAATGTGCACTGATAGGTGGCACTGATAGCACTGATTGGCATCACTGGTGGGCAATGGCAGGCATCACTGATTGGGCTGCACTGATAATCATTGCACTGATTATCAGTGCAGATCTCCCCTGTGAGGAAAGCCACTTATCGTCTCTCCTCTCCTCACGTGCTGTCAGCGTGAGTAGAGGAATGCCAATAACCGTCACTTCCTATTTACACTGTGATTGGACACGGCTGATCACATGGTAAAGTACCTACGTCATAGGCTCTTTACTGTGATCGGAGATGCGGGTGCGCGCATGAGCGGCTTGTTCTGAAGGACGTCATATGACCTCCACTCAAAACGATGAAACCCCTGCCCAGGCCGTCATTTTGCTATAGGCCGGGCGGGAAGTGGTTAAGACGGTGGTGCGTTTTGAGATTGCGGGCAGAATTGCAGTGATTCTACTATGATCCCAATACACCCAATTGTGAATGGAGCCTTTGTGGGGGACGGAGAGCTGTGTGATGGCTCGGTCTCTGTGTTTGGAGCTCGCACTCTCTCAGCACAGAAACATCGGCGTCCCAGTGACGCCTATGATCGGCCTGCGGGGGTTAAAGTTTAAGCTTTATCCGCTGTGCATATGTGATACGTGGGTGACGACAGGTTTGGGGAGGAATTGGAAACTATTTTGGTGTTATTACCACTGTGTGTGTCTTTGGTGACAACTGCTCCCCTCCCTCCCCCCATTAACGCTTGTTGTTGCCTGGACAGGAAGTGAGGTCTCCCTAGACAACCATAAACACTTTGTGGATATTAATTGTAGCGGGTACTTATTTTCCCGGGATAATTTTGAATTTTTCAGTGACACCAGTGGTGTGTTCTTGGCGGTCCACCAGGTGGCGCTGTCACCATGGACCGACGGACGGACATCGCTGTGTGCTGAGCCTCCTTTTTGTCCTCTCTCGGCAGCGGTATGGTGGGGCGGGGAGCCCGCCGTGCTTGCTGGGAGAGGGGATAGAGGGGGCGGGCCATCTTGGTCGGGGGGTTGGAGTCCCAGGCACCTTCAGCCTGCGGACAGTGGTTCGTGTCCGTCCTCTAGGCGGCCTAGGCCTAGAGGACCACCGGGGATCGTGTTCCACCCCAGGCACCTTTAGCCCTGGGGTGAGGTACTTGGAAGGAGGTCCGGAGCTCAGTGCCCAACACTGAGTTCCGTGAGGGAAGGATCCTAAGGCACTCCGGGGATGGATGCCTGAATCCAAGGTGGGCGTAATGGACCGGGAAGAGCTCCTCATCTGAAGACCCGGTGCAGCATACTGCCGGTGACGGGTGAGTCTCTTGTCGGAGACCGTCCGGAAGGTGAATTTCCCTCGTGGGGAGACCATAGATCACTCTCAGGGAGGAGAGTGGAGGATCGAATTTGTGTCTGGGCCTATTCGCACTAGGGTGACCACATTTCCAAACTACCATTCAGGGACACCCTCCCTTCCCAAAAATCAGCTTGTGCTGTAACAAATCACATCACAGTGATTGGACACAAGAGGCAGGATTTATGATTTCTCCAATCACAAGCAGGGGGCGGGATTGTGCTCCTCCAGGCATTCCCGGCCAGGACAAGTACTGTCTGTGAGTAAAGTGGTGATGTGGCAGCCTTTTTTGGGGGCATCAGATTGGCCCGAGGGGGGGTGGCTGTGTCAGTTTCATTCCGGGACACTGTATTGTCCTGGAATGAATGTGCCCGGGACAGACCTGCAAAATGCGGGACTGTCCCGGGCAATCCAGGACACGTGGTCACCCTAATTCGCACCCACACCTCCTTTTCTGTTATGAAACCAAGGGAGTCCATGTTATGTTCTACAATAAAGGTGTGTTGGACTTTAACGGTGTGGGGCTCAATTTCTGGCAGACGAGGTTCGTGGAGACTCTCGGAGGGAGGATCCAGGTGCACAGCACAGACCCGAAGGTAAAACAACAGAGACATTGCTGATACACCTGTGGTGAAAGCCTGGCGTAGCTCACCCTCTCCCTCCCCTATCATACCCCTAGACCAAAGACAGTGCGAGATTGAACTTTAATAGAGGGGACTGGGGAGAGGGGTCATCTACATAATATTCCCACAAAAATATAAAAGATCGGGAGTTGGGCTATATTGTGTTTAGAATTATAACAGACAACAAGGCCCCGTAGGTATAATTGTCTGTTATGCCCACTCAGGTGCTGGGAGTCAGTGTCAGGTCAACCAGTAGCCATGGGAACAGAAATCTTCCCCACCGGCTGTACTGTCAGCCTGACCCGGCTGTCCGCATGCCAATAAAGTTATTGAATGATGGAAGGAGGCGCGCCCGAGCGATCTGACGTCACGCCGCCGGAGCGTCCCCGCCCTGCGTACTGGGCCGCAGTGGGGAGGAGGGAGGAGCCGGTTCGGTGACGTCAGTTGCTCCGCCTCCCAGCTGCATTGTGTTTCTCCCCGGGGCTGTGAGGTGCGGGACCGGCGGGAGGCGGAGGGGCCACAACCGGCACGGAGGGCCACACTCTGCGGGTGAGTCCGGGGTGGTTATCCCCCCTTTTGTTGCTGTAACACCGGGGAGACTGGGGGAGGGGGGCACACAGCCGGGGCATCCCTGGAGTGTCAGTTTTGGGGTCCAGAGAGGGGGAGGGGCCTGTCCTCTGTATAATCACCTCTGTACAGTGTATAGAGTGTCAGCTCTGGGGCCCAGAGAGGGGGAGGGGCCTGTCTTCTGTATAATCACCTCTGTACAGTGTATAGAGTGTCAGTTCTGCGGTCCAGAGAGGGGGAGGGGCCTGTCCTCTGTATAATCACCTCTGTACAGCGTATAGAGTGTCAGCTCTGGGGTCCAGAGAGGGGGTGGGGCCTGTCTTCTGTATAATCACCTCTGTACAGTGTATAGAGTGTCAGCTCTGGGGCCCAGAGAGGGGGAGGGGCCTGTCCTCTGTATAATCACCTCTGTACAGTGTATAGAGTGTCAGCTCTGGGGTCCAGAGAGGGGGAGGGGCCTGTCCTCTGTATAATCACCTCTGTACAGTGTATAGAGTGTCAGCTCTGGGGTCCAGAGAGGGGGAGGGGCCTGTCCTCTGTATAATCACCTCTGTACAGTGTATAGAGTGTCAGCTCTGGGGCCCAGAGAGGGGGAGGGGCCTGTCCTCTGTATAATCACCTCTGTACAGTGTATAGAGTGTCAGCTCTGGGGCCCAGAGAGGGGGAGGGGCCTGTCTTCTGTATAATCACCTCTGTACAGTGTATAGAGTGTCAGCTCTGGGGTCCAGAGAGGGGGAGGGGCCTGTCCTCTGTATAATCACCTCTGTACAGTGTATAGAGTGTCAGCTCTGGGGTCCAGAGAGGGGGAGGGGCCTGTCCTCTGTATAATCACCTCTGTACAGTGTATAGAGTGTCAGCTCTGGGGTCCAGAGAGGGGGAGGGGCCTGTCCTCTGTATAATCACCTCTGTACAGTGTATAGAGTGTCAGCTCTGGGGTCCAGAGAGGGGGAGGGGCCTGTCCTCTGTATAATCACCTCTGTACAGTGTATAGAGTGTCAGCTCTGGGGTCCAGAGAGGGGGAGGGGCCTGTCTTCTGTATAATCACCTCTGTACAGCGTATAGAGTGTCAGCTCTGGGGTCCAGAGAGGGGGTGGGGCCTGTCCTCTGTATAATCACCTCTGTACAGTGTATAGAGTGTCAGCTCTGGGGTCCAGAGAGGGGGTGGGGCCTGTCCTCTGTATAATCACCTCTGTACAGTGTATAGAGTGTCAGCTCTGGGGTCCAGAGAGGGGGAGGGGCCTGTCCTCTGTATAATCACCTCTGTACAGTGTATAGAGTGTCAGCTCTGGGGTCCAGAGAGGGGGAGGGGCCTGTCCTCTGTATAATCACCTCTGTACAGTGTAGAGTGTCAGCTCTGGGGTCCAGAGAGGGGGAGGGGCCTGTCTTCTGTATAATCACCTCTGTACAGCGTATAGAGTGTCAGCTCTGCGGTCCAGAGAGGGGCCTGTCTTCTGTATAATCACCTCTGTACAGTGTATAGAGTGTCAGCTCTGGGGTCCAGAGAGGGGGAGGGGCCTGTCTTCTGTATAATCACCTCTGTACAGTGTATAGAGTGTCAGCTCTGGGGTCCAGAGAGGGGGAGGGGCCTGTCTTCTGTATAATCACCTCTGTACAGTGTATAGAGTGTCAGCTCTGGGGTCCAGAGAGGGGGAGGGGCCTGTCTTCTGTATAATCACCTCTGTACAGTGTATAGAGTGTCAGCTCTGGGGTCCAGAGAGGGGGAGGGGCCTGTCTTATGTATAATCACCTCTGTACAGTGTATAGAGTGTCAGCTCTGGGGTCCAGAGAGGGGCCTGTCTTCTGTATAATCACCTCTGTACAGTGTATAGAGTGTCAGCTCTGTGGCCCAGAGAGGGGGAGGGGCCTGTCCTCTGTATAATCACCTCTGTACAGTATATAGAGTGTCAGCTCTGGGGTCCAGAGAGGGGGAGGGGCCTGTCCTCTGTATAATCACCTCTGTACAGTGTATAGAGTGTCAGCTCTGGGGTCCAGAGAGGGGGAGGGGCCTGTCCTCTGTATAATCACCTCTGTACAGTGTATAGAGTGTCAGCTCTGGGGTCCAGAGAGGGGGAGGGGCCTGTCCTCTGTATAATCACCTCTGTACAGTGTATAGAGTGTCAGCTCTGGGGTCCAGAGAGGGGGAGGGGCCTGTCCTCTGTATAATCACCTCCTGTACAGCGTATAGAGTGTCAGCTCTGGGGTCCAGAGAGGGGGAGGGGCCTGTCCTCTGTATAATCACCTCTGTACAGTGTATAGAGTGTCAGCTCTGGGGTCCAGAGAGGGGGAGGGGCCTGTCCTCTGTATAATCACCTCTGTACAGCGTATAGAGTGTCAGCTCTGGGGTCCAGAGAGGGGGAGGGGCCTGTCTTCTGTATAATCACCTCTGTACAGCGTATAGAGTGTCAGCTCTGGGGTCCAGAGAGGGGGAGGGGCCTGTCTTCTGTATAATCACCTCTGTACAGTGTATAGAGTGTCAGCTCTGGGGTCCAGAGAGGGGGAGGGGCCTGTCTTCTGTATGATCACCTCTGTACAGTATATAGAGTGTCAGCTCTGTGGCCCAGAGAGGGGGAGGGGCCTGTCCTCTGTATAATCACCTCTGTACAGTGTATAGAGTGTCAGCTCTGGGGTCCAGAGAGGAGGAGGGGCCTGTCTTCTCTGTATATGACCCCTGTACAGTATATAGAGTGTCGGCTCTGCGGCCCAGAGAGAGGGAGGGGGCGTGTACATGACCCCTGTACAATGTATGGATTGTCAGCTTTGTTGCCTAGAGAAGAGGAGGGGCCTGTCCTCCCCTGTATATGCCCCTTGTACAGTGTATAGAGCGTCAGCTCTGTTGCCCAGAGAGGGGAGGGGCTGGTCTCCTCTGTATATGACCCCTGTACAGTGTATGGAGTGTCAGCTCTGTGGCCCAGAGAGGGGAAGGGGCGAGTACATGACCATTGTACAGTATATGGAGTGTCAGCTCTGTGGCCCAGGGAAGGGGACAGGTCTGTCTCGTATGGAGTGTCAGCTCTCTGGCCCAGAGATAGAGGGAAGGGCCTGTCTTCTTTGTATATGACCCCTGTACAGTGTATAGGACAGTGATGGTGAACCTCGGCACCTCAGATGTTGTAGAACTACATTTCCCATGGTGTTCAACTACACTGCAGAGTGCATGAGCATCATGGGAAATGTAGTTCTACAACATCTCGGGTGCCAAGGTTTGCTCCTCTGTATATGACCCCTGTACAATGTATGGAGTGTCAGCTCTGTTGCCTAGAGACGGGGATGAGTTCTGAGGTCCAGAAAAAATATGTTTTGTGTGTATTTGGAATTTGTATTCTGTTTCAGGTAAATCAAAAAACAAAACATTTTGGAGGAAGTTAGGAAAGGCCACGCCCCCCTGGCAGGGAAGATTCTCCCTCACTTCCTGTGCCTGTGACACAACAGGAAGTGAGAGGAAATCTCTGTGGTGGGGAAAATCCCACCTTGCTTGTTTTCATAGAAGATTCCCCCTTTCTCTTCTTTTCTGGATACATTTCTGTGTAAATTGTTACATTTTGTAATTCCCGATGTATCGGATTTTCATCGATTTGTATTCCAATTGTATCACTTTCTTTCCTGTCTGCCTGTCCTGGGGGCTCAGCAGCCTTGTCCTCTGTCCTCTCGTGTATAATGGATGTGGTGTGAGGGGGGCAGGGCAGTGTCTGCTGTCCTCCTTCAAGTGACACCAAGCGGCCCCCTGCCTGTCCAGGGGGGCCGGATCATCGGTCAGTAGATCAGTCTCGGTCTGTGATTGCAGTGTCTGTTCCTGGGAGTCCAGCAATGTCTCGTTCTAGATCGCCCTCCTCCTGGCTCCTGAAGTACTACAAGTCTCAGCATGTCTTCCCGGTCTAGGGGGTGACCATACATTGTACAATCTCCTTTAGATCCACTATGTAGTACAAGAGCCTCTGATTGGATACAAAGCGTTGTTTAGGTTTTTCCTCATATTGGAGGAGATTGTACAATCGGATTGTTTAGTGTATGGCAAGCTTAAGACTTTCAGGTTCCATTCCCAGCTGGGCGTTCCCTGGAGCGTGTGAAAAACGTGCGGTGCCATTAATTGTTAATGTCACCCCAATGCATGTTGTGTCTGGTGGCAAAATGCATGGTAAAAAAAAAGGGGGGGGGGAAACCTGGAACGCTTCAAAATGCCCCAATGGGCGACTTTTCCATGTTTATCGCATGTAGGGCGGTCCAGTAGAGTGGGCGGGCCTAACCTGTGCTGTCACACAAAAAACACGTTCGTGCGGCGCACAGGTGTGACTGGGGCCGCGGTCTGTTGACTGGTTTCAGGTCCCAGCATGCACTGCTGTTGGTTTTTTTGCATGCCATGGCAGGCTGGGACGTCTAGTTAGTCGCCGCCTGGAGGTCTACAGGATGGCAGTGCATGCTGGGAGTTGTAATTCCTCCACACCTGAAGGGCTTCTGGATCACCGGGCTTGCTGAGTTATAGTTCCTCCATGCCTGGAGGGTTTCAGGGTGGCAGTGCATGCTTGGAGTTATAGTTAACTCCATGCTTGCAGGGCTTCTGGATCACAAGGCATGCTGGTAGTTATAGTTCCTTCATGCTTGGAGGGCTTCATGGTGGCGGGATATGCTGGGAGTTATAGTTCCTTCATGCTTGGAGGGCTTCATGGTGGCGGGATATGCTGGGAGTTATAGTTCCTCCATGCTTGCAGGGCTTCTGGATCACAAGGCATGCTGGGAGTTATAGTTCCTTCATGCTTGGAGGGCTTCATGGTGGCGGGATATGCTGGGAGTTATAGATCCTTCATGCTTGGAGGGCTTCATGGTGGCGGGATATGCTGGGAGTTATAGTTCCTCCATGCTTGCAGGGCTTCTGGATCACAAGGCATGCTGGGAGTTATAGTCCCTTCATGCTTGGAGGGCTTCATGGTGGCGGGATATGCTGGGAGTTATAGATCCTTGATGCTTGGAGGGCTTCATGGTGGCGGGATATGCTGGGAGTTATGGTTCCTCCATGCTTGCAGGGCTTCTGGATCACAAGGCATGCTGGGAGTTATAGTTTCTTTATGCCTGGAGGACTTCAAGAGGGCAGTGCTAACTGGGAGTTGTAGCTTTTCCATGCCTGAAAGGGGAAAGGTTTTTGTCACCACTAGGGGGGCTTCATGATGGCAGTACATGCTGGGAGTTATAGTTCCTCCACACCTGAAGGGCTTCTGGATCACCGGGCTTGCTGAGAGTTATAGTTCCTCCATGCCTTCAGGGCTTCATGGTGGCCGGGTATGCTGGGAGTTATAGAACCTTCATGCCTGGAGGGCTTTGGGATGGCAGGGCCTGCTGGGAGTTATAGTTCCTCCATACCTGCAGGGCTTTTGGATCACCGGGCCTGCTGGGAGTTATAGTTCCTTTATGCCTGGAGGGCTTTAGAATAGCAGTGCATGCTGGGAGTTATAGTTCCTCCATGCCTAAAAGGGGAAAGGTTGTTTTCTTTTCCAATCATTTTTTATTACTTTTCAAGAAAAAAAGCTACAACAATACAAAGCTGCAAAAATATAATGAGGCATAAGACTAAGGGAAATGTTTTCACCACCAGGAGGGCTTAAGGATGGCAAGGCATGCTGGGAGTTATAGTTCCTTCATGCCTGGAGAGGTTCAGGCTGTTGAGTTTGGCCGTGAATTATAGTTCCTCCATACCTGAAAGAACAAAGGTTGTTGTCACTGCCTGGAGGGGGTTCAGGATGACCGGGCATGCTGGGAGTTATAGTTCCCCCATGGGTGATAGTGGGAAGGTCAGTATTTCTTGCTGGCACACGTAGATTCCCAGCATGCACGGGTCATCCCATTGTGACCTCTTATGATTTCTCCCTTGGGTAGATGTAGTCTGGACTCCTGTGTGTCATGTGACTGCGCAGCCACTTCCTCTGTCCCCATGTGACAGGTATATGGTCTCTATATGGCACAGTGACTGCTCTGCACAATTCCAGCCAGTCTCAGGAATCCGTCTGAACTTTGTTCCTTTTATGTTTCATAATCACCGATTCTCAATGACAGAAATAAAGTGCAACTGCAGACAATTCTTTTTTTGTTTTGGACGGAGTGGAGAGGGATTAGGACACCTGTCAGGTCATTATTGCTGTCTGTGGCCCCGTTAGGAATATTCAGCTTCTTATTTGGCCCGGTGACGTGAAAGTAAAGAGCAATCCCAAATTGTGACTTGTCGCCATAAAAATTCTGGTAACTGCCAGGGATCCCCTCACTCTGGGGACTCTGATGGGCGCTCCTATGTAAGGGGGACTCTTTTGGGACCCTTAAGTAAGGGGGACTCCTGAGGGGACTTTCTTGTAAAGGGGGACTCATATGGGCGCTCCTATGTAAGGGCTCTGATGGTTACGCTCATGTTAAGGGGACTCGTGTAAGGGGGGATTCTGATGAGGACTCTTAAGGGGACTCTCATATAAGGGAGTGGGGATTCTCATGTAAGACGGGACTCCGATGGGCGCTCTCATAAAAAAGGGGTGCTCTGATGGGGACTCTCATGTAAAAGGGAGGCTTTGATCGTCACTCTTATGTAAGGGGGTGGACTCTAAAGGGGACTTTCAAGTTAGAGGGGACTGTGATAGGGACTTTAATGGGGATTCTCATGTAAGAGGGGACTCTGATAGGGACATTAATGGGGATTATCATGTAAGAGGGGATTCTGATGGGGACTCTGATTTGGGACTCTGATGGGGACTTTAATGGGGACTCTGATGGGGACATTAATGGGGACTCTGATGGGTACATTTATGAGGATTCTCATGTAAGAGGGGACTCTGATAGGGACTTTAATTGGGATTCTCATGTAAGAGGGGATTCTGATGGGGACATTAACGGGGACTCTGATATGGACTTTAATGGGGATTCTCATGTAAGAGGGGACTGTGATAGGGACTATAATGGGGATTCTCATGTAAGAGGGGACTCTGATAGGGACATTAATGGGGATTCTCATGTAAGAGGGGACTCTGATAGGGACTTTAATGGGGATTCTCATGTAAGAGGGGACTGTGATAGGGACTATAATGGGGATTCTCATGTAAGAGGGGACTCTGATAGGGACATTAATGGGGATTCTCATGTAAGAGGGGACTCTGATAGGGACTTTAATGG
Source organism: Rana muscosa (assembly GCA_029206835.1). NCBI lineage: Eukaryota > Metazoa > Chordata > Amphibia > Anura > Ranidae > Rana > Rana muscosa. Next base: position 282,372,894 of record CM055121.1, read on the forward strand.
GGATTCTCATGTAAGAGGGGACTGTGATAGGGACTATAATGGGGATTCTCATGTAAGAGGGAACTCTGATAGGGACTATAATGGGGATTCTCATGTAAGAGGGGACTGTGATAGGGACTATAATGGGGATTCTCATGTAAGAGGGGACTGTGATAGGGACATTAATGGGGATTCTCATGTAAGAGGGCACTCTGATAGGGACATTAATGGGGATTCTCATGTAAGAGGGGACTGTGATAGGGACTATAATGGGGATTCTCATGTAAGAGGGAACTCTGATAGGGACTATAATGGGGATTCTCATGTAAGAGGGCACTCTGATAGGGACATTAATGGGGATTCTCATGTAAGAGGGCACTCTGATAGGGACATTAATGGGGATTCTCATGTAAGAGGGGACTGTGATAGGGACTATAATGGGGATTCTCATGTAAGAGGGCACTCTGATAGGGACATTAATGGGGATTCTCATGTAAGAGGGAACTCTGATAGGGACTTTAATGGGGATTCTCATGTAAGAGGGGACTGTGATAGGGACTATAATGGGGATTCTCATGTAAGAGGGCACTCTGATAGGGACATTAATGGGGATTCTCATGTAAGAGGGAACTCTGATAGGGACTATAATGGGGATTCTCATGTAAGAGGGGACTGTGATAGGGACTATAATGGGGATTCTCATGTAAGAGGGAACTCTGATAGGGACTATAATGGGGATTCTCATGTAAGAGGGGACTGTGATAGGGACATTAATGGGGATTCTCATGTAAGAGGGAACTCTGATAGGGACTTTAATGGGGATTCTCATGTAAGAGGGGACTGTGATAGGGACTATAATGGGGATTCTCATGTAAGAGGGAACTCTGATAGGGACTATAATGGGGATTCTCATGTAAGAGGGCACTCTGATAGGGACATTAATGGGGATTCTCATGTAAGAGGGAACTCTGATAGGGACTTTAATGGGGATTCTCATGTAAGAGGGGACTGTGATAGGGACTATAATGGGGATTCTCATGTAAGAGGGAACTCTGATAGGGACTTTAATGGGGATTCTCATGTAAGAGGGGACTGTGATAGGGACTATAATGGGGATTCTCATGTAAGAGGGCACTCTGATAGGGACATTAATGGGGATTCTCATGTAAGAGGGGACTCTGATAGGGACATTAATGGGGATTCTCATGTAAGAGGGAACTCTGATAGGGACTTTAATGGGGATTCTCATGTAAGAGGGGACTGTGATAGGGACTATAATGGGGATTCTCATGTAAGAGGGAACTCTGATAGGGACTATAATGGGGATTCTCATGTAAGAGGGGACTGTGATAGGGACTATAATGGGGATTCTCATGTAAGAGGGCACTCTGATAGGGACATTAATGGGGATTCTCATGTAAGAGGGGACTGTGATAGGGACTATAATGGGGATTCTCATGTAAGAGGGCACTCTGATAGGGACATTAATGGGGATTCTCATGTAAGAGGGGACTCTGATAGGGACATTAATGGGGATTCTCATGTAAGAGGGGACTGTGATAGGGACATTAATGGCGATTCTCATGTAAGAGGGAACTCTGATAGGGACTTTAATGGGGATTCTCATGTAAGAGGGGACTGTGATAGGGACTATAATGGGGATTCTCATGTAAGAGGGAACTCTGATAGGGACTATAATGGGGATTCTCATGTAAGAGGGCACTCTGATAGGGACATTAATGGGGATTCTCATGTAAGAGGGCACTCTGATAGGGACATTAATGGGGGTTCTCATGTAAGAGGGGACTGTGATAGGGACTATAATGGGGATTCTCATGTAAGAGGGCACTCTGATAGGGACTTTAATGGGGATTCTCATGTAAGAGGGGACTGTGATAGGGACTATAATGGGGATTCTCATGTAAGAGGGCACTCTGATAGGGACATTAATGGGGATTCTCATGTAAGAGGGGACTGTGATAGGGACTATAATGGGGATTCTCATGTAAGAGGGCACTCTGATAGGGACATTAATGGGGATTCTCATGTAAGAGGGGACTCTGATAGGGACATTAATGGGGATTCTCATGTAAGAGGGGACTGTGATAGGGACATTAATGGGGATTCTCATGTAAGAGGGAACTCTGATAGGGACTTTAATGGGGATTCTCATGTAAGAGGGGACTGTGATAGGGACTATAATGGGGATTCTCATGTAAGAGGGAACTCTGATAGGGACTATAATGGGGATTCTCATGTAAGAGGGCACTCTGATAGGGACATTAATGGGGATTCTCATGTAAGAGGGCACTCTGATAGGGACATTAATGGGGATTCTCATGTAAGAGGGGACTGTGATAGGGACTATAATGGGGATTCTCATGTAAGAGGGCACTCTGATAGGGACTTTAATGGGGATTCTCATGTAAGAGGGGACTGTGATAGGGACTATAATGGGGATTCTCATGTAAGAGGGAACTCTGATAGGGACTATAATGGGGATTCTCATGTAAGAGGGGACTGTGATAGGGACTATAATGGGGATTCTCATGTAAGAGGGCACTCTGATAGGGACATTAATGGGGATTCTCATGTAAGAGGGGACTGTGATAGGGACTATAATGGGGATTCTCATGTAAGAGGGCACTCTGATAGGGACTATAATGGGGATTCTCATGTAAGAGGGCACTCTGATAGGGACATTAATGGGGATTCTCATGTAAGAGGGCACTCTGATAGGGACATTAATGGGGATTCTCATGTAAGAGGGCACTCTGATAGGGACATTAATGGGGATTCTCATGTAAGAGGGGACTCTGATGGGCGCTCTTATGTAAGGGGGGGGGTTGGATTCCCCCCCATGCTCCAGAATAGAAGTCCTTTGGGTTGGTTGCTGAGCTCACCCCCTGAACTCGTCATTCCTCTGGGCTCTCTGATTGTGATCTTCTCATCGATAATATAAAGGAAATGATCAGAGAGTTCTTGGAGCGGCCCCGGGGCCCCACAGGCACTCTCTGCTCCTGGAATTTCCTCTAAGTGCCTCGTACCGTAATCCTGATTTATTTATATAGCTGAGTGTCTGCCACACGCCATTTCACAAGCAATTGACCAAAACTCTCCAGTGAAAGTAAATTTGCTCATTCTCCGGCTGGCATCTCAAGAACGTTCTTCAGCACAAGTCCTCTTGGGTCACCTTCAGGTGGGCATAGTACACAGGAGTGCACGCCCCCCCATCACACACTATACAGGTGAGTGTAGAGGAGGGCCTGGGGGGCATGAGCTGCCTTTTCCCCAGTCTTGGACAGTTGTACCGGCTCCTCTTCTGAAATGGCTTCCTCTGATTTTATTGCACACTGTGAGCCTCTCACAATGTGCATTAGAAGCTGCAGCAAGTCACATAAAGCCCCGTCTCATTTCCTGGCATCATCTAGCCTATGGGTGCCCAACCTGCGGCCCTCCAGCTGTTGCAGAACTTCTGCATGTCCCATGAGGCATTGCAAGGCTGACGGTTACAAGCATGACTCCCAAAAGCAGAGGCATGATGGGACTTGTAGTTCCGCAACAGCTGGAGGGCCGCAGGCTTTCCTCTTCACTCTGACTGGTACTGTCCTGCCCCTTTCATTCATTGTATTTCAGTTCTATCAATCATAGAGGCTCTGCGTGGGTGTTACCAAGGGCGGTCTGCATGCAAATGCAGCCTGCTTGGAAAACGCCCATTTCTCCAGACTAACGTCCTCCAATCGTGGCGTTTTGATATTTGCATAACTCCTCCCAAGATGCAGCTGGCTGCATCAGGACTGAGGGCTCTTGCGAGAAGTACTGGGGCAGGGTGCTGTGATGTGGTCATGAAGCTGTCTACAGCCCCTCCCACCGGCCATGATCTGCCTGCATTGCATATGAGCAGCGCAGAGACCCAACTATGACATAACTACACAGTCTACAATAAGGTATTTGATGAAAATGGAAAGGATTTATTTAAAAATGTCATTAGCATGGTGATGGGTGGGGTGGAGGGGAGCGGCTGAAGGCAAAATATAAGCAGTTTAAAGTGATTGTAAAGCTTTGTTTTTTATTTTATTTTATATAACAAACATGTTATACTTGCCTCCTCTGTGCAAGGGTTTTGCACAAAGTGGCCCCAATCCTCCTTTTCTGGGGTCCCCAGCGGCGCTCCTAGCCCCTCCTCTTCCTTAGGTGCCCCCACTGAGAGACGCTTTCCATGGGGGCACTCGTGCGGGCGCGCTCCCGAGTCCTGCTGCTGCGTCCATTAACACAGACAGAAGGGGTTAGCCCCGCCCCCTGGCTCCCGTGTCACTGGATTTGATTGGCTCCTGCTGCTTTTAATCTATCCAATGAGGACCAGAGACAGTGGCTGAAGCTGCTGTGCTCGTCCCTGTCGCTGGAACGATCGTGTTCAAGTAAGAACACGGGGGGCTCTGGGGGGGGGGGGGGTGTTGCAGCACAGAAGGTTTTTCACCTTAATGTATAGAATGTATTAAGTTGAAAAACCATGAAGTTAATCTTTAAGGCCCCTTTCACACTGGGGCGGGAGGTCCGTCGGCGGTATTTTTAGCGGCGCTTTACCATCAATTTCGCTGCACTATTCGGCCGCTAGCGGTGCGTCCCCAGCGGCCGAGAAAGGGTTAAAAACCACCACAAAGCGCCTCTGCAGAGGCGCTATGCCGGCGGTATAGCCCCAGTGCCCCATTGATTTCAATGGGCAGGAGCGGTATACACACCGCTCCTTCACCACTCCAAAGATGCTGCTAGACTGGACTTTTTTTACCATCCTGCTAGCGCACCGCTGTTTCAGGTCGCTTTGCAGGCGCTATTTTTAGCGTTCTAGCACCTGCAAAGCGCCCCAGTGTGAAAGGGGTCTTGATGGCTGTTCTGTTGGTCTAGTAGTTTTCGAGTCGCTGATCTGGAACAATTTTGGATACCTGATTTAATTAGCTGCATACTTGTGTCAGTGGATCTTTCCCCAGTGGGGACTCGGACAATACCACAGACCCGACAGAGCCTCTAAGATTCATTAAAGGAGTTGTAAACCCTAAGGCCTGGTTCACACTGGGGCGACAAACGCTCCGACATTGGGAGCTCATGTCGCATGACGTGTAAAAATCAATGAATCCCTATGAGAGCCGTCCTAACTGGTCCGACACAAGTCGGTCCGACATTAAAAATGCTCCCTGTACTACTTCTGTCCGACTTTGATCCGACTTCAGCCCATTGAATATCATTGAAGTCGGATCAAAGTAGGATCCTTGTCCTAACCATCCGACATTTGACATCCGACATGGTGATTACAGCAGCAGTAAAAGGAATTTATCTCACCCTGGGATTGTTTTGATTGGTCAAAGGACAAGTCAGACTAGCACAAAGTCGGATCAAAGTAGTATCCTGTTCATGAATGTCGGATGGATGTCGGACCAATGTAGGATCAATGTAGGACTGATGTCGCAGAGCAAAGTAGGATGAAAGTCGGATGAATGTCGTGTTGTATCAGTGTGAACCCAGCCTCAAGGTTTTTCACCTTAATACGTTCTATACATTAAGGTGAAAAACCTCCCTTGATGCAGCAACCCCTCCGAGCCCCCCGTTTACTTACCTGAGCCATTGGCTCCCGCTGCTGTCAATCAAATCCAATGACCCGGGCGCTGGGGCCGAGTCCTGCTGTCTGTGTCAATAGACGTAGCAGTGGGACTTGGGAGCGCGCCTGCACGGGTGTCCCGAAGGACAGCGCTTCTCCGGGGGGCACTCGAGAAGAGGAGGAGCCACCAGCGCCGCTAGGGGACCCCAGAAGAGGAGGATCAGGGCCACTCTGTGCAAAACCAACAGCACAGAGGTCAGTATGACATGTTTGTTATTTAAAAAAAAATAACAAGGGTTTAGTAACACTTTAAACCTTTTAAATAAATAAAAAAAAAGCAATTTGTGCTGTCTGTATCCCCATTCCAGAGATTCCTCCCACTTCCTTTCTCAGTGACCCCACAGGAAGTCTACGCAGTAAAAACTTTCTAACCTTGTGCTAACCCAACCTGTGGCCCTCCAGCTGTTGTGAAACTACAAGTCCCATGAGGCATTGCAAACCTGACCATTTATAAGCATGATTTCCAAAGGCATGATGGAACTTGTAGTTCCATATTAGCTGCAGGTTGAACACCCATGCCTTTAAAGGGGTTGTAAAGGTTATTTTTTTATTTTCTAAATAGGTTCCTTTAAGCTAATGCATTGTTGGTTCACTTACCTTTTCCTTCGATTTCCCTTCTAAATGTTTTTTTTCTTTGTTTTCTTTGTCTGAATTTCTCACTTCCTGTTCCTCCTCAGTAAGCTGTTCTGGCTGACTCCACACCACTCGGATGATGGTGTGAAGTTTAGTGAGGAGAGACAGGAAGTGAGAAATTCAGACAAAGAAAAAAAAATTTAGAAGGTAAATCAAAGGAAAAGGTAAGTGAACCAACAATGCACAAGCTTAAAGGAACCTATTTAGAAAATAAAAAACAAACCTTTACAACCCCTTTAAGGTAGAGATGCACTGATCTATCGGCCACTAAAAATGATTGGGATTTGCGGCATTTTGGCGATTTAAAAGAAAAAAAGTACAGAAAAACACGCGTCATTATGCTGAGATTTTCATAGGTCATATGACTCAAAAACGCAACAGGGGTGCGTTTTTTTTTTGTTTTTTTTTTATGCGTTTTTGCCATGTTTTCAATGCATTTCAATAGGGAGGTACGTTACACAGAAACAGACCAATGTGAAGACCTAAATAGAATTTAAAAGGGATGCATCTTTCTTTTGTGTTTGAAAAAAAAAAAAGGGCACAAAATTTTAATTACATTTTTAAATAAATTTTAAAAAGTAACCGTTGTAATCGTTGCGAATTGAGTCGCTCCGACTTCGTAAAGGGTTCCTGCACTACTTTCGGTCTGACTTTGGTCTGACTTGCATTGACTTCTGTTTATCGCGTTAAATTCTGTTATTAGTCGCATGCAAGTCACATTGGGGACCGGCTTCAAAGTTGCGGCAGTGTGAACCCAGGCGAAGTAACTTCATTACATTTTATACCTTTTTTTTCTTTTTATTGCAAAAAAGTTGTTTTTTGACAAATGTTTACCAATTCAGCGGTATCGGTATCCCTGCCAAATATGCCGTGCTGACCAAAATACAGCGTTCTCTACTAAACGTCGGTGTGATCACAGTTACTTCCTCGCCAGAAACATTAAAGTCAGCAGAAAATTGCTCTGAAAATTCCCATTACTTGGCTGACATGCTTCCATACATTCTGAGCCACTAAGAACTATGCAGGGGTTGCGGGTTGAGGGTTGACTGAAGCCAGGGGACCATCATTTGCCAGTTTGGGGGGGCGGCAGTGGTCGGCTCCAAAGAGATGGTGGCTGAGGTCATGACGTGATGTGATGTGAAAAAGTGGTCGTGCTCTCTCTTTTGCGCGCTCTCGCTTCTCTCTTTTTTCTCCTCTTCTCTCTTTTTTCTCCTCTTCTCTCTTTTTTCTCCTCTTCTCTCTTTTTTCTCCTCTTCTCTCTTTTTTTTCTCCTCTTCTTTCTCTTTTTTTCTCCTTCTTTCTCTTTTTTTCTCCTTCTTTCTCTTTTTTTCTCCTTCTTTCTCTTTTTTTCTCCTTCTTCTTTCTCTTTTTTTTCTCCTTCTTCTTCTTTCTCTTTTTTTTCTCCTTCTTCTTTCTCTTTTTTTTTTCTCCTTCTTCTTCTTTCTCTTTTTTTTCTCCTTCTTCTTCTTCTTTCTCTTTTTTTTTTCTCCTTCTTCTTCTTCTTTCTCTTTTTTTTTTCTCCTTCTTCTTCTTCTTTCTCTTTTTTTTTTCTCCTTCTTCTTCTTCTTTCTCTTTTTTTTCTCCTTCTTCTTCTTTCTCTTTTTTTTTCTCCTTCTTCTTCTTCTTCTTTCTCTTTTTTTTTCTCCTTCTTCTTCTTCTTTCTCTTTTTTTTTTCTCCTTCTTCTTCTTTCTCTTTTTTTTTCTCCTTCTTCTTCTTCTTCTTTCTCTTTTTTTTCTCCTTCTTCTTCTTCTTTCTCTTTTTTTTTTCTCCTTCTTCTTTCTCTTTTTTTTTTCTCCTTCTTTCTCTTTTTTTTTTCTCCTTCTTCTTTCTCTTTTTTTTCCTCCTTCTTCTTTCTCTTTTTTTTTTTTTCTCCTTCTTCTTTCTCTTTTTTTTTTTCTCCTTCTTCTTTCTCTTTTTTTTTCTCCTTCTTCTTTCTCTTTTTTTTTTCTCCTTCTTCTTTCTCTTTTTTTTTTCTCCTTCTTCTTTCTCTTTTTTTTTCTCCTTCTTCTTTCTCTTTTTTTTCTCCTTCTTCTTTCTCTTTTTTTTTCTCCTTCTTCTTTCTCTTTTTTTTTCTCCTTCTTCTTTCTCTTTTTTTTTTCTCCTTCTTCTTTCTCTTTTTTTTTCTCCTTCTTCTTTCTCTTTTTTTTTCTCCTTCTTCTTTCTCTTTTTTTTTCTCCTTCTTTCTCTTTTTTTTTCTCCTTCTTCGTTCTCTTTTTTTTCTCCTCTTCTTCTTTCTCTTTTTTTTTTTTTTTCTCTTTTTTCCTCCTACTCGTTTCATTTCCAGATTGGGGGGGGGGGGTTCGGGGCGTTGCGTCAGTGGTCGGCTCCAAAGAGATGGTGGCTGAGGTCATGACGGAATGTGATGTAATCGTGAGCCAAAACCAAGGGTGCCGCTCCAAGTTCCCCTGTCCAAATCGGGTAATTCACATCATAGGTGCTGGCCTAGGATAAGCCCGTCCTGGCTCCATGCATGCAGTATAGGAAGGAGAGAAACTCCCGAACAGGCCTCACGTCAAATTCCTGGTGTACCACCCCAGAGAAACCGGCTATGCGTAATATGACATCCCATCCCATATAGGAAGGAGAGAAACGTCCTAACAGGCCTTGCGTCGATTTTCCTATTGTACCACCCTCGAGGAACAGGCCATGCGTAATATGACATCCCATCTAGGAAGGAGAGAAACTTCCGAACAGGCCTCACAGAGATTTTCCTATTGTACCACCCCCAAGGAACAGGCCATGTGTAATATGACAACATCCCATATAGAAAGGAGAGTAACTTCCGAACAGACCTCATGTTGATTTCCTGGTGTACCACCCCTGAGGAACAGGCCGTACCTAATATGACATCACATCCCATATAGGAAGAGGGGAAACTTCCAAACGGGCATCACATCGAATTCCTGTTGTACCACCCACGAAGAACAGGCCATGCGTAATATGACAACGCATCCCGTATAGGAAGGAAAGAAACTCCCGAACAGGCCTCGCATCGATTTTCCTATGGTACCACCCCCAAGGAACAGTCCATGCGTAATATCACATCACATTCCATATAGTAAGGAAAGAAATGCCTGAATGCCAGCAAGTCCTGACAATCCGTAGAGTGAAAGCAGCCTCAGTCCAGCTCCAGCCAGGCAATGGCTCCAATGTGTTTCACCCCGCCCACTGGGCATATTCATGGAGGTGATGAAACACGTTGGAGGCGTGGCCTGGGTGTAGCTGGGCTGAGGCTGCTTTTACTCCGATTGTCAGGTCTTGCTGGTGTGTGGAGTTCGAGAGTTTTTTTCTCCTTCCCATACAGGATGTAATGTCTGTTCCTCGGGGGGATGGTACACCAGGAAATCAATGTGAGGCCTGCAGTGATTGTTTCCTGACACCACCGGTCTTCCTGGACAGATTGCATTTACCATATTTGTAGATGTCGGGGCAGCGTCGCATTTCTTTGATGACTCATTTACACCATTGCAGCAATACGTTTGCGTTGTGGTGGAATTCATTTGGAATAGCGCCCTCAGGGAACTTGCCTGTTTTGCAACAATGTGTGGTAGTGCAGTGGCAATTTCCCAAACATTAGGGGGGGGGGGGCGGGCGGCCGGCCCTGTCAGCTTTATCTCAATGCTTTAGGCTTTTTTCGCGCGTGTGTGTGTGTCGCCTCCACAACCTGCTTCAACCCCTTGATTGCCGCAACCAACAATAGACAGCTGGCTGATTTTATGGGGTGTTTCCCATTGTTGTGAATGGAGACAGACATCACTGACCCCACAGATGGACTCCGACTCTCATTATTCGTTCCTATATACAGCACAGGCTATTGAAGTGTTAATTCTGATCAATAAAGCGTTTTTAAGGGAAAGTCCACTTTTTTTCACATATTGATCCGTATCATTCCTCTACAAGTCGTATAATGTCACTAAAAAGGAAGAAGCCGTTGTTGGCTGCGTACATCCATTCACTTGTATTGGTGGCTGGTACCGGGGATTATACACCTCGGCACACAGGAGAGGCAAAGCATTCATGTAGGCCTGAGTACTAGCATGATTGTGTCCATGCTGAGCCGTCATCTCAGTCTGTAGATGGTGACCCCGGATGATGCCTGAACAAGGATGGCGCCTGCCTTCTGGAGAGAAAAGCAGAATAAAGGCATTGTCAGGGGGAGTCCTGTGATCTCCTGCGAGATAATGAATACCTGGAAGCGTTACTGACACATCACCAAGTATTCTGGGCCCAACATATCTGACAGGTCTGTTAAGCCCTGTACACACGATCGGATTTCCGATGGAATAAAATCCGATGGATTTTTCCATCGGAATTCCGATGAAGCTGACTTCCATCAGTCTTGCCTACACACCATCAGTCAAAAATCCGACTGTCCAAAATGCCGTGACGTAAAACACTCAGACGAGCCGAGAAAAATGAAGTTCAATGCTTCTGAGCATGCGTCAACTTGATTCTGAGCATGCGTGGGTTTTTTCTCCGATGGAGTTCCCCACAGACGATCGGAATTTGCTATCAGTTTTTTTTTTCCATCGGATTAATTTAAAACACGTTCTATTTTTATTCACCGATGGGGAAAAAAGACCGGTGGGGCCCACACACAATCGGTTTGTCCGATGAGAAAAGTCCATCGAACTGTTTTCATCAGTAAAACCGTTTGTGTGTACAGGGCTTAACTGTATTACTATAGGGGGTCTGTGGCTGGATCAGCTCGTCCATTCACAAGTGTCTGCCTGGAATAATGTACAGAGCCGAGACAACGTCCCCTCCAGGAGAATCCTATGAATCATTTACATTCCGAGAGCAGAATCTACCTCTCCCTCGCCTGGAGATAATGACTGAGTCACTGCTGAGAGGCCTCTGCTTCCGCTGACTACCAGAGAAAACTCTCACTTTTCTCTCTCTCTCTGTGTCTCTCTCGCTCACTTTTTATTGTCTCTGTCTCTCTCTCTCTCTGTCTTTTTGTCTCTCTCTGTCTTTTTGTCTCTCTCTGTCTTTTTGCCTCTCTCTCTGTCTTTTTGCCTCTCTCTCTGTCTTTTTGCCTCTCTCTCTGTCTTTTTGCCTCTCTCTCTGTCTTTTTGCCTGTCTTTTTGCCTCTCTCTCTGTCTTTTTGTCTCTCTCTCTGTCTTTTTGTCTCTCTCTGTCTTTTTGTCTCTCTCTGTCTTTTTGTCTCTCTCTGTCTTTTTGTCTCTCTCTGTCTTTTTGTCTCTCTCTGTCTTTTTGCCTCTCTCTCTGTCTTTTTGCCTCTCTCTCTGTCTTTTTGCCTCTCTCTCTGTCTTTTTGCCTCTCTCTCTGTCTTTTTGCCTCTCTCTCTGTCTTTTTGTCTCTCTCTGTCTTTTTGCCTCTCTCTCTCTGTCTTTTTGCCTCTCTCTCTCTCTCTGTCTTTTTGCCTCTCTCTCTCTCTGTCTTTTTGCCTCTCTCTCTCTCTCTGTCTTTTTGCCTCTCTCTCTCTGTCTTTTTGCCTCTCTCTCTCTGTCTTTTTGCCTCTCTCTCTCTCTCTCTCTCTCTCTCTCTGTCTTTTTGCCTCTCTCTCTCTCTCTCTCTCTCTGTCTTTTTGCCTCTCTCTCTCTCTCTCTCTCTCTGTCTTTTTGCCTCTCTCTCTCTCTCTGTCTTTTTGCCTCTCTCTCTCTCTCTGTCTTTTTGCCTCTCTCTCTCTCTCTGTCTTTTTGCCTCTCTCTCTCTCTCTCTCTGTCTTTTTGCCTCTCTCTCTCTCTCTCTGTCTTTTTGCCTCTCTCTCTCTCTCTCTGTCTTTTTGCCTCTCTCTCTCTCTCTGTCTTTTTGCCTCTCTCTCTCTCTCTCTGTCTTTTTGCCTCTCTCTCTCTCTCTCTCTGTCTTTTTGCCTCTCTCTCTCTCTCTCTGTCTTTTTGCCTCTCTCTCTCTCTCTCTGTCTTTTTGCCTCTCTCTCTCTCTCTCTGTCTTTTTGCCCCCCTCTCTCTCTCTCTCTCTGTCTTTTTGCCCCCCTCTCTCTCTCTCTCTCTCTCTCTGTCTTTTTGCCCCTCTCTCTCTCTCTCTCTCTCTGTCTTTTTGCCCCTCTCTCTCTCTCTCTCTCTCTGTCTTTTTGCCCCTCTCTCTCTCTCTGTCTTTTTGCCCCTCTCTCTCTCTTTTTTTGCCCCCCTCTCTCTTTTTTTTTGCCCCCCTCTCTCTCTCTCTGTCTTTGCCCCTCTCTCTCTCTCTCTCTCTGTCTTTTTGCCCCTCTCTCTCTCTGTCTTTTTGCCCCTCTCTCTCTCTGTCTTTTTGCCCCTCTCTCTCTCTCTGTCTTTTTGCCCCTCTCTCTCTCTCTGTCTTTTTGCCCCTCTCTCTCTGTGTCTTTTTGCCCCTCTCTCTCTCTGTGTCTTTTTGCCCCTCTCTCTCTCTGTGTCTTTTTGCCCCTCTCTCTCTCTGTGTCTTTTTGCCCCTCTCTCTCTCTGTGTCTTTTTGCCCCTCTCTCTCTCTCTGTGTCTTTTTGCCCCTCTCTCTCTCTCTGTGTCTTTTTGCCCCTCTCTCTCTCTCTCTGTGTCTTTTTGCCCCTCTCTCTCTCTCTCTCTGTCTTTTTGCCTCTCTCTCTCTCTCTCTCTGTCTTTTTGCCTCTCTCTCTCTCTCTCTTTTTTTGCCCTCTCTCTCTCTCTCTCTCTCTCTCTCTCTCTGTCTCTCTGTCTTTTTGCCCCTCTCTCTCTCTCTGTCTTTTTGCCCCTCTCTCTCTCTGTCTTTTTGCCCCTCTCTCTCTCTCTCTCTTTTTTTGCCCCTCTCTCTCTCTCTCTCTGTCTTTTTGCCCCTCTCTCTCTCTCTGTCTTTTTGCCCCTCTCTCTCTCTCTGTCTTTTTGCCCCTCTCTCTCTCTCTCTGTCTTTTTGCCCCTCTCTCTCTCTGTCTTTTTGCCCCTCTCTCTCTGTCTTTTTGCCCCTCTCTCTCTGTCTTTTTGCCCCTCTCTCTCTCTCTGTCTTTTTGCCCCTCTCTCTCTCTCTGTCTTTTTGCCCTCTCTCTCTCTCTGTCTTTTTGCCCCTCTCTCTCTCTCTGTCTTTTTGCCCCTCTCTCTCTCTCTGTCTTTTTGCCCCTCTCTCTCTCTCTGTCTTTTTGCCCCTCTCTCTCTCTCTGTCTTTTTGCCCCTCTCTCTCTCTCTGTCTTTTTGCCCTCTCTCTCTCTCTGTCTTTTTGCCCCTCTCTCTCTCTGTCTTTTTGCCCCTCTCTCTCTGTCTTTTTGCCCCTCTCTCTCTCTGTCTTTTTGCCCCTCTCTCTCTCTGTCTTTTTGCCCCTCTCTCTCTCTGTCTTTTTGCCCCTCTCTCTCTCTCTCTCTGTCTTTTTGCCCCTCTCTCTCTCTCTTTTTTTGCCCCCCTCTCTCTCTCTCTCTTTTTTGCCCCCCCCCCCTCTCTCTCTCTCTCTTTTTTTGCCCCCCTCTCTCTCTCTCTTTTTTTGCCCCTCTCTCTCTCTCTCTGTTTTTTTGCCCCTCTCTCTCTCTCTCTGTCTTTTGCCCCTCTCTCTCTCTTTTTGCCCCTCTCTCTCTCTGTCTTTTTGCCCCTCTCTCTCTCTCTCTCTCTTTTTTTGCCCCTCTCTCTCTCTCTCTCTCTTTTTTTTGCCCCCCTCTCTCTCTCTCTCTCTGTCTTTTTTGCCCCCCTCTCTCTCTCTCTCTCTCTGTCTTTTTGCCCCTCTCTCTCTCTCTCTGTCTTTTTGCCCCCCCTCTCTCTCTCTTTTTTTTGCCCTCTCTCTCTCTCTCTCTCTCTCTGTCTTTTTGCCCCCCTCTCTCTCTCTCTCTGTCTTTTTGCCCCTCTCTCTCTCTGTCTTTTTGCCCCTCTCTCTCTCTGTCTTTTTGCCCCTCTCTCTCTGTCTTTTTGCCCCTCTCTCTCTCTGTCTTTTTTTGCCCCCTCTCTCTCTCTCTGTCTTTTTTTGCCCCTCTCTCTCTCTCTGTCTTTTTGCCCCTCTCTCTCTCTGTCTTTTTGCCCCTCTCTCTCTCTCTGTCTTTTTGCCCCTCTCTCTCTCTGTCTTTTTGCCCCTCTCTCTGTCTTTTTGCCCCTTTCTCTCTCTCTCTGTCTTTTTGCCCCTTTCTCTCTCTCTCTGTCTTTTTGCCCCTCTCTCTCTCTCTGTCTTTTTGCCCCTCTCTCTCTCTCTGTCTTTTTGCCCCCCTCTCTGTCTCTCTGTCTTTTTGCCCCTCTCTGTCTCTCTGTCTTTTTGCCCCTCTCTGTCTCTCTGTCTTTTGCCCCTCTCTGTCTCTCTGTCTTTTTGCCCCTCTCTCTCTCTCTCTCTCTGTCTTTTTGCCCCTCTCTCTCTCTCTCTGTCTTTTTGCCCCTCTCTCTCTGTCTTTTTGCCCCTCTCTCTCTGTCTTTTTGCCCCTCTCTCTCTCTCTCTCTGTCTTTTTGCCCCTCTCTCTCTCTCTTTTTTTGCCCCCCTCTCTCTCTCTGTCTTTTTGCCCCTCTCTCTCTCTGTCTTTTTGCCCCTACTACATCTCTGTCTTTTGCCTCTCTCTCTCTCTCTGTCTTTTTGCCTCTCTCTCTCTCTCTGTCTTTTTGCCTCTCTCTCTCTCTCTCTGTCTTTTTGCCCCTCTCTCTCTGTCTTTTTGCCCCTCTCTCTCTCTCTCTGTCTTTTTGCCCCTCTCTCTCTCTCTCTCTCTCTCTTTTTTTGCCCCCCTCTCTCTCTCTGTCTTTTTGCCCCTCTCTCTCTCTGTCTTTTTGCCCCTCTCTCTGTCTTTTTGCCTCTCTCTCTCTCTCTGTCTTTTTGCATCTCTCTCTCTCTGTCTTTTTGCCTCTCTCTCTCTCTGTCTTTTTGCCTCTCTCTCTCTCTGTCTTTTTGCCTCTCTCTCTCTGTCTTTTTGCCTCTCTCTCTGTCTTTTTGCCTCTCTCTCTGTCTTTTTGTGCCTCTCTCTCTCTCTCTCTGTCTTTTTTGCGCCTCTCTCTCTCTCTCTCTGTCTTTTTGCGCCTCTCTCTCTCTCTCTCTGTCTTTTTGCGCCTCTCTCTCTCTCTGTCTTTTTGCGCCTCTCTCTCTCTCTGTCTTTTTGCGCCTCTCTCTCTCTCTGTCTTTTGCGCCTCTCTCTCTCTGTCTTTTTGCGCCTCTCTCTCTCTGTCTTTTTGCGCCTCTCTCTCTCTCTCTCTGTCTTTTTGCGCCTCTCTCTCTCTGTCTTTTTTGCCCCTCTCTCTCTCTCTCTCCTGTGTCTTTTTGCCTCTCTCTCTCTCTCTGTGTCTTTTTGCCTCTCTCTCTCTCTGTCTTTTTGCCTCTCTCTCTCTCTCTGTCTTTTTGCCCCTCTCTCTCTCTCTCTGTCTTTTTGCCCCCTCTCTCTCTCTCTCTCTCTCTCTCTGTCTTTTTGCCCCCCTCTCTCTCTCTCTCTCTCTGTCTTTTTGCCCCTCTCTCTCTCTCTCTGTCTGTCTTTTTGCCCCCCTCTCTCTCTGTCTGTCTTTTTGCCCCTCTCTCTCTCTGTCTTTTTGCCTCTCTCTCTCTCTCTCTCTCTCTGTCTTTTTGCCTCTCTCTCTCTCTCTCTGTCTTTTTGCCTCTCTCTCTCTCTGTCTTTTGCCCCTCTCTCTCTCTCTCTGTCTTTTGCCTCTCTCTCTCTCTCTCTCTCTCTCTCTGTCTTTTTGCCTCTCTCTCTGTCTTTTTGCCTCTCTCTCTCTCTCTCTCTCTCTCTGTCTTTTTGCCTCTCTCTCCCCCCCCTCTCTCTCTCTCTCTCTCTCTCTCTGTCTTTTTGCCTCTCTCTCTCTCTCTCTCTCTCTCTCTGTCTTTTTGCCTCTCTCTCTCTCTCTCTCTCTCTCTCTGTCTTTTTGCCTCTCCCTCTCTCTCTCTCTCTGTCTTTTTGCCTCTCCCTCTCTCTCTCTGTCTTTTTGCCTCTCTCTCTCTCTCTCTCTGTCTTTTTGCCTCTCTCTCTCTCTCTCTCTCTGTCTTTTTGCCTCTCTCTCTCTCTCTCTCTCTGTCTTTTTGCCTCTCTCTCTCTCTCTCTCTCTCTGTCTTTTTGCCTCTCTCTCTCTCTCTCTCTCTGTCTTTTTGCCTCTCTCTCTCTCTCTCTCTCTCTCTGTCTTTTTGCCTCTCTCCTCTCTCTCTCTCTGTCTTTTTGCCTCTCTCTCTCTCTCTCTCTGTCTTTTTGCCTCTCTCTCTCTCTCTCTCTGTCTTTTTGCCTCTCTCTCTCTCTCTCTGTGTCTTTTTGCCTCTCTCTCTCTCTCTCTGTGTCTTTTTGCCTCTCTCTCTCTCTCTCTGTGTCTTTTTGCCTCTCTCTCTGTCTTTTTGTGCCTCTCTCTCTCTCTCTCTGTCTTTTTGCGCCTCTCTCTCTCTCTCTCTGTCTTTTTGCGCCTCTCTCTCTCTGTCTTTTTGCGCCTCTCTCTCTCTCTGTCTTTTTGCGCCTCTCTCTCTCTCTGTCTTTTTGCGCCTCTCTCTCTCTGTCTTTTTGCGCCTCTCTCTCTCTGTCTTTTTGCGCCTCTCTCTCTCTCTCTCTGTCTTTTTGCGCCTCTCTCTCTCTGTCTTTTTGCCCCTCTCTCTCTCTCTCTCTGTGTCTTTTTGCCTCTCTCTCTCTCTCTGTGTCTTTTTGCCTCTCTCTCTCTCTGTCTTTTTGCCTCTCTCTCTCTCTCTGTCTTTTTGCCCCTCTCTCTCTCTCTCTGTCTTTTTGCCCCCCTCTCTCTCTCTCTCTCTCTGTCTTTTTGCCCCTCTCTCTCTCTGTCTGTCTTTTTGCCCCTCTCTCTCTCTGTCTGTCTTTTTGCCCCCCTCTCTCTCTGTCTGTCTTTTTGCCCCTCTCTCTCTCTGTCTTTTTGCCCCTCTCTCTCTCTGTCTTTTTGCCTCTCTCTCTCTGTCTTTTTGCCTCTCTCTCTCTCTCTCTCTGTCTTTTGCCTCTCTCTCTCTCTCTCTGTCTTTTTGCCTCTCTCTCTCTCTGTCTTTTTGCCCCTCTCTCTCTCTCTCTCTGTCTTTTTGCCTCTCTCTCTCTCTCTCTCTCTCTCTGTCTTTTGCCTCTCTCTCTGTCTTTTTGCCTCTCTCTCTCTCTCTTCTCTCTCTCTCTGTCTTTTTGCCTCTCTCTCCCCCCCCTCTCTCTCTCTCTCTCTCTCTCTGTCTTTTGCCTCTCTCTCTCTCTCTCTCTCTCTCTCTGTCTTTTTGCCTCTC